>OX359276.1:31946364-32276364 GCA_947179155.2 Hedera helix
CCAGACCGGTGATCGAACCGGAAAAGTTACCGGGTGGATGGGTCACTGGTTCAACTAGTGGTTGAACTGTTATTGAACCAGTGACGTCATAAATACATAAAAAAAATATATTATTAATAATTAATAAAATTTTAAAATATTTAATTTTTTATAAGCTAAAATATAGTAAAATGATGTTATAATATTATTAAAAATATTTTTGTAAAAAAAATAAAATAAAAAAAAATACTTAAAAACCGGGTCACCGGTTCAACTATCGGTTGAATCGGTGGTCAACCGGTTTTTGACCGGGTCGTTGACTTCCGGTTTTTTGGCCGGATCGGACCGGAAAGTCGATCGGTGCCGGTCGAACCGCGGTCCGATCCGATTTTTTAAACATTGGTTTGATTATATTAAATATTTTAAAAAAGATTATATAAATATATGTTCCTTGAACCTCGGATCCGGTTCAACGCGAGTACAAACTTTTCCTTATTGTTCATGAATTACAACAATATTATAATTGGTAAATAACCACTTATTTACAATTTTATAACATCTCTTTCTATTCCAGAATCGAAATCTTTATACATTCCTAGTATGTCTTAATATCATACATGATATGACATTCTATTACAATCAACCTGTGTATTTAACACTCATATAACATACCAACTAAAGTGTTACACTACAATATCATTTACCTGCCCAATTCGGACTAATATCTACAACAAATATTTAGATCTTCAGTGAAAGTAATATGCTTTATTGTTCCTTGATCTTTATCGAGAACTTCAAATTATTTGCACTATCTGAAAATGTTGGTTTAGGCAAGAGTGAGCACGACGGCTCAGCAAGTCTAACAGATAGCACATAACACATAGTTCATGTTTATACATGTTTCTCATGCTTCATGCATTACATTATATGAATGCATCATGTTTCTCATGATTTGCATTTATTCATGCAACATACTGATCATGCATTGAAATGAATACATGACATACAGTTCAACTTATTTAATTAATTCAGGCTTTCTATCGTATAGAATCAACAAATCTCATATGGTTTCACAAAAACATATTTAATTCAAAATCTCACATGCTTCAAGTGCACACACAACAGTTATACACATAGCAACAATATCTGAAAAACTTGTCTGGTTCGCTTTTACCAGTTATGCTTATTTGCGTCTTTCGTTCAACCTACAATTTATATAGGAAATTGACATAATCATTAGATGCAATGACTATTACTTAGCCTTTATATAAGACTCTAACTTTAAATTATTAACTCTTAAGATGTCCGACAAATGAACCCTTAAGTTCCGGACAAAACCCTAGCCCAAGCCTAGTTGGACATGTCGGGTACAGTTAACCAATTTACGCATTCACTATACGTTCATCGTACGACTTACTTTTAATAAGTTGTCTAAAATTTAGTCGCAAACGAACTATTTACTTTGGTTTAATTCAATTAAACATTTTTCTTTTTCATAACTTAATGATTCGGACATTTAATAATGTACCAAATACTTCAAAATATTATCTGTCTTTGATAACATACAACTATATTTTAACATTTCATGGTTCGATCGCATTTTTGAAAACGTTTGACAAGAAATTTTAAGATCGAACCACTTAGGGTTTTACCGGTAACACAATATAGAATTTTCTTCCATTTATTTGCGTATCACACATACCGACACTTGATTTAAACATACTAAATCATGAATCTACCTATATATCATAGATCTAGACTTCTAGAGCATCAAAATAACTTTTGATCGGTTAAAACTATATTTTAACCGTTTAAAACTTATATAGACTACAAAAATGAACTTAGGAAGGTTTAGAGTACTTTTTAACCTTATGGACTTGTGTGCTCTTCTTCTTCTCCTTCCCAAGTATGTTATGAAGCTATGTGCCATCCACCAAGCTCATTCTCTAGCACTTCCCTTCAACTCACAAGTGTTATCTCTATTTCTCTATTGGAATGCTCTCACTTTTTCTCTCTAGAAATGCTTACAAATGAACTAACAAACTTTGCACAAGTGTGGAGTGTCTTATTTATAGCACTCTACTAATCATTCATTAACTCTCTTAATTCACCAATGTTGGTGAATTTAGAGCTTAATCTAGCTTACTATTGCTTGGATGGACATTGTGATTGACTAGGTGATTGACTAGGGTTGTTGGCCAACCTTGTCATAGTGTAGATTAGAAGCAACTTTGCAAAATCAAGCAACCCACTTGTGGGTCCCCTAAATCTCAGCAAAATGGGATTTAATCCCCCAATTTTGCTTTATTTTTATAGCTTATATAGACATATATACATCTATATATATATATATACTTATATATATAAATGTTAATCAATTTTGACTACCATTTGGACTCCACATTGGACTCTAGGATTTAAATATATTGGGCTCATCCATTTAATTTGGTTAGGCTCAATTTAATTATTCTTATTGGGCTAACATTAAATATCCTATATTCCATGTAATTAAAACAAGCATTGAGCTAGTTTAATTATTACTTGGATCAATGTTTAATTAATTATATGAACTACTAGGTTAATTTATTTAACTTAGCTTAACACCTCATTTGGACTTATAATATAATCCAATTAGACTTACATTAAATTATTCTACCACATTGGGTTACATAATTAACTCATCCATACTTAATTCTCAACACCACCTTTATTTACCTAGCAATTAACCAATGATTGGTTAATGCTCTCTCTTGTCTACTAACTAGGGTTATTCAATTAACCCTACATTAGTTAATTCTCTACACTCAACCAAATTTCCCAACACTTTGACCATCAATTGACTTTTTAAATGTTTGGGCTACATAGTTTACTTTGCATTGGGCTCTCTTATTTAATTACTTGGGCTACCCAACCCAACTCACATATCTTCCATAACTTGGGCTAGGTAATTTATTTAATTGGACTACCACCCCATTATATACAATACTTGTCAACATTAATTAATTGGACTTATATTAATTACCTCTTGGGCTATTAATCAACATAACACTTTGGTTTATTATTTAATTACCCACCTTCAAGCAAATATTCCCATATTGGGCTTGTTTTAAATCCATTAATGGACTCTATACAACAATTTATTAATTAATCTAATTACTTAATTAATTAACTTCTTAATATTGTCATTCTAGGCAATATTCTAACCTCTCTACTTATTAATTACAACTTTAATTCATGACTCATATAATTAACTCAATTAATTATATTACATGACTTTTTTTCTTACTTCATATTTAAACTCATTAATTTATTAGCTTAATTGAGTATTAACTTACTCATCCTCTTATTTGGCTAACCATCACACTGTAGGTATATACGTATTAATATAATTACATTCACTTCTCAATTGAATTTATTTCCTTAATAAATTCTCTACATGCATCATTAAAATATTCCCACATTTAATTTCTAACAAATAAATTATGTTAAAAAAAATGTTCACCCATTTTCTACACATCTTGCTTCTCAAATTCTAGGTTTTAAACCTTAACCTTTAATAAAATCAATTAAGATATTATTTAAAATCTTGAAAATATCTGGGATATTACATTCACCCCTTCTTATAAGAATTTCGTCCCCGAAATTATCTCATACTCATTTCTAACAAATTTTCATCTCTGAATATATATCATCACTCATCACATTCTATGACCACCATTTTCTAGGAAGTTCATACTTCTAAACTCATAATTCCAGAACAATGGAATATCTTGCAGAAGAATAAATTGAAAATCAATATCTTATAAAAGAATAAATTGAAAATCAAAATATTCATTAAAACTTTCATAATATGCTGAGGGGTCATCAAGACTGTGAACATCCGAAAGGAATTAACTGAATTCCGAATAAATAGTATTTATCCCTGTAAATACTTATAAACAGAATGTTTATCAATCACAAAGACTGAAAACATTCTATAGGTGTACACTAGGTGATCAACCTATTGTATCATACGTCGTGCAGAACGTCTTAGTTATTGGGCGTCAGTCGGAGCTTTATGCCGACGAAAATATATCTGCTTTAGCCGACAGAATATACTTATTTCTTGCACTTGTTCACCTCAGACTTACTGCCAAATTCTGCACCAGAATAATTTGGATTGAAAACACAACTTGAACCATTTGACCAAAAATGTCCTGTCAAAATAAATGACATAGACTCATGTCATTGAACTGTTCGTATATTACGAACTAAAAATCATTTTAGATTAGTTAAAATAACTAAAATTCATTTTTAGGAATTCATGATACCGCATCATCTTGACAGTACGTTGAGGATTCCGTCATTAATTTATGACTTTATGATACCGCACATCTTGACAGTACGTTGAGGATTCCGTCCTTTTCATCCCCACACCATGGCTTTAATGGCGTGTGATGATTTTATAAATATATTTTGATATTTTTAAATCAATTTGTCTAGCCGAAACAATTAGCATAGACTCTTCTTTAAACGTTTCAAAATACTGAAAATCATTTTATGACTTCGTCATACTACATCATACCATAGTGGGCTTTAAACATCCAATACTAGGTTACTCTGCATTGATGACTCCATCATTTATCATCTCTGCACTAAATGCATTAATGATTATGAAAACACATTTTGACATTTTCAAAAGCACAAAAGTGCGAATTTAGCACGATTTTAAGAATTTCAAAGTCTAGCATAGCTAGAAGATTTGGAATATCCTAAAACCTCAAATTTTTCTTCCACATTCTTTTCCAGCTTAATAATTATATCTAGTATAGCTTTAATCTTGCTACTTAACTCTACTCATACTCACTGTTCATCAAACTTACCACGTATTTGGGCTCAGGAACTTACCACAATCATATGGTTGAAAGAGCTTGTCCTAGTCAGGCCAAAGTCGCCCATTCGCTGAGGAGCTCCACCACATGACTATGAGTCACGAACTTGCCATGCGTGTCGGTTCTCAGAACATGAACTTATCTTAACATCCTCTACCTATCCGTTATACATATGAGAAAAGAATCACCTTCTCAACATACATATAACGAATAACGTGACACTAGGTTCAAATCGATTCTCACTATAGGAAGCTAAGTGGTTGTCAAACCAAACACAATCTCCTGCCCATACAAGAAATTGGTCAACTTGGGCACTAATCAATATAGGAAGTTAAGCGGTCGTTAAACCACGAACAAATTCCCTGTCCATACAATGAACTATTCAACTCAACTACTATATTAATATAGAAAGCTAAGTGGTTCTAAAACCAAGCACAAATTCCCTGCCCATACAAGGAATCGTACAACTCAACCACTAATATGAGTCCTCAATTAAAAACCTACAAACCTTTATTTTTTTTTCTTAACTGAATACGAATTCTCTCAATTCATATTTTAACACATCTGATTCATTACGAGTTCATCTCTCTTAATCATTTCACGACCTTATTAGCATTTTCTTTATGCTTCTCAAAATCTTATCATAAGATATTTACTATCATTTCTTCAAATTAGGTACAACATGACTTTTTCATCTCTCTTATATCTTCTTAAATCCATCTTTGGATAATCTTTTATATATGAATTTTTTTCAAATTCATCTTTTATTACTTAATCTCTTCCGGAGTTTATTCATTTATCATTTTACTTATCTTCTACTACTGTTATAGCCTAAGGTACTCTTACCTAAGGTTTATAACCTATCAGCTCTGATACCAACTTGTGACGACCCCAAATCCGGGTTCCTTGAACCTCGGATCCGGTTCAACACGAGTACAACCTTTTCCTTATTGTTCATGAATTACAACAATATTATAATTGGTAAATAACCACTTATTTACAATTTTACAACATCTCTTTCTATTCCAGAATCGAAATCTTTATACATTCCTAGTATGTCTTAATATCATACATGATATGACATTCTATTACAATCAACCTGTGTATTTAACACTCATATAACATACCAACTAAAGTGTTACACTACAATATCATTTACCTGCCCAATTCGGACTAATATCTACAACAAATATTTAGATCTTCAGTGAAAGTAATATGCTTTATTGTTCCTTGATCTTTATCGAGAACTTCAAATTATTTGCACTATCTGAAAATGTTGGTTTAGGCAAGAGTGAGCACGACGGCTCAGCAAGTCTAACAGATAGCACATAACACATAGTTCATGTTTATACATGTTTCTCATGCTTCATGCATTACATTATATGAATGCATCATGTTTCTCATGATTTGCATTTATTCATGCAACATACTGATCATGCATTGAAATGAATACATGACATACAGTTCAACTTATTTAATTAATTCAGGCTTTCTATCGTATAGAATCAACAAATCTCATATGGTTTCACAAAAACATATTTAATTCAAAATCTCACATGCTTCAAGTGCACACACAACAGTTATACACATAGCAACAATATCTGAAAAACTTGTCTGGTTCGCTTTTACCAGTTATGCTTATTTGCGTCTTTCGTTCAACCTACAATTTATATAGGAAATTGACATAATCATTAGATGCAATGACTATTACTTAGCCTTTATATAAGACTCTAACTTTAAATTATTAACTCTTAAGATGTCCGACAAACGAACCCTTAAGTTCCTGACAAAACCCTAGCCCAAGCCTAGTTGGACATGTCGGGTACAGTTAACCAATTTACGCATTCACTATACGTTCATCGTACGACTTACTTTTAATAAGTTGTCTAAAATTTAGTCGCAAACGAACTATTTACTTTGGTTTAATTCAATTAAACATTTTTCTTTTTCATAACTTAATGATTCGGACATTTAATAATGTACCAAATACTTCAAAATATTATCTGTCTTTGATAACATACAACTATATTCAAATATTATTAACCATTTAATAATATTTTAAATCACTTATTAATATTATTAACCATTTAATAATATTTTAATCCCTTATTAATATTATTAACCATTTAATAATATTTTAATCACTCATTAATATTATTAACCATTTAATAATATTTTAATCTCTCATTAATATTATTAACCATTTAATAATATTTTAATCACTCATTAATATTATTAACCATTTAATAATATTTTAATCACTTATTAATATTATTAACCATTTAATAATATTTTATTCACTTGCTAATATTATTACTCATTTAATAATATTTTATTAATTTTCTAATATTATTATATTAATAATAATATTTCATTAATTTAATTATATTATTAAACCTTTAATAATATTTATCCTCTTTTAATTATTAAATCCATTATTAATAATTAAAAATACATTTATTGGTTAAAATAATAATAAAATAATTTATTTTTATTTTTTTCCAAGCATGGGCGTCTAGACGCCGCCCCAAGGCCTTTCTGGGGCGTGTCTACGCCCATAGGCAGAAGACCAGGCGTACACTTGGGCGTCTAGATGCCGGAGTTTGGCTGTCGGAACCTCTCTTACTAGTTTGGCCATAACTTTGTCATACGGAAACATTTTGAGGTGCTTTTTGAGTCTAAATTCATTAGAATTTCATGATCTACAACTTCTCTTTAGATCAAAAATTCACATTCCGAACGGAACTGGACTAAAAATGGCTCACAAGGATAAAGTGAAAACTAAAATCACAAATCCTTGGTTTTAAAGGTTCAAACTTGAATAAAATGAAATCTATTCATCCAAAGGACACCAACTTAGTGTTGTTATCTTCCTAACCTCTTGTCTTACAACATTTCATGGTTCGATCGCATTTTTGAAAACGTTTGACAAGAAATTTTAAGATCGAACCACTTAGGGTTTTACCGGTAACATAATATAGAATTTTCTTCCATTTATTGCGTATCACACATACCGACACTTGATTTAAACATACTAAATCATGAATCTACCTATATATCATAGATCTAGACTTCTAGAGCATCAAAATAACTTTTGATCGGTTAAAACTATATTTTAACCGTTTAAAACTTATATAGACTACAAAAATGAACTTAGGAAGGTTTAGAGTACTTTTTAACCTTATGGACTTGTGTGCTCTTCTTCTTCTCCTTCCCAAGTATGTTATGAAGCTATGTGCCATCCACCAAGCTCATTCTCTAGCACTTCCCTTCAACTCACAAGTGTTATCTCTATTTCTCTATTGGAATGCTCTCACTTTTTCTCTCTAGAAATGCTTACAAATGAACTAACAAACTTTGCACAAGTGTGGAGTGTCTTATTTATAGCACTCTACTAATCATTCATTAACTCTCTTAATTCACCAATGTTGGTGAATTTAGAGCTTAATCTAGCTTACTATTGCTTGGATGGACATTGTGATTGACTAGGTGATTGACTAGGGTTGTTGGCCAACCTTGTCATAGTGTAGATTAGAAGCAACTTTGCAAAATCAAGCAACCCACTTGTGGGTCCCCTAAATCTCAGCAAAATGGGATTTAATCCCCCAATTTTGCTTTATTTTTATAGCTTATATAGACATATATACATCTATATATATATATATACTTATATATATAAATGTTAATCAATTTTGACTACCATTTGGACTCCACATTGGACTCTAGGATTTAAATATATTGGGCTCATCCATTTAATTTGGTTAGGCTCAATTTAATTATTCTTATTGGGCTAACATTAAATATCCTATATTCCATGTAATTAAAACAAGCATTGGGCTAGTTTAATTATTACTTGGATCAATGTTTAATTAATTATATGAACTACTAGGTTAATTTATTTAACTTAGCTTAACACCTCATTTGGACTTATAATATAATCCAATTAGACTTACATTAAATTATTCTATCACATTGGGTTACATAATTAACTCATCCATAGTTAATTCTCAACACCACCTTTATTTACCTAGCAATTAACCAATGATTGGTTAATGCTCTCTCTTGTCTACTAATTAGGGTTATTCAATTAACCCTACATTAGTTAATTCTCTACACTCAACCAAATTTTCCAACACTTTGACCATCAATTGACTTTGTTAGTTCCCAATGACACGATAGAAATCTATAAGGGGGGGGGGGGGGGTTGAATAGATTCTTTTAAAAATTTCTTCTATTTGAAAAGATCTTACTTAATTAATTCTTAAACATAAGTTTAACACAACGGAATATGATTTAGTTATTCTTTTCTTGAAATGTTAAAGTGATAATTCAACAAACAATTATATGACAGATATAGCAAAAGAAAGACAGAATGAGAGAGACTCTGGGTTTTAAGTGGTTCAGAGCACACAATACTCCTACTCCACTGTTCTGCTCTTCCAGCAGCAAATCCACTAAGGATACTTTTACAATATCTGAATCACTAAGATTCCTTCAAGACCCGCAGTCTTGGAATTTTAGTTCACAAATAACTTTACAAGTCTAACAGACTTGCTTACACTAGTTCACACATAACTCTTCTGGATTGATGTATATTTGGATGTGCTACTAAGTTGCTTATTAGCTTGAGTGTTTGAAGGGCTTAGTAGCAATGCAAGCTTTCTTATGAGTTCAATCTTTTTCACTTCTTGCGTTTTTCTTTTTCTGCAGTGCTTCTTTTCTCTTTTGTTGATCTTAGTATTTAAGAAGTTAGGGCTTCAGATTTCTTCCCGTTGGATCATCTGCTTGAACTTGTATTTCTTTCCGTTACCTCACAGAGGAGAGCTGCTGTATATTATATTAATATAGCTCATTAAGACTCTGATGAGATTTTATTTGATATGACATGTTAGTCCATGGAAGGTTGTTTCCTTTTTCCTTTGGGACAGATATGTCAGTCGTAGGTTCCCACCAACTTTTATAGAGTCGTTTGGTCCTTCCAAACTATAGGACTGATAGGACACAGTCCTCTGACTTTTCTGCCTTGAAAGTCTTCTTTCTGTTCCATAGTGCGCTTGGGTCAGACTCCTGACTTTTCTGACCTGATCGAATTGCAGAGGCTTCCTTTTTGGTTACTTTGATGAAGATTGAATGCTTGAATAGAATAGCTCCTGATATGAGAAACGTGATGTCTCTTGACTTTTTGCTCAACGACCTTATGTGACCGACTCTACGAATATCCCTGCTGACGTGATTGATCTGTAAAGGATCATCTCTTACTGATCATCGTAGAGTTTACTCAACTGTTAGACTGTTGATCGTAGAGTTCAATTTAAGGTTTCCCATAAAGAACATAGTCTGTTTGGTCGTAGAGTCTTCTGGACCACAATCGTAGAGTCCATTCTACGATTGGTAGCCTTGATCGTAGAGTCTTCTGAATCACAATCGTAGAGTCCATTCTACGATTGGTTGCCTTGATCGTAGAGTCTGTTCAAATCATAGAGTTTCCTTGACATAAATCGTAGAGTTCTTTCTACGATTTTATTACACCAACAGACCAACCTAACAGTTTTGATCTATCTAAGTCTTAGTACAACACAAAAGACTTTTATACAATTAACAAGAGATCAACCTAACAGTTTTGATTTTATCTAATACAGCCCTTGTACATTATTTCTTATCATCAAATTTAATCATTCAATGTTCAACAATCTCCCCCAATTTGATGATGACAACATTATTAACAGATAGCGATTTGAACATATTAAAATAGGCAAACTGCAAGAGTAATTGAATGCCTAATCATACAGTGAGCAACTGTATTTTCTAGAAAAAAATATGAATTTTATTGATGTTTTAGTCAGATGATAAAATTGAGAAAACAACAGAAAAAGAAATAAAAAAAACTTATCTCCTTCTGCTAGGAGGTCTTCTGCCTTCTTCTTCCCTCTGCCTGAAGAATGCTCTCCTTTCTTCTTCAGCTTTTCTCAGTTCTTCTTCAGCTTTTCTCAGTTCTTCTTCCCTCAACACAGCTTCTTCTTCTTTAATTTGAAACCATTCCTGTGAGCTAGAAGGCCTCATAGTTGAGGAAGGTTGTGAGCTAGAAGGCCTCATAGTTGAGCAAGAAGGTCTTGCTGTCACCTCCTGTTTGGGACGAGATGGTATTACTTCGTATCTAGGAGGATGTATTGAAGTTTGAACCATCCTCATCCCTTGAGGTGCTCTTCCTCTTCTGCTGTAGTCTGAGCTAGTTCTTGTTTGCTCTGCTGTGCTCAGTTTCTTCTCCACCTTGTTGGCATCATTAATTGTTGCTACCTGTTCTGAAAGCTGCTGTATGCCCTGAATAATTTCTTGAAGTTGGGTCTTAGTGGCAGCGACATCATCTTGGTGGGCTTGGAGTCTTTCGTCAGCCATGATTTGTTTTTTCTCCACCAATGACAAAGTGTCATTCGACCGATATTTTTGTTCAGTGAGAGAGTCCTTCAAGGCAATGATTTCATTACTGAGGAGGGTGATAGATTTATCATTGGTTTCTTGAAGAATAACAATGGCATGCTGATGTGAGTTCAAGGCTTCCAGAATAATTTTATCCCTTTCTTGGAGATTTTCAGAGATTGCTACCGTTAGCTGCTTCAATCTTGTGGAAAATTGTTTATTCAGACTGGTAGAGAGACCATTGGCAGCATCAATGATATCGTCCATTCTACGTTGAAGGTTGTGGGATTTCGATGCCAGGTCATTTTGTATCTCTGTATGGATATGGCTTGTCAAGTCAGTTAAGCCCTCAGATGTAGGAAGCCGAGATACCTTGTCTAAAATTTCCTGGAGAAGTTGAGATGATTGTCCCTGGTTAGCCGTAGAGCTTGGAATATGAAAGTATTCGTGACCAGAGGTGGAGGGAATATCCTCGTGAGTTAATAGGAGTCTTGAAGATGGAGCCGGAGGAGTTGTTTGCTGAGTAGGCAGAATATCAGGAAAGTCTGGAGGGCACTCTACGTTTTGATTAGATAGGCTGTCTTGACCACCAGTCGTAGAGGGTGGTGACTCTACGATCGGGGATGTGTTGATCATAGAGTTTGAAGCAGAGTTGGTATTTGGGGACTCCTCAAATTTATTGAACACAGATGAGGGTGTATGAATATGAATGAGGGCTAGAGGAATAACATGTACCTTTTGCCCTAAAGAATGTGAGAAGGGGCTGCAAGAAATAAGCTTCTGGGCATAAAACAGATTCTGAGGATAGCCTTGAGCTATAATCACCACATTTGGGTAAGCTTTGAACGTTCAGAAAACTTGATCCCATGCATTGTGAACCAGAGCTCGGTGGAATGGCATCAGTGGCAAAAATTTCAGCAAGCAGTTGTAGTTCAGATGCCTTTGCTCATCTCTTCCAACGGCCACTATTTCGATGTCATTCTCTTCATCAGTATTCATTGTAGCTGAAGGGACTGAAGTATCTTCGTGAGACTCCCCCTCAGCCCGAGCATCCATAGGCTCAGCTGCCATAGAAGACTCCTTCTCAACTGGAGACATGACAGCTTTTTCAAGTAGCTCCCCCTTAGCTACTGAGTCTTTGTCAGCTAATTTGACTAGCCTTCTTCTCTTTCTTTTTGGCTCTTTTGGGGTTGCCTATTCAGCTTCATACTTGCTGCGAGTTTCCCTTCGCAGATCAGAGTCTTCATCCTCTGATGCAGCCTTCTCTTCAGGAGCAGCATTAAGAGCCTCATTAGATGAGCCCTGAGGTTCTTCAATCTCAAGGGCTTTCTTTCCTTTTCTCTTTCTGATGAGACCCTGAGATTGATTGCTAACTTCCTGAGATTCCTCTTCTGCAGGAGTGTTCTTTAATAGAGATGGCCCTCCCCCACTCTGCGTTCCTTCACTATCCCCTGACCGGGATAGTTTCCTGTTTTCAACTGGATTCCTCCTCCAGTTGTCGAAGATTCTCTGGGTGATCCTTTTGTTTGTGTTTAGGGCTTCTCCTTCGTCAGGCTCAATCAGATCCCCCAAAGATGATCTAAGGAGAATGCTGATGAATCTCCCATAGAACATTTTTCTGGACCCCTTTTGCTTTTTCCGTATTCTGGATCCAGTTCCCTATCCATTCCATCAGCAAAGAGACATAGTTGATATTTGTCTTCTTGACTATAGCTGTCATCAACTTCAGCTGCACCTCACTGACTGAGTCATGAGCTGAGTCTTTGCATAGAAGGCATTTACCAACCACGTCTGCCAGGAACTCATATTTCTGAGGAAATTCTTTCTTCTTTAAACCTTTTAGTCCTGGATTCTTTTGATGGTGCATTCTTCTCAGGCCTTCTTCAGTATTCACCATAGTTAGAGATGTGAGGCCTCCTTGCTTGAATCCTAGGGCAAGATTAAATTCTTCAGCAGTGAGGTTGAGCTGTACTCCTCTTACAGTAGTGGTTAGAGTTCCATTTGCATATGATCCATTTATGCAGAATTCTCGGATAAGCTTTGACAGAATCCTCGTATTCGTTCCCAGAGCTTCTCGTAGACCCGCCTTTTCTAGCAACTGGATTATCCTTTTGAAATGCTTATCTGCCGATGTGAAAGCTTCGAAGTTGAGCTCGTTTTCAAAAATGACTTGTGCAGGTGCCATTTGTCAGTTTTTCCTGAAATAGTAGGAACGATTTATCTGAGTATTGAAAACTTAGGGTTTTGGATTGAGAGAGATGGATAGAAATGTTAGATTTTTTATTTGAAGAAATAAACGACGTGCAGTTTTCAAAGTATTTAAAACTTTCCTCTACGTTTGCTGAGACGCGTGTCATGTTCTGATAGGAGCATCTCATTTGGTTGATGACCTTTTTGCCCCTAGTGATTTACAATCCCTTGTCACTTCAAATCTTTTGTTGATGTTCGTTGAGTTAGCTTTACGATAAGGAAAACTCTGCGACCCTTGGCTTGCCAATCATTAAGTGAGCTCTACGGTTTGAAGTGTACTCTACGATCTTGGCCTGACAATCGTTGAGTAAACTCTCCGATCTCTTGCCTGATGATCATTTAGTGTATTCCACGATTTTGACTTTTACTAATTTTCTTCGCTCACTTTTATTTCTGCAGAGTTAGTATATATAAAAAAAACATGATATATATTAAGGGTCTAGATTTAGCATTCCTAACTCACTTATTAGTTTATTAAATCTTGATTCATCTAAAGGCTTTGTAAAGACATCTGCTAGTTGATCTTCAGTTGGGATGTAGTGAAGTGATATATTTCCATTTTGTACATGATCCCTGATGAAATGATATCTTATATCTATGTGCTTAGTTCTTGAGTGCATAACAGGATTATGTGTTATAGCAATTGCACTAGTATTATCACAGTATATAGGAATAGAATTAAGCTCAAACCCATAGTCTGCAAGTTGAGTCTTCATCCATAGAATTTGTGCAAAGCAACTGCCTGCGGCTATATATTCAGCTTCTGCAGTAGATGTCGATACTGAGTTCTACTTTTTACTAAACCAAGAAACAAGTCTGTTGCCAAGCATCTGGCAAGTTCCACTTGTGTTTTTTCTGTCTATTTTGCATCCTGCATAGTCAGCATCTGAGTATCCCATAAGATCAAAGGAGGACTCCTTGGGATACCATAATCCTAAATTTGGAGTTCCTTTAAGATACTTGAAAATTCTTTTCACAGCTAATAGATGAGACTCTTTGGGGTTAGCCTGAAATCTAGCACATATACATGTAGCAAGCATTATATCTGGTCGACTCGCAGTAAGATATAATAGTGAACCTATCATACCTCTGTACTGAGTGATTTCAGTGGATTTACCATTTTCATCTTTGTCAAGCTTGGTGGCAGGTGGCATAGGAGTCTTCATGATAGATGCAGATTCCATGCCATATTTCTTTAATAAGTCTTTGATGTATTTGTCTTGATTAATGAATATGCCTTCATCAGTCTGCTTCACTTGTAGTCCAAGGAAGAAGTTGAGTTCTCCCATCATGCTCATTTCAAATTTGCTCTGCATAAGCTTGGAAAATATTTCACATAATTTTTCATCAGAGGAACCAAATATGATATCATCTACATAAATTTGAACTAGCAGTGTCTTATCCTTATGTTTTCTCAAAAATAAGGTAGTATCAATTCTTCCTCTAGTAAATCCCTTTTCAATGAGAGAGTTAGTTAAGGTTTCATACCATGCTCTAGGTGCTTGTTTTAGACCATATAGTGCTTTATCTAATTTATAAACATAATTTGAAAAAGTTGAATTGATGAAACCTGGAGGTTGTTCCACGTAAACTTCTTCTTGGAGTTCCCCATTTAGAAAAAGCACTCTTGACATCCATTTGGAAAACTTTGAACTTCATGTGAGCAGCATGGGCAAGGAAGATCCTTATGGCTTCCAACCTAGCAGCTGGAGCATATGTTTCATCGTAGTCAATTCCTTCTTCTTGAGAGTAACCTTTGGCCACTAGTCTTGCTTTGTTCCTTGTTATCACACCATTTTCATCCATCTTGTTTCTGAAAACCCATTTGGTACCAATTACAGGTTTATGCTGAGGCCTTGCCACTAATCTCCAGACCTTGCTTCTTTCAAATTGATTTAGCTCCTCTTGCATGGCCTCTATCCAACTTGAATCTCCTAAGGCCTCTTCGATCTTCTTGGGTTCCTCTTGAGAGAGAAAGGTTAGGTAAAAGCATTCATTAGAGGTTGCAGCTCTAGTCTTGATTCCGGTGTTTGGATCTCCAATAATAAGATCTTGATTATGATCTTTGGTCCATTTTATTCTGCTAGGGACGTCTGTTCTGGTGCCTTCTTGTCTCAGTTCCTCTAAATCAGCTTCTGGTTCTGAACGTAGAGTTCCAATGTCTGATGTGGTGTGCTCTACGATTTCCTCTCCTAGCTCAACGTTTTCTGTTGCTGGTTCCATGGTCGTAGAGTCGGACTCTACGATTTTGAGTTCTTCGATCGTTGAGCTTGTGTCTGCGGACTCGTTGAATGGTGATCTTTTCTTTTCAGGATCTGATTCATCGAATGTGACGTGGATGGAGATTTCAACAGTTAGTAACTCCTTGTTGAACACTCTAAATGCTCTGCTATCTGTTGCATAACCAAGGAAGATTCCTTCATCTGATTTTGGCTGGAATTTGGTTAGATGCTTCTTGCCATTGTTGAGTATGTAGCACATGCAACCAAACGCATGAAAATAACTTATATTTGGCTTTCTTCCTTTCCATAATTCGTACGGAGTTTTCTTCAATGTTGAGTGTATAAGTGACCTGTTTTGAGTGTAGCATGCAGTACTGATGGCTTCAGCTCAAAAATATTCAGGAAGAGAGGCTGCTGCTAAGAGGGTTCTTCCGACTTCAATAAGAGTCCTATTCTTCCTTTCTGCAACTCCATTTTGCTGAGGCGTTCTTGGGGCTGAGAAGTTGTGTTTTATTCCATTTTCTTCACAGAACAGGTCCATTTCTGAGAAATCAAATTCTCGTCCATGATCACTTCTGATGGCCTTGATCTTTTCGCCCTTTTTATTCATGATCAGTCTGAAGAGCTTGATGAGATGTGAAATGGTTTCATCTTTAGAGCTTAGAAAGAATACCCATATATATCTGGTGTAGTCATCAACTACAACTAGAGAGTATCTCTTTCCTCCGAGGCTGGTCGTAGATACTGGTCCGAATAAATCCATGTGAAGTAGTTGAAGAGCTCTATCATTTGAGTTTGCTGATTTGCTTTGGAATGACGTCTTTGTTTGTTTTCCAAACTGACAAGCTTTGCAGGGCTTTTCTTTAATGAAATTTAACTTTGACAATCCTTTTACTAGATCTTTGGAGGCAAGCTTTGAAATGCTCTTGAAGTTAAGATGAGATAACCTCCTATGCCAGAGCCAGCACATATCTTCAGAGGCTTTAGCAAGAAAACAGACAGTTTTTTCTGAACTTAATTTAGCAAGATTAACCACATAGACATTTCCTTCTCGAACTCCTTCTAGCTTTAGAGAATTAGTTTTCAAGTCTCTAACTTGGCATTGGTTGTTGAGGAAGGTGACTTGATGTCCTTTGTCACAGAGCTGACTTATGCTTAGCAAGTTGTGCTTTAGTCCCTCAATATATGCCACTTTACTGAAGGATATTGCACCATTCCCAGTTGAGCCATAACCCCTGGTTTTCCCTGAGTTGTTATCTCCAAAAATAACAGCAGGTCCATCTTTTTCTTTAAAATCTGATAGAAGAGCCTTATCTCCTGTCATGTGCCGTGAGCATCCACTGTCAACATACCAGATAGATCTCTTTACCTGCATAACAAATCAAACTTCATTTTGGTACCCATATTTGTTTGGGTCCTGCTTTGTTAGTACCTTTTGGGATCCAAATCTGTCTGATTTTAGATCCTTGCATTCTATGATATCTCAACAAATATTTATCATTTTTATGAGGGTGCCTATGGAAAATATGATATTGATAAGGATATGTGTGTATTTGTGACTGTTTGTTCGTCCAGGACTTGTATGGATTATGATTTCTCATAGTCTTTTGCTGATCTACATTCTGCTTCCATACTACTCTACGATTCTCATGATTCGTAGAGTGAGTTTTGCATGACTTATTTTTCAAATTTCTGAATCCAAGACCATTGTGAGTTTTGTTAAAACTGATTGTAGGTTTAGCAGAATGTGGATGGATGGGAGATATCGAATCAGAGGATTTGATGAACACAATTCCTTTATTAAAATTAAAGGATTTGCCTTCATTTATTTCCACTGACTTCTCCACATTGGGTTCTGAGAATAAATTCTCAAAACCTAATCCTGATCTATCAGTCACATCTCTTTGACTTGAGATCAGGGTGTCCATAGACGAACTAGACTTATTCCACATAGAAATTGTATTTTCTAGTTCTTGAATCTTAGAGACTAGTGAGGATTCTTTATGAGTGCTTAACTCATTTATTTCTTTTAGTCTTTTATTCTCAGTTTCAAGATTAGAGTAAAATTTTGCAGTTTGAACTGAGGCTTCTAATTCCATACTTATTTTTTCTTTATCCTCTTTTAGATGAGAGTAATCTTTAGATAACCTTCTAAACAATTTTATATATTTGTGCAATTCTGTCATTAAGTCATGCATGCCTTCTCTAAGATCATCAATGCTTAAATCAGGAGAATAGAAATCAAATACCTCATCTATGATGAATTCCTTTTTGCTGCTTCCTTCTTCATTTGCCATCAAGCACATGTTGGCCTTCTGTGGCTCTTCATCATCACTTGACTCAGAATTTAGTTCTTCTTCTGAGTCACTCCAGGAGCCTTCAGCTATGAAGCTTTTGTCCTTCTTCTTTTGTTTGTGGAAGCTTTTGAATTCTCTTTTTGGATTTGCTCTTGTTTTGTCCCTCTTCACCTCTTCTCTTAAGGGTTTTGGACATTTAGCAATGAAATGACCTGGCTTTTTGCAATTGTAGTAAAGGTCATTTGCTTGTTCTTTGCTGCTGTTGCTTCTGAATTTCTGAGGTCTGTTTCTGTTTATGAATCTTTTAAAATGTCTGACTAGCATGGCAGCTCCTTCATCATCATTTGATTCATCTTTGTCAGAGTCAGAGGTATCCTTGTGATTGCTTCTGTGAGTTGAGGCTGAGGCTTTAAGAGCAATGTTTTTCTCCTTCTTGCGTTTGAAGGGCTTAGTAGCAATGCAAGCTTTCTTATGAGTTCAATCTTTTTCACTTCTTGCGTTTTTCTTTTTGTGCAGTGCTTCTTTTCTCTTTTGTTGATCTTAGTATTTAAGAAGTTAGGGCTTCAGATTTCTTCCCATTGGATCATCTGCTTGAACTTGTATTTCTTTCCGTTACCTCACAGAGGAGAGCTGTTGTATATTATATTAATATAGCTCATTAAGACTCTGATGAGATTTTATTTGATATGACATGTTAGTCCATGGAAGGTTGTTTCCTTTTTCCTTTGGGACAGATATGTCAGTCGTAGGTTCCCACCAACTTTTATAGAGTCGTTTGGTCCTTCCAAACTATAGGACTGATAGGACACAGTCCTCTGACTTTTCTGCCTTGAAAGTCTTCTTTCTGTTCCATAGTGCGCTTGGGTCAGACTCCTGACTTTTCTGACCTGATCGAATTGCAGAGGCTTCCTTTTTGGTTACTTTGATGAAGATTGAATGCTTGAATAGAATAGCTCCTGATATGAGAAACGTGATGTCTCTTGACTTTTTGCTCAACGACCTTATGTGATCGACTCTACGAATATCCCTGCTGACGTGATTAATCTGTAAAGGATCATCTCTTACTGATCATCGTAGAGTTTACTCAACTGTTAGACTGTTGATCGTAGAGTTCAATTTAAGGTTTCCCATAAAGAACATAGTCTGTTTGGTCGTAGAGTCTTCTGGACCACAATCGTAGAGTCCATTCTACGATTGGTTGCCTTGATCGTAGAGTCTTCTGAATCACAATCGTAGAGTCCATTCTACGATTGGTTGCCTTGATCGTAGAGTCTGTTCAAATCGTAGAGTTTCCTTGACATAAATCGTAGAGTTCTTTCTACGATTTTATTACACTAACAGATCAACCTAACAGTTTTGATCTATCTAAGTCTTAGTACAACACAAAAGACTTTTATACAATTAACGAGAGATCAACCTAACAGTTTTGATCTTATCTAATACAGCCCTTGTACATTATTTCTTATCATCAAATTTAATCATTCAATGTTCAACAGACTTTTTAAATGTTTGGGCTACATAGTTTACTTTGCATTGGGCTCTCTTATTTAATTACTTGGGCTACCCAACCCAACTCACATATCTTCCATAACTTGGGCTAAGTAATTTATTTAATTGGACTACCACCCCATTATATACAATACTTGTCAACATTAATTAATTGGACTTATATTAATTACCTCTTGGGCTATTAATCAACATAACACTTTGGTTTATTATTTAATTACCCACCTTCAAGCAAATATTCCCATATTGGGCTTGTTTTAAATCCATTAATGGACTCTATACAACAACTTATTAATTAAGTTAATTACTTAATTAATTAACTTCTTAATATTGTCATTCTAGGCAATATTCTAACCTCTCTACTTATTAATTACAACTTTAATTCATGACTCATATAATTAACTCAATTAATTATATTACATGACTTTCCTTCTTACTTCATATTTAAACTAATTAATTTATTAGCTTAATTGAGTATTAACTTACCCATCCTCTTATTTGGCTAACCATCACACTGTAGGTATATACGTATTAATATAATTACATTCACTTCTCAATTGAATTTATTTCCTTAATAAATTCTCTACATGCATCATTAAAATATTCTCACATTTAATTTCTAACAAATAAATTATGTTAAAAAAAATGTTCACCCATTTTCTACACATCTTACTTCTCAAATTCTAGGTTTTAAACCTTAACCTTTAATAAAATCAATTAAGATATTATTTAAAATCTTGAAAATATCTGGGATATTACAGTTCTGGATTTGAGTGAATATGAAGGAGATTAAGGTGAAGTCATCTTCTTCCATTACACTTACACCTACGTAACATCTAGGTGAAAAAGCGATTGTCAATTTGTTTTCATTTGGTTTTGTTAATCGTTAATTTTTAATTTCGTTTTTGTTTGTTATTTTTCTTCTTTCCTTTTTAATCTAATAAAATAATTCTTTTTCAAAGGCTTTATATATATATATATATATATATATATATATATTAACTTTAGTTATTGTTGAAACAATTTAATTTTAATTCTAATGCTATAGTGCACTTAATAATTTTTTGTTATTATTTTGAATTTGGGATGTTGAAGAAAAAAAAAATATAGAAAAAATTATTTAGGAGAAATAAAATATAAAGTTTAGAATAGTTTTTAACCACAAAAACTAACGATTTTAGTCGACAATTGTTAATAGGTGTCATTGTGAAAATAATTAATAGGTGTCATTGTGATACCAAGTGTGAAATCACAAGTGGTGAAACGATAGTTTTCGGACCACAAGTGTTGAAACTATAGTTTTTGGATCGCAAATGGTGACTTAAGAATTTGTATAAAGCACATGTGATCTTTTATATTTTACTATAATAGTTATATACAAACACAATATTTATACAAAATTTACAAATAGAATGATGCGACTCAAAAGTATGGTTGTACATTTTATTTCAAAATTGTCGTTGACACATCATTATTGTGAGAATATCTGTTTGAAATAATAAGTTTAGAAGACATTTGATGAAACTAACTATCAGCTAGTTGTGCTAAATTTTAATTTTGCGATAAAATTTGTAGGGATTTGTTCTCTGATTATTGGCAGGCCACTGATAAGATCAACTATCCACCCCATTTGAACTACACAGGCGAGGTTCAAGAAGTGATTTAAGCTGACATTGACATGGTTGGTAGCTTTTTTGTATATATAATTATTTAAGACAAGGGTGTTCAGCAATGACTTATAAGTTCGTCAAACTAACTTATAAGTCATTTGTTATTGTTTGAGTGTTTGGTAACAACTTAAATTTTGGCTTATTTTTAACTTATAAGTCATTATTAACAAGTAAGAATTTCTAGTTTATTTAAAAATGACTTATAAGTCATTCTTAATAAGCTGGTTTGATCAAATGTAATGTCCATTTTCCCCCTCTCCTTGCTAAATTACATGTGTCCTTATAACCTCTAATATATGATTTCTTACATTCTCTAACGATAACAAGCCTAGCTAAATACTCTCCATTGAAGCCATCGAAGCTGTAATAATCTCCCTATGCATTTGTGCAAACTGTTTCTTCATCTTCCTTCAGTGGATCTTCTCATATTATTGAAAGGTATCAATTTCATTTTTTGATTTAATGTCCTAACAATCACTACTAAAAAATTGACTTATAGCGACGGTTGCTGACAGTCACTATAGGCCAAAAACCGTAGCTAAAAGTATTAGCGGCAATCGGGGACCCTCACTATAGAAGTCGTCGATAAATCCTATAACTACGGTCCTACATATCTATACCGATGGTTCGGCCGTAGCTACCAAGTAGAACAAAAACGCTTAAATTTTTTCCCCGACGGCCTATACAGAACCTTTAGCAACGGTCACGACCTTCGCTAATTGCAATATTGGCGCGAAAGGCTTACAGCTACTTCAACATTATTGCTACGGTCATGATCATAGGTATAGCTCTCTGTTGCTATGGTTTGCCTTGAGTGCCGTAACTATAGCTCCCTATTGTTACGGTTGGTAACAACGGCCGTCATCACGATGAACCAGATCTAAGATGATTTGAATGTGGATTACTAATTTTGAAGAGTTAGGGTTACTTTGGATATAGGTTAAAAATAGAAAATATGATGAAATTAAAGGTGAGGCTGTTCTGAATTTGAGTGAATATGAAAGAGAATAAGGTGAAGTCATCTTCTTCCATTACATTTACACCTACGTAACATCTGGTTGAAAAAGACGACTGGTAATTTGTTTTCATTTGGTTTTGGTTTTGGTTTGTTAATTGTTAATTTTTAATTTTGTTTTTGTCTGTTATTTTACATTTTTCCCTTTTAATCTAATAATATAATTCATTTTCAAAGGCTTTTATATATATATATATATATATATATATATATATATATATATATATATATATATAGGGAAAAGCTCTCCAGCGAACTCATGACATGAACTGAAGCAACTAACTTTAAAAATCAAAAAGCACGCGGGTTGCTAGCAAACGGGTCAGTTGTTTAAATGGGTTCTTTATATTAAAAACAAAAACAAAACATAACATACGCTCAACAACGCAACATCAGACCCCCTTTCTTTATCCAAGTCTTCTTTCTCTCTCTCTCTATCACAACCGAACAAAGAGGAACGGAAGGAAAACTCTGACAATTTCACCAAAGTCCGGCCAAATTGAACCCTTAAAACGTTCTGTCTCTTTATCTCTAAGAAGGTAAAGCTCCAAAACTGTATTAATTTTGTAATTTTTCGTTCTAGTGTAAGAAATTTAGGGTTTATTAGGTGGTAGAAATTCTGTTGAAATTTTTCTCTCATGCTAGTTTAATCTTCTCCAAATTAAGTATTCTTTTGTAATTATGTGGATGACTTGTTACATTTAAACTACTTTAGCAGTTGGGATTTGATTTAAAAGGTGTTTGCAGAAAAAGAAACAAAAATGATGTTTGCAGAAAAAGAAAATGAATGAAATGAGTCGTTGTTTGCTTGAGAAGGAGGTCAAGTTGTGTTGGTCTATGAGTCTCTCTCTCTCTCTGTTTTTATGGCTTTGGCTTGGCATCAAGTGGAAGATCATGATGATACAAGATAATAGATTTATTTATTTAAAATTAGTTCGTTGGAGAGCTTCCCTCATATAAGTTTCTATAATGAATTTAGATTTTACAGTAGATTGAGTGTCTTAAAAAGCATATAAGTTTCAGGTCAACTAAATTAATGGAGGAATAGAATTATGAACACAATATATTTTTAAGAGAAAATATAAATCAATAAGGAAAAAAAGTCTCCAAAAGTATATTAAGAGCATAGCTTTAATGCTTACTTTGTTGACTATTGTAGGAGAGAGACAGTGGCACTGATGTTGTTCCATTGCAGTCTTGCTCTTTCCCAGTTGTACATATTATGGAATTTCCATAATGTTGTTTAAAGGGATCGATAATAATGGACAAAAAAGACTTATTAATCATTCATCTTTCTGGTTTCCTAGCTATTCTATCAGTTTTATCTTGAATTTCCAAATGAACTATGGTTGCATAAGAAAATATGGCGGAAACTTCATTTCAAAGACGAGACTCAAATTAATTACAGTGGGATTAATTTTTTGTATTGTGAATTAATTACTTTGTTAAATGGCAACGGTTGTTCCTGAAAATTTATACCAGTTTGGCTTGTGTGGTAGTTGTGTTGATTGTTAGTTTAATATTTAGAAACTTTTCTCCTAATTAAGACGAATATCTTGTTCAATTACTTATTTAGTTTATGGATTTTCAGTTGAGTCGTTGAATATGAACCTTGTTGAATTTTGTTGATTATTATAATTTATAGGCTAAATAAAATTATTGTTGATCAATTTTATGCCTTGTTTTATATGTGCCACTGATAGAAAATATGTCATCGAATTCGTTTACTGCTATATCTGTATAGCCTCCATTCATATGTCATTGTGGTACAAACCCTTTTATAGTCAAACTTTCAGTGTCGGAAAAGAATCCGGGTAGACACTATTATTCTTGCCCAAGAATAGTGGTATGTATTTATTTATTATATTTTTTGTTTATTTGGTCATTTTACACAACCGAATAAATTTATTGTGACCCAAAATATGCAACAATGTGCTAACTTCATCAATTGGTGTGACGAATATGTTCGAGCGTTGCATAATCAAGGGAGGTTGCAAATGGACACATCTGAGCATTTAAATATAACAACTCATCCAACTAATGCTAACGACTCTAGCGAATTAGCCACAGTGCAAATTGATATACGTCAATTGCAACTAATCGTGCGATTTGTCATAATTGTTAATGTTATGTATGCGGTGTTGTTGTTAATGTTATTAAATCGGTTGTAATTTTGATAAATGGTACCAATCTATGTAGTAAACTGACATTTTATAAGTCCATTTTCCCCCGAATGTGATAATTGTGCAATATTCACTAAGATTGGTTAATAATTGTGTGTTAGATTGTGAATGAGAGCCAACATGATAAATAGGAATACTTTATAAAGGCTCGCTTTATTGTTTATACTATCTGAAAGAAGTATACTATTTCTCCTAAAAGCACAAAATGGATATAATATATAAAGTCTATAAAGAATGCCACATTTCAACAGTAATGTAACTAAGATTCACTACGTCATTTTAACATATTGATGAAAAAGACATTACAAACACGAGTTATTTCATTATTAACACATTTATTTAATGCCACCTTTCTATTGCCAGAAAATAAAAAAAAATAAACTTCATATTATATACCCAAAATAAAAGAAAAGAAAATTCATTTCTATAATATACACAAGTGGTTTAAGAAGATCAAAACTGTGTAAATAGAAAAGCATGTTACTAGCTTCCTTTCTCATTTGCTATTGATATTGCCGCCTCTATGCCTGCATTAGTATATATATATAAATAATCTAAGTTCTAATATGATTCATTTTATATATTATGCATATTATAGTATTTTGTTTTCTTTGCTTAAGACACCCCCATTAGCACTAACAACAGGAGATCTTAACAGAGTTACTTGGTGATCCATACTTAAGACACCCCCAGTACACTGTTTTTTCCATGTCCCCGAGCATGCAAAAAGTTTCTTATTTGATAATAATCCCAACATAACAAACAA
Organism: Hedera helix; assembly: GCA_947179155.2. Lineage (NCBI taxonomy): Eukaryota > Viridiplantae > Streptophyta > Magnoliopsida > Apiales > Araliaceae > Hedera > Hedera helix. Next base: position 31,971,538 of record OX359276.1, read on the forward strand.
ATGTGGCATCTCTCCCCAAAGACATGACTTACTAAATTCCCACCCAATTTACCTGCCACACCTGTGGAAGCTGTCCTTTAGACTTTATTTTGTTGTTCATCTCACATGATAAGAAATAAAAATTTACAAAAGCAGACAATAGTGGAGATGGGTGGTAGTAATCAATAACACCATTGTTAATATGAAGACCCATTTGAAACCAAATTAGTAATACACACAAGTACTGCAAGTACTAATTACAACACTATTTAACACTATCTAACAAAATAGTAGTAGGTAACATCCAAATTAGCAGCAACTAATAGCAGCAAGCATCCCAACCAAACAACATCACAACAAATGAACATTTCTAACTAGGTTGATAAACCTGAAATAAAATAAAAATGTATGTATATTAGATCTATGGATATGTAACTCATAATATTGAATAAAAGAAATGATCAAACCTTTGGAAATATGACTATCATCCTCTGAACTTGAAAATGTTGTTACACCTTCAATGCCGGAAGAATCTTTACATAAAATTCAAAATAACACTCATCATTTAAAGATTTAGACAGAAAAAAATGTTTACTATTACTTAAATATTACTTACTGATGTGCAATCATTGGACAATTCCTTTTGTCATGTTATTGTCCAACTTTGCCACAACCATGATAACGTCTAGCCGTTGACTTTTTTGCCTTTCCTAATGCCCTTTCTTTTCCGCATTTAAGTCTTTTGCCACATCTTTTTGCCCTCACTTTACTTGGTTCATTGTAAATATAGTCGTTATTGCAACTCATCTTCCCGGATACTATACTTGCACCAATTTCACATTGCGAACTTTTACCACTATCTACAACAAGATTGATTGATTAGAGTGCATGAGCCAAAGCATCTTTAAAAATATTAATTCCTGCTTGGTTTGTGAGGGCTTTATCAATAACATCCAAAGAATATTGAATTAATTCACTCCGCTTCATTAGATATTTTTTGTCACTATTTATCATTATGTCACTTTCATTATCGACCACTATCCGAGAGTTTGCCTTCTTAGTCCACCTTTTCAAAATATATTGTTGTGGTAATTCATCAAAATCATGCATTTTATGCAAGTAACCAAGCAAATGTCTACATGGTATCCCCATACTCTCAAACTTGTGGCAACTACATGAAGTAAAACCCAATTCTTTGTCATAAATAATTCCTTTCACTCTACGTGTGATCAATTTTTTCCTATGAACTTGAAACACGCATTGATTGTCACTCTCCTTGATAAACTCAAAACGGTAATTCAAGCATTCTCATATCTCATCTTGGAATTTATAAAATATTTCCCGAGTATAAATATCAATCATTTGGAACAAAAAGTCATGATTCATCTTGACTTTTGGTTTCTCAATCAAATCTTTGTAATCGGCCAACAACTCTTCTTGACGTTGGCGTACTAGCCCCCTACTAAATTGAATTATGAAATCAACTAAGGAATTATTCTTAGATACATATATTTTGAAAAATGAGTGAGAACTTTCTGCTCGTTGGCTACTTGACATATTGGCCGAGAAAACATGAGTACAATAAGCAGGTGATAAGTAGGATTTTATTCCTATTTATTAGGTATTTTTAGGCTTAATTAATTGTGAGTTTTTAAGTATTTTTAGTATTTAGGTCATTTTATATAATTTATGTAATTTTATGTGTTCTTATTATTTTTAGTATTTTTATATTATTTTTAATTATTTTATATTTTATTGTGTAGAAAAAATAAGCTTGGGGGCAAATCTGCAAAAGTTAAGTGGCATAATGGTAATTTTCAACAGTCGACCGCGCAATGCGCGCGCGTATAAGAAATCCGCACCAGAATTGAAACGACGCCGTATTGAGTAGCAAATCGAAAGGCAATCGCGCAATGCGCGGAGTGAAGAAACGGACAGAAGAAACGACATCGTTTTGTGTTCGGTGAAGAAAGCCTCCGCGCAATGCGCGGAGGAGGAGCGCTGACGTCAGCAACGCGGACGCAGGTTTGACTTGGTCTACTGGCGTTAAGGTTGCGTTTGGTTGCGCGTTTTTGCAGCAGATTGGATTATTTCGGGATTATTGCATTAATTTGATTCCAAATTGGATTTCTTTTCCACATTAGCTTAGGATTATTATTATATTTCTATAAATATATTAGGAGACTCATGTTTTCAGTAGTTTTATAATTAGAAGCAGATTATTAAAGACAAATACGAGCTCTCTCTTTCAGGTTTTTCTTATCCATTATTTTTATTATGTTTGGCTAATTTTAATATTCAGTTCTAGGGAATTTCAAACCCGATTATAATTAATGGTTAAATTAATTCAGTAATATTATTTATTCTTCCTCATATGAAATTATTTATGGTAATCTGTTTTAATTGTTTATTTGATATTGGGTTTGATTGATTTAATTTTGGTCTGTTGAGTTAATCAAATTATTATCAATTGCTAGATTTAGGAATTATATTACGTGTAATTGATATTGTTCCTAATCATTGGTAGTGAATAGTGATAGATGATTGTGGTCAAACTTTTGTTTATTGCTATGGTTATTATGATGTAAGTTAAACAGTCCGAGCTTATGAGATTGTTATTTAAAATAATCTAATTTCCTTGTGATTAATACTTCCATTATATTAAATTTAGAGAGCTTGTTCTAGGTTGTATAATGGTTAGAATGTAATGAAGAGCTTATTTTGTTAGATTAAAATTATGGGAAATTTTGGATAACAGAGCTTGTTGTTATCTAGGGTTATTAGTTTTATGGAAGGATAAAAATATATTTTGATTGATTGATCTATTAATTGTAAGGGTGAGATTGAACCGAAGAACTGAAGTTTTTAATTTATTAATTAATTTTATTAATTTACTTTTGTTTATTTAGTTATAATTAGTTCAAAACCCCCAAATCTAATTTACATTGCATAAAAATAAATTAATCATTCTCTGTGGGTTCGACCCTTACTTGCTATTATACTGAGTTTGTGATTGAAAGTGAGGATTAATTTTGGAGTGCTAACGACAGCTTCCAGCAGGCACGCAATTTGAATGAATTTCATACATTGTTTGTAACCATTTGTTGTCATGTAACCCGCTCCTCCCAAAAAGCTTCGTCCATGTCAAATCAAACTCTTCTTTAGACCCGGAATTCCAAATACAATCGGCAAATTCAATATAGTGAGCATTATACTTCACCGAGTCTAGCTTTTCAGAAAATTTTGTCAATATGTGCCAAATACAGTATCTATGAAAAGTATTCGGAAGAGTTTCTAAAATTGCTTTAGACATTGCGGGATCTTGATCACTAATGATCATTTTAGGGGCATCACCTGGCGTAGCCTTTTATTTTCAATACAGCTACCTTTGCTTGACAATTCTCTTTTATCGATCCCCGACGCCTTTTAGCTTCAACATCCGCAATTATTATTCCCTTACCTTGTTTAAAACAAACATACTCTTTCCTTTTCACTTCATCACTTCCTTCGATTTTTTTAGTGGCCCAACTTCGAATACTAAATCCCGTCTCTTTAGCATATGCATTGTAGAAATCCTTAACTTCATCTATTGTTTGGAATTCTTTTCCAACAGTAGGTTTAAGATGGTCGGCTACTTGCGGATTATAAATAAAAAAAATTCTACCTTCATCACTTCCAACTTCTTCTATTAACTCAAAACTCTCCCCTTCAACTCTCTTATTCTCTACATCCATTTCACTATTGTCTAAATTATCACCACATTCATTACTACCCCGTACTTCATCCTCCAAATTATCATCCATCCTTACAGTTAAAAAAAAGAGTTAAATGATCATCAGGATTAGTGGACCAACATTCTGATAAACAATGCTTACCAAACAATTAAATCTCCCACACATCAGCTAAAATTTTACGAATTTGGGTGGTGGTATTAGATGTACTCCACCAAATATGTTACCATATTACAAACTCCATATTTTATGTTGATACATTTGCAAAAATTAACATATGCCAAACACGTATGTTACACATAGATAGGCCTTACACGTAATATATAAACCAAAACCAACAAGCCTCTGTTCCAGACTCCAGTAGTCGGTTCACTGCCGGTCCAAACCAAAAGTTGTGATAAAAAGGTTAGAAAAAAATAATTCCAAACCTCAAACAAAGTCATCAATTACAAATGGGTTTGCCACAATTATAAATCCCCAACCTTCACGTTTAAATCAATCTACTGATTTAAATGCAAACACCCTTTAAATCAAATCCCAACTGCTAAAGTAGTTTAAATGTAACAAGTCATCCACATAATTACAAAAGAATACTTAATTTGGAGAAGATTAAACTAGCTTGAGAGAGAAATTTCAACAGAATTTGTACCACATAATAAACCCTAAATTTCTTATGCTAGAACAAAAAATTACAAAATTAATACAGTTTGGGAGCTTTACCTTCGTAAAGATAGAGAGAAAGAATGTTCTGAGGGTTCAATTTGGCCGGATTTTGGAGAAAATGCCAGAGTTTTCCTTCCGTTCCTCTTTGTTCGGTTGTGAGAGAGAGAGAGAGAGAGAGAGAGAAGAGTTGGATAAAGAAATACGGGTCTAATACTGCATTGTTGAGCTTATGTTATGTTTTCTTTTTCTTTTTCTTTTTCTTTTTCTTTTATTTTATAGAGAACCTATTTAAATAACTGACCCATCTGCTAACAACCCGCGTGCTTTTTGATTTTTAAAGTTCGTTGCTTCAATTCGTGCCGTGAGTTCGTTAGAGAGCTTTTCCCTATATATATTAACTTTATTTATTATTCACATAATTTAATTTTAATTCTAACGCTATAATGCATTTAATAATTTTTTGTTATTATTTTGAATTTGAGATATTGAAAAAAAAAATAAAGAAAAAATTATTTTAGAGAAATAAAATATAAAGGTTAGGATAGTTTTTAACCACTAAAACTAACAATTTTAATCAAAAATCGTTAATTGGTGTCATTGTGAAAATCATTAATGGGTGTCATTATGATACCAAGTGTGAAATCACAAGTGGTGAAATGATAGTTTTCAGACCACAAATGGTGACTCAAGAATTTGTATAAAGCACATGTGATTTTTTTTATTTTACTCTAATTGTGATACAAAAACATAATATTTATACAAAATTTACAAATAGAATGATGTGACTCAAAAGTATGTTTGTACCTTTTATTTCAAAATTGTCATTAACACATCACTCTTTTGAGAATGTTTGTTTGAAATATTAAGTTTAGAAGACATTTGATGAAACAAACTATCAGCTAGTTGTGATAAATTTTGATTTCGTGATAAAATTTGTAGGGATTTGTTCTGATTGGTAGGCCACTAATAAGATTGACTATCCACCCCATTCGAACTACACGCGAGGTTCAAGAAGCGATTCAAGCGGACATTGACATGGTTCGTAGCTTTTTTGTATATGTAATTATTTAAGACTTAGAGGGTATTCGGCAATGACTTATACGTTGATCAAACTAACTTATAAGTTATTTGTTACTGTTTGAGTGTTTGGTAACAACTTAAACTTTGACTTATTTATTGGCTTATAAGTCATTATTAATAAGTAACAACTTTTAGTTTATTTAAAATGTCTTATAGGTCATTCCTAATAAGCTGATTTGACCAAATGTAATGTTCATTTTGCTCATCTCCTATTTTACTAAATTACATCTTTGTCCTTCCAACTTCTAATATATTATTTCTTCCCTTTTCTAATGCTGACAAGCCTAGATACTCTCCATTGAAGTCACTGAAGTTGTAATAATCTCTCTTTGCGTTGGTGCTAACTGTTTCTTCATCTTTCTTTTGCAAATCTTCTCATTTTATTGAAAGGTATCAATTTCATTTTTTGATTCAACATCCTAACAATTATTTTTTTTTTGAAATTTTAGGATTTTTTTTGTTTGTTTATATAATTGATAGGGTTTTCAATTCAAGAATGTATATTTATTATCGCATTTTTTGCCAAGAATTATAAAATTTCTGTCTAGGATGAAAATTTATGGATTTCTGGTGTGAATTTTCTTTTCTTTTCTTTCTTTTTTCTTCTCCTTTCAAATTTAGGTAATTCTATTTGTTTTGTTTTTGTTGTTGATTTCCCCCCTTTTGGTAGGTTTTCATACTATGTAATATGGATAAATTACTCGCATTGTAACATTTCTATTTTTCCAGGTTGTGGGGTTGAATTAGGGTTTTATAAGCTTAACATTTTAGTTGTGCTAATTTGTTGGGTTGGATTTTGGAGGAATAAATTATTATAATCTAAAACTTTCTTTCAATTGTTTTGTATGACAATTTTTGAATCCATTCTGGCAGCTTTGGAAACTGAAACTAGTGCAAATCAATCAAATAATGGGGAAATTTTCCTTAAGAAATTGGATGAGAATTGTGTAAGTATATACAAGTAATGTAAGGCTTAAACAAATAATACAGTGACTGACAAATTTTGAAATGGTAACATTCAAAATGCTTTTAAATTGTTTTTCTAAATTTTAGTTTCTTTTTCTTAAATATGATCTATAATTTACAGGTCTCATCATGGGGAATGAGTAAGAGTTAATCGAAGTTTTTACTTGTTTAGTTGTTACTGCTGTTAAAATGGATATGAATCATATTCTAGCACAAGTGGATGAAGGGATATTCTATTTTTTTAATCCTAGTTTTTTTTTTATATAATGATCATAACAACGAAGAAGAGTTTATAAGAAATAGAGAGTTGGATTTTCAAAAGTGGCAGGAAGAAGATAAAGAATGATTACTAATGTCTAAAACTGTTGCTCTTGGAATTTATATGTATTATGAGAGTTTTATTTGTAAGGAAATATGTTGAAATTCTTTAAGAACTAAACACATGTTGATAATGGAGATACTAAATAGTCATAAATCACGATGTTATCAAGATTTTCGTTTAAATAAAAATATTTTTTTAGAATTGTGTGGTGATCTTAGAAATCATTATAGATTGAAACCCAAATATGATATCATTGTGGAAGAACAAGTAGGCATGTTCTTGATGACTTTAGTACATGGGGATGGAAATAGATTGATTCAAGAAACTTTTCAACATTCAGGAGATACTATCGGTAGGCATTTTCATATGGTGTTAAATATAGTCTTACAACTTTCTACAGATATTATTAGACCATATGTCAATTATAATAATGGCGCACAATATCACGTGCCCCAGAATGACCCATATCATCCATTTTTTGAGGTATAAATGTTTCTTTTTTCTTTTAATAAACTGTATATTAATTATACATGTATGAAGATTTTCTTTTTCATATTTTATTATAATTGTATTGGAACAATTGACAGTACACACGTAAGAGCTTGACTTTCAAAAGGACAAGAAGTTCTATACATTGGGAGAAAATGCATTCCTACACAAAACATAATAGTAGTATGTAATTTTAACATGTTTCTCATTCCTACACAAAACATAAATGGCAGTATGTCATTTTAACATGTGTTTTACATTTGTTTGACCTGGATGGGAGGGTAGTGCTTATGACACTCGTATATTCACATAACCACTTATAAGAGAAGAGCTTAAATTTCCACACCCAACTAGTGGTATGGTCTCATATTTTTATATTTTCTTTGTTCATTTTTATATAACATATTTTATTGATTAAATTAGCTTCTTGTACTTTCTTAGATAAATATTATGTTAATAATGATTTACTTATGAAAGCAATTAGAGATTATATTGCATTAAGAATCTCTAACTCAGAATAAGATTATAGTTGATATGTTTAGAGAATTTGTTTAATATTTTATTTAATAAAAATTGTGGATGATTGTTATGATATGTTATTGAATCAATGTATTTTTTTTTATTAATATCCTTTTCAGTAATATTTATATTTGATTTTAACTTATAAGTCATTATTAGCCGAACACCTTCATAACTTATTTGAACTTAATTTATGACTTATAAGTCAAATTGGTGTTGAACGCTTTTACTTATAAGTCACAACTTAAAATAACTGATAAGTCAACTTTAAGTCATTTTAAAATAAGTCGTTGCCGAAAGTAATTATTATTATAAATAGAATTTAATAGTGTGTGTGTGTGTGTGTGTGTGTGTGTGTGTGTATATATATATATATATATATATATATATATATATATATATATATATATATATATATAATCGTAAAAATCTATTCATAAATCACAACCAGTCCTTTATAATTGTCACTGAATAAGAACAATCTTATTATCCTTAAAACAAAAGAAAAAATTTAAATGAGATTAACAGGAACATAAATATGATTCTTTCGAATTTTCAGAATCGTATAGTAAATTATGGAGATACAATGTACATATACGTCATAGATCTAGTTTTTGCCCGGCACAATCATATTAGATTTGTTCTCTAAGTGAACTTTTCAACTTCTAATTAGACCTGATGGTTATCTGGTACATACTAATATAAGTCTCAGATTATAATTTTCATGAAAAACTTGAGATATTATAACTACGGGTTAACACTATACAATTATTATCATTTTGCCACATAAACCAAATTAGCATAAAAATAATTAAACATAAACATAGAAAGGAGACTTCACTAAGCATAGGAATCACAGTCCGTGTAGATATTCGACTATTTTGATTTAATTTATTAGTGCAAAATAATTGATTTAAGAAATAAAACAAATTTATTCTTCCTAAAATCCTCCCGCTTAGTTTAAGCATACTGTGTCCATGACATTAGTTAAAACTCTCAGCACACTTACAAAATGAGATTTAATTAACTAATTATTATGTTATTCCCAGAGGGCACATAACTGATCGATCTAAAAGGGGGTTGAATAGATCTTTTCAAGATTACACAATATTTGTTCATATAAAGCATAATTATCAAATAATAGACTTTATATGTTTGCAGCGAAAATGTTTATTTGATAAAAACCCTTCTCTAATCTATGATTGTAAATTACACTTATGTTTTTAAGTAATGTTACTGAAATGTTGTTGCAAGATGTAAAGTAGTTAAAGCAGTTTTAACATTTATAATAGTTATAATGTAAGTGGTAAAGAGATAAGAGAAAACACAGGAATTTTTAAGTGGTTTGGAGAACAAAGATCTCCTAGTCAACTCTTCTGCACTTCTGGCAATGATTCTACTAAGGATATTCTCAATTATTACAATTAGATCTGTGACGCCCCCAAATTCAGGTACCTCTACCTCAAACTTGGTGCTTCACGATCCACTCATACATTATAACTAACATCAACTAATAGTGGAATAATATAAATATTTACATTAATTAATACAACATAAATACCATCGTCCCAAGTTCACGCAACAAACCAAAGCTAATATGTAGCATTGCTTTTTCCTTTGTCATTTCTTAATACATCACCCTGCTCGATCTTAACTATAACATTTAAAGTAAAGCAAGAATGAACAACGAGTTTGCTCATCAAGTATAATGTCAGCAATAATAGATAGTCGTATTTAATGTTTAATTATTTCAAAAGCTCTAACCATTAAAGAACAGTCTATGATATAGCTGGAAGAGCTAGGGATAAATAGTTTTAACAGTTTCCAAGCTTGACATTTTCATTGCCAAGTGGTCGCTATGAATAATGAATACATGCCAGGATTAATAGGATTTTACTGAAAAATCCTCAATAAAAACAAGTACAGTATGTCATCAGCCTAAAGTACCCTATATTATGCATAACACTCAGGCATGTAATTCGCGCGCGTGTCGATCTCCCGACGTAAAGTAGTTTCCCCTTCTATGAGGGTTGTTCATCTCAGTATTCAAGAGTCCGCACCAAAGCAATTGATTTAGATCACTTTCTAAAGTACAATTGATTCATTTCATTATTTGTCTAACTGAATCAAATGACATAGACTCCCTTCTTAAATATTTATGAGCTATTAAAATTTTTAATGTCTACATGATAGGGCTCAAATAATCTTATAATGGTATTCAAGTATGAATAACTCAAGCTTTCAAAGTCAAAAATTTGATATGAGATTAATCTTGCATGGATGTAAACATGAACAACTATATTTGAATATTAATTCTCTTTCAATAAGTATAACATTCAAATTACTTGTACGAAATAATAAAGTGTACAAGTTAAGGTACTTGACTGGATTGTCGTTACTATTTGACTTTAACTCTCTTCCTTTCGGATAACCTACATTCGCCATAATCGTTATAACTGTTAATCTCTATTGAATTCCACATATTGATCTAGTTGATCTATCTTTATAATACCCGTAATTAGGACTCACCAACAAAATAATCTTCATTAGTATTTTACTTGTTTAATTATTTTCACACATGTCTTTCACAGATAAAACTATTCGTATTTTATCTGTTTAAGTATTTATTTTTTCGCATTTATTTTATTTTATTTATTTATTTACCTTTACAAATAAAATAATGCATATTATCATTTTATTTTTTAATCATTATTCATTATTACTCGATCAATCACACTTTAATTCTCATTTAACTTATTCTATTTGTTTACGTTTCATTGTCTCACTATTCATACTTTATTTGTTTATGATTTATAACATCCAACTAATTTTCTCCATCATTATTTTATTTGTTCACACTTTATTATGCTACAAATAAAATAATTTAGTTACTATGTTATTTGTTTTATCTACAATTAAAATAATCTTCAATATTATTTAATTATTTATGTTTTATTAATTCACAATTAAAATAATATTTAATATTATTTTAATTATTTATTATTTTTATTTTATTTTTTTTTTATATATATATATATATATATATATATATATATATATATATATATATATATATATATATATGTATATATTCTGGGTCAGATCGGGTCAACTCGATTGGACCTAAACCGGTTTGACTAGATCAAATCAACTTAAAAATTAGACCAGCGCCCCGGCTGTAATAACCATGAATTTCAAATGACATTGTAATTAGAATTATTAACTAATTATCAATGAAGTAATTTTTTGTTTAAATTAATCGTGCATTTACATGATTAAATGAATATATATGTATGTGTGTGTATATTTATTAATCTAATAATGTAGCAATGTAGTGAAAATAATTAAATTAATCCAAGAAGAGTCCAAATAATTAAATTATATTAGTGGACCAATCAATGAGTTGAATTTAACTAGCCCAAGCCTTGTGTGTTATTTATGTGTTGGTATTTTATAAACTAGCCCAACTTAGTAGCCCAAAAGAATTAATAAGGCAAGTTTAATTGGATTATGTATTAAGTCCAAAGAAATTATTAAACTAGGTTCAATAAAATTAACCTTGTAGTCCATGACCATAATTAAGGGTTAGTCCATGTTATATTTAAACTATCTCAATGCTTAATTTGTTTTCAAGTACTGGTAGCCCAATTAGATTAATTAATTGAGCCCAAACGAATTAAATGAATGAGCGCAATAGAATTAGTTTTAGAGTCCAATGTGGAGCCCAAAGTGATGCCAAAGTTGGTTAATATATATATATATATATATATATATATATATGTGTGTGTGTGTGTGTGTGTGTGTGTGTGTGTGTGTGTGTGTGTGTGTGTGTGTGTGTGTGTGTGTAATTATGTTATAAAAATAAATCAAATTTGGATGGAAAAAGGGGGAGGAGCCGACCAACGAGGAGGGGGCTCACTTGGGGTGCCTTGTGAAGCTATGTTGCTTGATTTCTGTTTTTAAAGGACATAATTGGTAAACCCTCCAACAACCCTAGCCCTTGTGTGCAAGAAAATCCCTAAAATTTAGCATTGGTAAGCTTAAAGGATAAGATGAGCTAAGAGATTATGTAGACTTATATGAAGTGTAGTATAAATAAGAACCTTCACTAATATGGCTAAGCTTGTTAGTCATTTTACTAGATTCATAAGAAAAATTCTAGAGAAAGTTCTTTGAGAGAAAAGAGTAAATAAAAAGTGTGAGAGCTTGAGAGTGATAACATCTAGATCATCAAGAGTGAGTTAAAGTGTATGTCACCTAGTCTCACACCCTACTTTGGAACGAGAAGAAAAAGAGCATCAAAGTCTAAGAGCTTTAAAAGTGTTATATACCTTTATATCTTTTCTTTTCTATGGTTAAAATTTGTTATATAAATGTTTGTCATGGTTTGTTGTGAGAGAAATATTTGTATGATGGAGCTATGGTGAGCTCGAAAGTAAAAAGATGGATTCTTGATGGTGAAAATGTGTCTATATATGCTAAAAGCATTTTCTATGGTCAATATATATTTTAATGGTCAAAAATGTATTTTTATTGTCAAAAATCTATTTTCAAACTCTTGAATGCTAGATCTTTGATATATATGAAGATTCACGATTTAGTATGCTCAATATATGTATTAATATGTTTGGTATGAAAATAAGTCGAAGATATGTGCATATGAAGATTTACCGATAAAACCCTAATTAACTATGTGAGATAAATAGTTGTAGTTTGAAATGTACAAGTTGATTATTCGATTTTTAAGGCTAGAAAGTTAGATTTATGAGTTATAAAGATAACCCAACTTGAATTACTCAAAAATATGGAAAAATGAGTAAGTTATGGTCTTTGTCGCAAAACATGTCGTTTTTAAAACCCTGGACGATTGATCCTAAATTTTGTGCCCAAAACGATTTCAAAAATACGATCGATTAATGAAATATTTTAGATCATTAAGTTACGAAACTAACAAGACCAATTTGGTGTCATTTAGATGTGTATATTTTATTTTATGCAAATTTGAATCAAAAGTGTAAAAGTTAGAAAAATAAGTGAAATTGTATTCTGCCGGACTGCGCCGAGGCACAGTATTTAGTACAAAACACTGTGCTAGGGCGCAGTGCTATTTCCAGGGAAAATGATTTTTTTTTTCAAACCGGGTCAGGTAGGTTCGAGTCAGAAAGTATAAAAATATTTTTAAATTAATGATATTATTATTGGACCCAATTAATATAATTTAAACATTGTAGATGTTTAATTTAATAATTTAAAATGAATAAATATTATTAAATAATTAATAATATTAGAAAATAAATAAAATATTATTAAATGATGAATAATATTAAAAAATTAATAAAATATTATTAAATGATTAATAATATTATAAAATTTATAAAATATTATTGAATGATTAATAATGTTAGAAAATAAATAAAATATTAATAAATGATTAATAACATTATGAAATAAATAAAATATTATTAAATGATTAATAATATTAGAAAATTAATAAAATATTATCAAATAATTAATAATATTAGAAAATTAATAAAATTAGAAAATAAATAAGGTATTATTAAATGATTAATAATATTAGGAAGTTAATAAAATATTATTAAATGATTAATAATATTAGATAAAATTTTAAAGAATATTAAATGATTAATAGTGGTCTTATGTGATTAAAATATTATCAAGTGACGATAATATTTTTAAATGTTCAGTATATAATTAAATATTTAATTATTTGGTTAACTATTTGTAATGTTAAATATATAATGGTGTTTATATGAACTTAGATGTGATACTAATTTGAAGATCAATTGTATTAATTGTTATGTCTTTTCAAAAGAAATTAATTTTGTGTTGGTTAGCTGTAGACAACTATTGAGGTAAGTTTTCTATACTTAAACTTGTATTTATTTTACAAGAGTTTTAAGTGGTTTAATTATTGAAAATCCACATCAATATTTTTTTATGTATTTGCATATAGTGCATTTAAAGCTTTATAGTTCTTTGATTCATGAACTATTTAAGAATGTCTAAGCTAATTGTTTCGGCTAGACACCACATGTATAAATTCATTAACTTTAATATTTTTAAAAGTTTATCCAAACCATTAGTTGATGCGTATTCTTATAATAAGACTGAGGACGAACAACCCTAAATAAGGGAATTATATTCGAAAAACTGACCTTTGTGCAAGATGTTTGAATGTTATGCATATACATTGGGTACAAGAGGTTGATCCCCTCGAATACTAAAATAATACATGGGTCAGATACTTATTTGATTTACCTTAAATATTAGTTCATGTTCCTTAGAGGCCACTCAGTAGTAAAGACTCAATCAATTCTTTTAATTGAACCTCGACTCTCATTCTTTCACAATTATTATATATTGTTGAAAGCTCTGAAGTTATTTATATTCAATCATGATATATCATTCTTGTATTAACTATTCTTAAACTTGCTGACCAAGCTAGATGCTCATCCTTGTTATATCTTGAACTATTTTTCAGCCAAGCCCGAGTGTTCCAAGAAAGACAAGGACAAGGGAAAATCTAAAGAATAGAAATTGCATGCTAATAATACTGTTTAATATTTATTTAAATGTTGTAAATCTTTTATAAACTCTTAAGATATGTATTGTTATGTTAAGGTTACAAGAGCTTAGGATTATATTACCTTTTGTAAGGAACAATTATGTATTGTTCCGCTAAGATTAATGAAGACTATGTATTTAGTTGTTATTTATATTTTGGATTGTGAGCACTAAACTCGAGGTTATGGAACCCAAATTTGGGGGCGTCACACTGCCACTCTTTATGAACTAGAGAAAGCGCCCCGACGTTGTCTCCGGATTTAAAAAAAATAATAAATTGAACCAGCACCCCGACACTGATTTTCAGTACACCAACAGTGGCCTGACGCATCTTGGCAGAGAGCTCTGGTGCAGTTTTTTCAGCATTCTCCAGCTTTGTCAGTTTTGATTTCTTTGGTTCCAAATGCTTTCAATTTATTTCCTTCACTTCCAAATAAGTTCAATCATTAGTTTATTCCATGTTTTAATATATATCGAAGGTTCTTCTTCCAATCAAACTCATTTATTAACAAAAATTATGGATTAACTTTCTAAGGTTTAAAATTTCATATCATTTACAAGAAAATTCATAAAGAATCCATTTTAATTCATTTTATTTTCATTCCACTTGGATTATCTTCGTATTTTAAGGATCTTCAACATAAAATTTATATATCATGCAAATAGCTTACATGTTTTGGTTTATTTAGCTTCAAAACTCATGTTCTCACTTAATACACTTAAATTACATGTTCATTGACATACCCTTTTGTACATATAAACATATGTCACATATAAACATATACCAAACACATAATCTCCTTCACAAATCCATCATTATACATTTTGATCCTTTATGATCCCACAACACATAAATCATGCACAACCAAACATGCATAAACAACTTATAACCTAACTTACAAATAGTTAAAGTTATAACTTATAAAGTTAAAGTTAAGAAATTATACCTCCTTGAAGTTACTTTCCTTCTAGCAATGAACTTCAAATAGTTCTCCACCTTCTCTTCCTTGTACCAAAATCCTTGTCAAGGTTCTTTCTTGCTCTACTTCTCTTGATCCAACAAGAGTTTCCCTTAGATTTTCTAATTTCTCTCAAGTTCACTTTTTTCCTCTCTTGCTCTCAAACTTTCCAACACTTAGTAAATCTAGCAAATGTCTAAACTTCTTTTAATTAGTTTAGGGACTCCTATTTATATAAGAGTTCTATATACACATACATGTACATATACATGAACAAATATGCGTATAATATATAACTAACTAGTTGTTATCCAATGGAAAAAGCTTATTTGATAAAAAGTTGTCCTTAATTCCCATTTTAAGGAAATAATCCATGCTCTTCTTCATGATTTCCTTCACATGGCTCAATGTAGGAAAACAAATCACCATTTTAGCTAGTAATAGGGGGTCGGTCATGGCTATATATATATAAGATTTCATTGGGCCATTAATTTAATTATTTTGGGCGATTTACAATTATTTTCCTTAGGCTCAATCCTCACTTATTTGGATTTTAATTTACTAGCACGTTAGTCACTAAATCATGTAACCTTCTAACACCCATATTGGGCTTAATTAATTATCCTCATTCTCATGAATTAGTATATTACATTATTTGATCCTCTCACCAATTAATTTAATTTTCCATTTTGCCATACAAGGTATACCATACAAGCTTAGTTAATTATAACATAAGCTCAAATATCATCTTTAATTGATTTCTTGCTTGCCACATAATTAATTCAACTTACTTGAATTATTAACTCTCTCATTACGACACATAGTCATGCACATAGTCCTTTTTAAATACTATTAATTTCATTAATAATAAAAGTACATATTTTCCTTAGTCATTACAAGATCACTAATATCTATTATAACACTGAATCACAAAAATTCATTCGAGTCACTAAGTCTCGAAACAGGTCACTCAAACTAAGGTTCACTAATAATCATCATCTCTGGACACTCAGTCCGTCCCACACAGGGTCTGATTCACTTAGAATCAGGCAAGTCACTAAGTCTCGTCTTACACAAGGTTTTGAAGTCCTCTGTCTTCAGGATCCCTCAACCTACCCTTCAGGGTCTAATTCACTTAGAATTAGGCGAGTTATTTCAAACTCGTCTTTGCTGATGTTGTTGAAGATGTTTGAGGTGCTGCTAAGTTGGCATTTAAGTTCTCCTTTTTTGATGGAACTTAGCAGTAGAGTGATTTCTCTTTTACTTTGATCTATGAAGCCATTGGATATATCTTTCTTTCTTCTGCTCTGTCTTGCTGGAAATTGCCGTTTAGTCTATCCTCCAAAGTGTATGCTGACTTTGAGTTATTGATATGTTTGTTTAACAGATCGATTTTATTCTCATTTCTTCTCTTCTGTTTTAACAACTGAACTTCCTATGTTATCTTTTTCTTTCTCTGTGTACACCTTTCTTCTTTCTGCGAGCTCTCTATTGACCATTCTCTCTTTTAGACCTGATATTTTTGTTGGTCTCTCTCCTCTACTCTAAATTTCAAATAAGAATTTTATTTATAGAAAGATGTCTGTTTTATTTCCAGTTAGAGAGTAGCCATCAGTTCATTTATTGTTTAGATCTTTAAAGATTCTTGACGTTATCATGAAGATATTGCATCAAATAGCTTTCAACTCTGTCTTTTTATCAGTTTACCAGAAATGAAAACCTTGTGTCTAGTATTGCTTTGGGCTAATAGCCGTTAGACACAACCTTGTTTGATTTTCATTTTGAATTTGATATGAATAACATTTATCTTGAACTTTTAATTTTTCAGATCATCTTAATATCAGTCCATTATCATAATTGTTATCTTTGAGTTCTTCAGCTTTACGAAATGTATTCGGCTTCTTTTCCAGTATGCTAAAAGTAGAAACCGCGTGATTTATGTCATGTTGTCAAATTAGATGTTAGACTAGGGGTGTTTAAAAAAATCAATACAACCGACATATAGTGTATACCGAACCAGGGTTTGGTACAAAAAGGGACCGATCCTATACCGGTCCAACCAGTTTGGTATCGGTTTGGAGATTTGGGCTTCTAGTATATCTCAAACTATACCAGTTTTACCAGTTTTTCTATTTTTTTATTTTTTTTAAATTATTACTATTATTAATAAAATAATTATTATTAATAATAATAATTTTCAGTATTAATCGATAAAAATCGGTATCGAACTGCCTTACCAGTTCAGTATACTGGTCCAACCGATACTGGTATCGGTACCGAGTTTTGGATAAATTTGGTTCTGGTTTGGTATGGTCCGATCCAATTAATACCAGTTGAACACCCCTATGTTATACACATATCCTTCTGTCTTTTGCTTTAAGTATCTAACGGTCAGTTACTTATCTTGAAATCCTCGCCTTTTGAAACTTTTCCTTGTTAGTCCCATGTCAGATCTAATTAAATGTTATAAATTTCCAAGCTGTATGGTTCTGAAGATTGTAGCACTTGACTTGGTTGACTTTACGATTCATTGTTCTTCAATTCGTTCCTTGTTCTGATAGCGTTACGAGCTACTCTTTGATTTGCAGACTTTACATTTTGCATGATTCTGCAATTTGTTCTGCGATTTATATTTTGTTCTTCGATCTTGGGGTGAACTTTGTGGCTTTGTAATTTGTTCTATGAACTCTAAAAGTATTCCACGATCTTCAGTTGTATTGTATATATCAGAGTTACCTTGATCAATGATTTTTTGTTTGGTGCTGTTTAATAATCTTGCATTCTGTTCTACAATCTAATGGACACCTTCATCAGCTTTACGATCCTTCAGATCTACGAATACTTCATTCTGCTATATGAACTTAGAGTCATCTTCAAGGGGCCGAATTCTGAGTTAACTTTAAAAACTGTGAGCTATGTAATATTCCATTCTTATTTACTTTGCCTGGAGTCACTTGATAATCTTCTTGTTAAGCTTAGTTCACTTCTTGAGAACTAAGACTTCTTCTCCTTCGAACTTGATCTTCTATCTTTCTCCAATTTATTTTTCTTTTGTTTAATCAGTTCCCCCTTACTTGAGCACTTGCTATTTGCACGATTGTGACCTTTACTTAGTCTTTGTTCAGTGCATTCCTATTGTAGTGGGTATCACATGTCGTCTTCTTCTAATAACCAGGTTATTGCTGAATAATACTTTGTTCCTTATCCTCTTTGACTGATGTTCCTCAAACTCCTTCTTGTTGTAGAACTTTTGATGAAGAAATACCAATTTGTGTTGTAGTGAATATGTCTCTTAATGCTATTTAGATTTTGATTGTTGATGTGTAGCATTAATGCAGTTCAATAATGATGTAACTCTGCATTCTTCAATGATGCTGAGTGACTCAACTGATCTGATGATGCTCAGTCCAGCTTCATTTCGTGACCTTTAGCTCTTTGACTTGTTTCTCATCTATGAACTTCCTTTCTTCACTACTTCTGCTGTGTTGAGTTTGCTTGCCAGAACTCTTACGAACTCTCCATTTGATTTGATCTTGTGGGATGCCGTTTGCTTCTTCGGATTCTTTTTCCTTTTGTGAAGTATGTCTGATTTCTCCAATGTAATGCTTTAGCATTCTTTTCTTCTATTGATTTGTCAGTTGTACCCTTAGTGGTTTTGTGTTTCTTTTTCGTTGATCTCCTTTTAACAATTTCTTCTACTGTTGTGCTTGACAATCTTGTTCTTTACTAATAGTTTGTTGATCGTAAAGTTAATTATGCTTCAAGTTTCTTTGTTTTTCAATCTATGATTTCCTGATCGTAGATTATTTTGACAATCTTAAAGTATCCAACTTGGTTTACTCTACGATCTACTCTACGAAAGACTTATGATCTTTGAGCATACTCTACAATTTCTTCTGTTCTATTTCTTTACTTTCTTCACTTTATTCAACGATCATGAATTCTGAGTCTTTTCCTTACGATCTAAGTGATACATATGTCGTTAAGATGAGCCTGAGGTGTCTTACTCATCGATTTTGATTACTTTGCTCTGATATCTCCAAACGAACATTTGTTCTGCTCGACGATCTCTTTGCTTGTCAATCTCTTTATTCTACTTAATGACTCTGGCATCGTAGACTTAAGTCATGAGTATTTCACTTTGACAAATTTATTGTTCTGCTTTACAAACTTTTAGTTTTCTTTCTTTCTTTTCTGATTCTGCTACTAAGTTGATCTTTATCTTCTTCTTATTCTATTACATTTTTAAGACTGGATCAACCTAACAAGCTTGATCCCTAAGTCCTATTACACTGAACTTCATATGATTTTTTTTATCATTCAAATCAGCCTAACAAATTTGATTTTCTAATCTAAGTCCTTGTACATCGACATTTTTTTATGAACTTACAAAAGTTACTGATTATAAATATACTTTAATGCTTTATTTTTTCATATGATTTAACAAATCATCTTTATCAACTATAAACCATCTTTATCACTAACAAAATATTATCAAACACGTCATTATTATATCAATTAAGCATTTATAT
Source organism: Hedera helix (assembly GCA_947179155.2). NCBI lineage: Eukaryota > Viridiplantae > Streptophyta > Magnoliopsida > Apiales > Araliaceae > Hedera > Hedera helix. The sequence goes on from OX359276.1 coordinate 31,991,363, forward strand.
AGTCATCATCAAATCAAACATTTGTACTACCAATCTCCTCCTATTTGATGATGAGAAAACACAAGTAATAAATATAAACCAGATAGATAATTAGAACATTTTCACAATATAGATCAAACAGTAATTCAGAGCAATGATTTAGAATAGTATATAGTGAGAGGTTGTATAACAAAATTAAACTTTTATTATTTAATTAACTAAACGATTACAAAGCATTACATTTCTCCCCTTATGTTATACAGACTAGAAACCTATTACATAAACTAGTCTTGTTTTATTTTTCTCTTCCTTAATCTCAGCCCTTGTCTTTGACTTCTGATTTCTTCTTTTCTTTGTCTTTTTTTCTCCCTCTTTTTGTCAGCATCTTCTAGAATGACGTCTTTCAACTAAGTTGTTGATGACGCGGATTTTGAGAGCTTTGAAGGTAGATTTAGGAGATGTAAGGTTTCAACATGTACCTCTCTTTCTCTCTCTCTTTCGAACTCTTAATCCTCCCCCTCAATGACTGGACTCAAGAAGTGATCAAAAGATGCCCTTCTAGTCCCGATAACAGCACCATCATCGAAATCCCCAAAATGGTATTCTTAGATGCATTATCATGGAGAAATACATCAGCCATGTGATGAGAAAAATTGAAGCTAGGAGTATGAACTGTATAGGACAGTTCGAAAATGATGAGGATCCGACATCTGAATTTCACTATAGTGAAATCAGAGTTGGCATGTTCAGATCGATGCCATAATCCTTTTTTCATATTATGTCCTGATTCATAATTAGTGACCAGTATTTTGATGCTTCAAACATTTCTTCTAAGGGTTCGATCAATTGTTTCTTTATATAGGAGCAATACAAAACGCGATCGTCGAGCAAGGTTTAAGTTTGAAAAGGTTAGGGGAGTAGACATAGTGGCTATCGATTTTGAGATACTGAAAAGGATTTAAGAATTGTGATTTCATCTCTGAGGAGAGTGATTTTATAGAGAAGATTCAATCAATATCATTTAATCCGAAGAGACAGTTAATATTAATGAGGGACAAGATATAATGTCTCTTGCAGAAGTCAAAAAGACTAAGTTTAAAATTAAAATTATGTTAATTACAGACATCGTTTCTGTGTTCGAGAGGAACATGTGTCACGCATTGATTTGCTAAAAAGGTCACAAACCAATTATAATAGTTTACGTATTAACTCTCTTTTAGTCAGATAGGTCGGCGTAGCTGTATAAAGCTCATGACTTTTCAAATTATCCTTTTCATTAATTGACTTCACAGAGTTTTGTTATTTCCTTTTAAAAAATATTATTAAATTTTTATTTTATTATTATTATATATATTATATATATATATATATATATATATATATATATATATATATATATATATAAAATGACATGTTGAAATCTCAACTCTCCTAGATCTATCTTCAAAGCTTTCACAATCCACGTCATCAACAACTTAGTTGAAAACGTCATTCCAGAAGATGCTGACAAAAAGGGAGATGAGAGAAGACAAAGAAAAGAAGAAATCAGAAGTCAAGGACAAGGGTTGAGACTGAGGGGGAGAAAAATATAACAAGAATAGTTTCTGTAATAGGTTTCTAGTCTGTATAACGTAAGGGGAGAAATGTAATACTTTGTAATCGTTTAGTTAATTAAATAATAAAAGTTTAATTTTGTTATACAGCCTCTCACTGTATATTGTTCTAAATCATTGTTCTGAACCCATATTGATTGTTGCTAAATCACATGGTTCTTTTTTTTACTAGTCATAAACAACATGACCAAATTTCGATTCAATGATTGGACCATACTACGATTGTGTTAACGATGAGCATGGTCACAATTTCCACTGTCCTAATTGGCTTCATGCTAACATCACCGACATAGCATCATGTCCCATATTATATGTCTCAATCTCCAAATAAGAGAGGGTCAATATGATCTTGTTTCTTCGATGTTTCATCCAAGAATCTTGTTACTCATGTTACTTAAAATATGAAAATTGATATTTTCACAATAGATTTTGATATTTTCATACATAGGACTCACATGTAGAGTATATAGCGACGGTTTAACCATCATTATACATTTATATCGACACTTTTGTTGTGAAAATATCAAAATCTGTTGTCAATTTATCAGTTCCCTAAAATATATATGTCACATATCTAAAAATATATAACTCCCATCATAATGGATTTAATAGAAATGAAGCTCCCATAATAATGGGAAAATAAGTGAAAGGACTAATTGACAAGGAATGGTTACATTTAGTTTGGTTCAATAAAACTTAATTGGCCATCACTGAATAGGCTTCCCATGGGTTGAACCGACCCATGTTTTAACAAAACCCCTTAATTTTTTTTTTAATTTTTTTTACATAATTTCAATTTGCATAGATTTATTACTTTTGCTAATGTTAAACAATAGGGCCTACTTGCAGTGCTGCTACTAGAAAGTTTGATGGTGTTGTTGCTTGCTGGAAACAATATTTTTTAATGTCTATTGGAAACTTGAACTCTAATGCTCTGCTGCTAGCGTGCTGATGTGTATTTTGTAATTCATGTATTTTAAACTTTTCAAAATTCTACGTTGTAAACTGTAAATTTAAAATCAATAATACGATACAATTTCGTTTTTACTCGAGTTCATTTTAAAATGAGTAGTTCGAACATAATTTCGAGTCAAACTGAGTCGATCTTGAGTATCATTGTATGTCATCGAGTCGAATACGAGTACATTGTTTAAATTTCATTTCGAATTCGAATCGAATATGAGAACGACATTTTGTATCGAATCGATTCCGAATAGTCATGAATCTGGATCGATTCGACTCGTTTACAGCCTTACCTCTGAGTACAAAACCCCTTAATTTTTTTTTTAAAATTTTAACATAATTTCAATTGCATAGATTTATTAATTTTGCTAATGTTAAACAAGAGGGTCTACATTATAAAAGTTCCTATAATGACAAATTCTCTTTTTTTTTTATAATTATTTTTTTAATATTCTTATCATATATGCGTTGGATTTGAGATAAACACTAACAAATGTTGTTTTAGAGTATTTTCAGTCGAGTATGAGTAAAACCAAATTGTACTCTATATACAGACTTACAATTAAATACGTGGAATTCATTTTTCCAGCACTAAACATAGAAAAGCATTTACAACATTATTTTCAGTTTACCATAATAAAATAAAATAAATAAATAAATATATATATATATATAGCATTTTCTCATTTCTCAAAAAAAAAAAAAACTATTTTACACGGGAAAATGTTAATAAAGTGAAATAAAAATATCATTAGGATAATAGGGTTTGAACAAGATTTGTTCTTATCCCATCAAACTAGCAATCTGCATGTAGAAAACTTTGGCTTAATTAGAATATTTGGTCAACATATCCATTAAATACGATCAGACTTTATTATGGTAATTATATAGTCGTTTAATTTTATGTTATTTCTTTTTAGTGTACATGTTTTTTCTATCTGTTAGTGTTTTTCTTCTTCATTTACTTAAATAATATTTTCTTTGCAATTTTGTAATTTCATGTTTATTATTTTAAGGGGGCAATAAATGCACAATTTCATGTTTATTATTTTAAGGGGCAATAAATGCACAATTTTAAGTGACAACAACACAACCAAATATGAATTGTATAAGAAAAAATTTAGACTTATTTATTTTTTTATTTATTTTTTTTAATTTTCATATAAGATAAATGAGTGTGGTTCATTTATTTGGGTTAAAGATAAAATAAGGTGAAGTTACACTTACTTATCTTATATGTAAGTAAAAAAATTAAATAAAAAAAGTGAATAAATGGGAAAGCACTCATTGTATAATTGTATTGTACAATCCTGCAACCCACGCACATGAGGTACAACTATTACTAGGAGTGTACATAAATCATTACTTCATATATTTTAATAGTTTGTCCCTTTTTTTTTTGTTACAAGTAATATGGGAAGAAAAATGCTTTTGGTACCTTTAATTTACAGAGTCAATATTCAGGAGTTATAAACTTCAACTTGTAAATCAGTAAACGCAAAAAGTATGTTCACAATCACACAATTTATATTGTGTGTGAATTTATTATTTTCAATCCCTATATAAGTTAGAATTCTTTTAATCTTTTACCTCGAATTTATAAGATCTCATCTTCGTTGAAATTGCTCATTCATTTTTCAAACTTAATTCTTTATTTTTCTTTTTTTTTTCTGTAATAAATCCTTTTAGGCGTGTTTAATTAAGTTCAATTGATATATTGGAGAAAACTAATAAAAATGTATGTTTGATGAATTTTTAATTAATATTCCATCTTAAAAAAATATGTCATAATATTCATAAACAAAAATATCCATAAAGATTAAATCTGTTGTAATCTAGTTGGTTAGGATATTTGGCTCTCACCCAAGAGACCTGGGTTCTAGTCCTGACAATGGAATATAATTATATAAATTGCTTGTGATAAATATCTATAGCCAAATGGAGTTATAACCTTTCTTGTATATATTACAATAATTTTTTTAAACTTGTTGATAAGGCTAAAGCATTATTAATGGTGAAAAGTGTCATTGAAAGACATTAGTGTCTATAAAACATGTGAAAAGTGTTGTAAATTTTTTCATTCATTATCAGCATTGGATTAATTTTTTTCATTCATTGACATGAATAGTCTCTCTAATTGTTTTGTTTTTTAATAAAAAAAAATTGTGATGCATATGATTCTCCTTATGGTTATAGCTCCCTACTTTATAATTTCTTATTAATTTTTTATCACTCCATCTTTTAAGAGTGGAAAATTAATGAACACTCCTAAGTGATAGTAGCATGCCTAAACATGCATTGCAAGATTATATTGTACAATCTTGCAATATATATATAAAACGCACAACTATCACTCTCACTATGCATAGATCAACACCTCATATTAATTTTTCTGTTTTTTTAAATAAAAGTACTTAAAATAGGAACAAAATGGGGCTCGTATAATTTTTCCTCTTGAATTTTCCAACTTTTTTTTTTGCTAAATTTTTCCAACTTTTTTTTTCACTCTTTCAGATTCCAAAAAAGTTCTTGCCAATGAAATATTCAGGGTTACACTTAGTACCATAGGACTCCTACTCTTACTATGTGTATTCCCGGCCCTGGCTCAATCTAACTACAAAAAAACCAAAGATCCTAAGCAGCCTGTGAAGGACAGACACTACTGGAATACTAGGCATTTGAAATGGATATTTAGAAATGGACAAAATTCTGTCTTTGATTCTAGTAATTTGATACGGACTTAGAAATCAAAATTTTGCTATGTCTCGACATGCTTTGAAAGTAAAAAACTAAGACAGATTCTGAAACCGTTAGTGCCGTCTCAAATTCTAGAGACGGAATTAGAGATAGAATTAGAGACGGATTTATTCCTCTCAAAAATTAAATTATTTTTTTAAAGATTTTAAATGCGTTTTTGAAACAGATTTGAGATCAAAAGTGCTCATCTCAAATTAATAATAATAAAAAAATATATATATTTATGTTTGAGACGGATTAGAGACAAAAATTCTCATCTCTGACTTTTATTTTCCTTCCAAAAAGTAGCACTACAAGAAAAGAGACTAAGACTGACAGAACTATGATCGACGGAATAGATTCCATAGAAATTATTATGTTTTTGATGTAATACTCGGTTAGAAATAATTCCATCGATAATAATATAGTTCTGACGGAATTCCGTTGGGGATAGGTATAACCAAGTGCATGAAAAGTTCCCTCCAGTGCGCAAGTTAATTCTGCCGATGCGACTGATACTATTTTCGATAGACATTCCATCGAAGTTAATTTAGTTTTGAGAGATGTAATTCCGTCGAAAATAGTGTAATTAAAACCCTAATTCCCCCCCCCCCCCCCAACTGCATTCTCCCTTTTCTTCTTCTCTCTTTTATGTAACTCTCTCTCTCTCTCTGCTTCTCCCTCGCCACCGACCCCCTCCCTTCCGCCGCAACCCCCTTCTCCTCCCGCTCCTCCCGTCTTTGTCTCCTCCTCCTGCTCCTCCTCGTTTTCTATGCTGCAAAGATTAACAAGTAGCTTAAGGCTTTTAGCAAAGGTTAACAGGTATTTTGCCCTACTTTTTTTCCTAATTTTTTTGCACAACTATTTTATTATGTTACGAATCTCAGATTTTGTTAATTATTTTATCATATATGATTTTGTTAATTGATGAAAAGTTAATTATCATATATGATTATGAATTGGGACTGCCAAATTGAGATTGTGTATATCAATTTGGGACTGATTTTGTGTTTTCTCGATACATTCGAAATTATGTTATTTCATTGTTGGTGGGTGATTTTATTTTCACCAGAATTTTTGAAGGAATTTGATCGAATTTTAGTGTGGGATTTAATATAAAACCATAAAATTTAATATATAATAAATAAAAATAGAAAAATATTCATTATGATAAATTAGCTACTAAAGTAAACTTAGTATTTACATAGTTTTCCATTAATAAACAAAAGAAATAAAAATAAATTCAAATAAAGTAAATAAAGTAAAATAAAATAATAAAGTAAATTAAATTAAAATAAATAAAATAAAATGCTAAATTAAATTATAATAAAGTATAATAAATTAAATTAAATTAAATTAAATATTAAATTAATTTTATTTAAATAAACTAAAATAATAAAATAAAGTAAATTAAATATAATAAATTAATAAATTAAATTAAAATTATTTAACAAAATAAAATAATTAAGTAAATTAAATAAAAATAAAAATAATATAATAAAATGATAAATTAAAATAAAATAAAATTTAATAAATTAAATTTAATAAAATAAAATAATGATTTTAATTAAATTAAAATTATTTAGTAAAGTAAATTAAATTAAAATAAATTAAATATAATACACTAAAATTATAAATTAAAATAAAATAAGGTTTAATAAATTAAATTTAATGAAAAAAAATAAAATAATAAAATAAAATAAATATAATAAAATAAAATAAATAAAAATCAAACCAGATCAAGTTTATTTTGTAGCTCAGAAACCTATTTGACATTCACTCTTAATAAATGAATATCGAATAGCCACAGTTAATAATGTCATTTGTGCATATAGTTTGGTTAGGAGCGTAGAAACTTGTTCGACATTCACTCACTAGGAGTGAATGCTAAATAGTTTTCAGCCTGTGACTGTTCCTAAATGTTATGTCTCTCACTTAGGTCAGTATCAACCGCTTCAGTACGTTTTATTTGTTTTGAGGACTTTTTGACTAATATTTCTACATGTTCTCTGAGTGCATACTTAGACTAAGTTGTTATGGTCTATTTTATATACTTGGAGACCGTGGGGAGGTACTGCCAAAATTTTCTTAAAACAGAAAAAGCGTGCTCATATTGTTAAATTAAAAATGTCAGGCTACTGCAGTGGTTGCTACAACAATACTCTTAGCAACGGGTTGTTATAGATAGATACTCGTGTGTGTGTGTGTGTGTATATATATATATATATATAAAAATAAAATGTCGGATCTCCACAAGGGCGCAAGTGTTGCCCTCTTGATTTTTGTAATTCTTTTGTTAATATAAAGATATTAACAAAATATTTAATGACTTCAAAAAAATAAAGTTCTAAAGAATGATTTTGTGGTGATTTATGTTTTTTTTCTTTGTATGTATATAAATTTATCTTTGGTGAAGTTTATTATTTCATCTGTTTCACGAAAAAAATAGTCTCATTTTGTCCAAAAAAAAATTGTTTGTATTGATTATCACATGTTGGGTCTCGATTCTCTTATGTAAAGTGTTATTATTGATATTGGAATAGTGATAGTATGAGATTATATTGTATTTCTCCCAAAAATGAAGTTTCCATCTTGACACCTATTTTATTAGTTAGTTGTGGTGATATTATTAAAATTCAAAATTAATCTTTATGAAAAAATAATATGCACAAGCATGAGTTTTCCAACTGAGATCGGAAATTGTGTTGATTGGACGCGTTAGCTTTAAAGGTGTCAAGTTATGAAGTTGTACAAATTATAATAACAACTACAAGAACCGTAAATTCTGAGTATGGATGATAATTTATTCAATATAATTTTTGTTATTCACTAAATTAGATCATTCACACGTCTCTATAATAATTCACATATCAAATAATATTTTATAATAATAATTAAAAAACCCAAACTATTAAAATTTAAGATTGAGCTATAAATCCGTAAGCCCAACAATATATAATTTTATGATTGTACTCTCTGTCTTTTTAAATGTCACAAAGAATATCTATGTAAAGTAGTTTTGTAGTTTATATGATCAAATCAGTCTCTTCATGGATCATCCAATCTGCATTCATGTTAAGAAGTTACAAAATAATTATTTAGCATAAATATCAAATGAAAGACAAAAAAAAATTAAAAATAAAAAAATTTAGTATTACGGCAACTTCGTTTTCTACTTGGGTTGTTTCCACTTTTCAGTTATATTAACATATATAGTTCTACTTGAAACAGGTCTGCTGCCGTCTACATGACTGTAGTTAATTATAAATATAAATCAACAAATAATTCATGGGGTAAATTCCAGATAAATGATTTGATAGAAAGTTTATCATAATTAAATTGGCATAAATTGATTGTTCATTTTGTGTCTTTTCTGCATCTTTAATTGCAGTAGTTGTTTATAGGTGATAGAAATAATTAGTACGGTTTGGGTTACCCTTAAAAGTATATTTTTCTTTCAATGTAAATAAAGTTGTGACTGCCAAGTACTCTTAAATAATGTTGGTTACTAATATTTAACTATATGCGTAAATCGCTTTTGATTTTGTATCGGTATATATGAAAATAAGTGCTTTTGTACTTCAACAACGAATATATAAAAATATTGAGATTTTTAGTTATTATAAAAATAATTATTTAGTGTATGAATTATTATAGAGCGTGTGAGACATCTAATGACTACGTCAAACAAGCAGGACTAAGAGCATTTCCAAGAGTAGTAGCAAAAAAAACTCTTCAAATTGAAGTTTATTGACCTACGTGGTAATTTGAAAAGTATTATTTGTTACTTTAATATTTTATGTCTCATCAGTCTCTTCAATTCAATTAATGCAGTATTTGACTTAAAACAATAATAATTGATAACATTTGAAATAATTAATAACATTCATTTTTAAAAAAGATAACATTCTGGAAAATAAATTATTTTTAAAAATTAATATTTAATTAAAACTAAATTCCCTTCCAAGAATTTCCTGTTGATGACGACGATAGTACTCAGCAAGATAAGAAAGCATTTCATTTGTATCCAATAATATGCTTCTTTCATCTTCTCTCTTCTGGTCAGCTTCCAACTTTTTGTCATTTTGTTCCAAAATCTTTTTCCATAATTCCATCTTTTGTTCATCAACAAAAAAAATTTCCAACTTTTGTTGTTTTCTTTTTCTTCTTTGCTTGATGATGCATGTATTATTTTCTGTTTTGCTTAATTATATTTGTGCTCTTTTCTGTTGTATTGTTTTCTCTTGCCTTTATATTTCTGTGTATTGTTTTATTCTCTTTACAATTAATAAATAAATAAATAAATAAAATGATATTAAATTTTAATAAATGAAAATGAAAATGAATGATATTAAATTTTAAGTGACATATTATTTACAATAAATAAATAAATAAAAATGATATTAAATTTTAAAATAAGTTGTACATTAAACTCATCAAACAAAATAAATATTTTTAGCCTTTTTATATGATTTTGTTTCTCCCAAAACAAAATAAATGTTTTGAAGAGGTAAGATTAACTTACCAGTTCTGAAGAGAGAGAATGAGGTTACAGATTTGATGACTAAGGTTGGAGAGGCTGTTGGAGATAGTTTTCTGATGTGGCTCACCTATTTGAATATTCCAAAGTGGTTGAAGAGGCTCTTGGAGATACTCTAACCAGATTAGTGAACCTGGATATATCGCGTGTTTTTTATTTTTCTGTTCTTCATCTAATATTCTGTGTGATCGTATTATTATTTAGTCTTAAATTCTAACAGAAAATAAGAGCTTATGTACTTCAATAATGTATTTGACTTTTTTTGGTGGCATTCGATTTTGGAATAGGAAATAAGAATGTCGGAATATGTTTCATCTCGAGTTTGTCCTTGCAGTTTATTGGCATAACATGCAAAAACTGGTTAGGTGTATTATTCGGATTATCTACATATCTTGAATCATTTTGCTATAGTTGAATTGTACAAAATTGAGTAGCTTAACAAATATATGGAAAATAATTTAATCATAAATTAGTTGTTTAGTTTTCTCACTGACTAGCCCGTGTTTTGCCCGGTATGAATTGTAAGTGGAATTAAACGATTTATTCTACCTCAATTTATCATTAATACATACGGCAGACATATGTGTAGATTGGTCCAACAAATATGTTGGTTCCATTATACTAATTATTAATTCATCTACACTCTTGAATTTGTCCAATATAGGATTTTTCACTTTAAGTCCCCTGAACTCTAGGATTTTTGGACTTTGAGCCCCCTTTTTTTGGTCAATGCAAATGGAGTCTCAAACTATTTAAAAATTTGGATATTGAGCATCTAGGTGCCATATGTGTGTTGACGGCCACGTGGCCCACGTGGCGCCTATGATGTGGCATCTTAGTTTCATTTAATGAAAAAAATGTGCCTCTACCAAGATTTGAACTCAAGACCACCAAGTTGAACTTTAAAACATCTAACCACTCAAGCACCATAAGGCTATATGTTCATATCACTCAAGAAATAAAACATATGTCAATGTAGCAGCCTATTATTATTATTATTATTATTATTATTTTAATATTAATGTTATTATTATTACTATTATTACTATTATTATTATTATTACTATTATTATTATTATTATTATTATTATTATTATTATTATTATTATTATTATTATTATTTTAATATTAATGTTATTATTATTACTATTATTACTATTATTATTATTATTACTATTATTATTATTATTATTATTATTATTATTATTATTATTATTATTATTATTATTATTATTATTATTATTATTATTATTATTATTATTATTATTATTATTATTATTATTATTATTATTATTATTATTTTAATTATTATTATTATTATTATTATTATTATTATTATTATTATTATTATTATTATTATTATTATTATTATTATTATTGTTATTATTATTATTATTTTAATATTAATGTTATTATTATTACTATTATTATTATTATTATTATTATTTTAATATTAATGTTATTATTATTACTATTATTATTATTATTATTATTATTATTATTATTATTATTATTATTATTATTATTATTATTATTATTATTATTATTATTATTATTATTATTATTATTATTATTATTATTATTATTATTATTATTATTATTATTATTATTATTATTATTATTATTATTATTATTATTATTATTATTATTATTACTATTATTATTATTATTATTATTACTATTATTATTAATGTTATTATTACTATTATTATTATTATTATTATTATTATTATTATTATTATTATTACTATTATTATTATTATTATTATTATTATTATTATTATTATTATTATTATTATTATTATTATTATTATTATTATTATTATTATTATTATTATTATTATTATTATTATTACTATTATTATTATTACTATTATTATTAATGTTATTATTACTATTATTATTAATGTTATTATTATTATTACTATTATTATTATTATTATTACTATTATTATTAATGTTATTATTACTATTATTATTAATGTTATTATTACTATTATTATTATTATTATTATTATTATTATTATTATTATTATTATTATTATTATTATTATTATTATTATTATTATTATTATTATTATTTTAATATTAATGTTATTATTATTATTATCATTATCATTATTATTATTACTATTATTATTATTATTATTACTATTATTATTATTATTATTATTATTATTATTATTATTATTATTATTATTATTACTATTATTATTATTATTATTATTATTTTAATATTAATGTTATTATTATTATTATCATTATCATTATTATTATTACTATTATTATTATTATTATTATTACTATTATTATTATTATTATTATTATTATTATTATTATTATTATTATATTAATAGACATTGTTTGATTAGGAGAAGTAGGTTGAGAAGATGGGTCTGAGCCGGTGCTTAGTAGGTTGTCCGCAAGCGGTGGTTTGGCGTCAGCAGCTAGGTTGGATCGACGGTTTGGTATGTGCTGCTCGATGGCAACCCCACTTCGGCTTGGCGGCAGTTGGGTGGCTCATTGTTTGGTTTCTGAGTTGGGGCTCGGCGTTTGGGTATGGGGCACAGCAGTGGGGAAGAGCTTAGTGGCTCTGCAGCGTTCGAGATCTGCCGGCAGTGGGTCGGCTGGGCGGCGCCTAGGTCGGCGAGCTCCGCCTCTGGGACCTCAGCACCGGCGTCACCGCCTGCCGATTCGTCAGCCACACTAAAGACGTTCTCTATGTGGCATTCTCCATCGACAAGCTTCAGATCGTGTCGGCATCCCGTGATCATTTCGATCAAACTGTAGAACACTTTGGGCGAATGCAAGTACACCATCCAGGACGGCGATGCCCATAACGATGCCCATGCCGAAGCTTCTGGATCGTCAAAAAATTGGGGACGATGATGATTTTTTAAATAATTAAGTCACCAGTAATTTTAATAATAGTAGTAATAATAATAATAATGATAATAATAATAATAATAATATTAATAATAGTAGTAGTAGTAGTAGTAGTAGTAGTAGTAATAATAATAATAATAATAATAATAATAATAATAATAATAGTAATAATAATAATACATGGGAATATCATTTATTTCTTGAGTAAACTAAATAATAGGCTCATGTTGCTTGAGTGGTGAGTTCAGATCTTGGGGGAAGCACATTTTTTCATTTAATTTAAATAAGATGACACGTCACCGGTGTCACATGTACGTCACATGCGCCACGTGGACAGTCAACGCACATGTGGCACCTGTGGGCTCAATATCCAAATATTTAAATAGTATGGGGCTCGGTTTGCATTGACCAAAAAAAGGGGGCTCAAAGTCCAAAAACCCTATAGTTCAGGGGACTTATTTGCATTTAACCCTCACAAGTATTACACATAAGAGTAATCATCATTGAACACACTTTATTTGAACAGCTTCCTATCGTCATCCTGAGAGCCTTCAATTCACCGCATAATAGCAAACGCATGAGTCATCCATTTGTGCTCCATTTGACTTAACTCTATTTTTTCTACCGCGCGAAGGGAAGAACACACGACCTGCAAATGCTTTACCATGGAGTACTAACCTTATACTTGGCCCCATCGAACCATGAACTTTGATACCAGTTATTGAGAATATTCAACCTAAATATTAACTCATCTACACTCTTGAATGATATGTGTTTATTTTGTTGAGTTATTTATGAAATTAATTAAACTTTAAAAAAATTGTGGAAAAACTAAAACATACTTATCATATTATCTTCTCCAAAAATATATTTTTTAATTTCTTTTTGTGTAGATTTATATATAATATTGTATTATTTTAAATTTTAAATATCGCAAATTAATCTTATATTTTGAAAGAAAAAAAAAAGAAGAAGAAGAAGCTATATACGATGTTGATAGTTAGAGATCAAATGTGGGAAAAAAAATTGTGTTTGCCTTGAAAGGGCATGCATACTAATACATAGTAAAATCATAATAATATATAGTAAAACCAATCTATTATCTATTATATATATTAAAATACAGTATATTAACACCGAATAATGATACATATCAGTTTGTCCATCACTCCACTTCCTGATTGCATTTATTATTGATTTATTACTATATTTATCCAATAATTTATTTTTTGAATATTATCCCATAAAAATATGAAATTATTCACAAATATAAATCTGATTTTCATGTAATTGCATTTAACTCTCATACATAAAAATATAACTCTCAATAATTTTTTTAATTTTTTTAAAAGTAATTTTATTTTTTAATATTATCCAATAGTTTCATATAACTCTCACACATAAAAATATGAAATTATCCAATTATTTGGTTATTTTATTTTATTTTTACAACTAATTCTCACAAAAAAAAAAGTAATATTATCCCATAATTCAGCACAAATATAAATCTGGTGTCGACGCCAGGATTAGTCGTTTCGTTTTATAATAATATCCCTTTCCAATTTAGCCTTTGATTAAGATGTGATTTTTGAAAATGGTCGGCTTAAATGTCGACGAGATTTGAAAGGTCGATTTTATAATGAGCCAATTGACCAGAGTCGCTAGTTGGTATATTTGAAATGGATGTACCAACTCATTCGAATTTTATTTTCGTAATCGCTGGCTCATATGTGACTCCGAATTAATTGGTATGCGAACCGAGATTCATAGAGTTCGGGGGCTTGCTTAAGCGAGGGGAAGGTATTAGGCACCCCCCGACTTCCGTAAAACACGGTTACCGCAATCTCGATGTTTTCCTATCCTTTTAAAATCCTAAAAATGTGTGAGTTGTATGTGTGTGCATGCGTGCCTAGGTGAATGTTTGTGGTGAATTTTGCTAGGATTTTATATGGCAATTGTGCCTGATTCTGGAAATCGTTTTAGACGTCCTTTGACCCAAATGACAAGGCTTTGTTTCATAATAAAGATTGGTTTTAACTTTGAAAGCGATAAGGATTTTTATTAGGTGTCGTTTATAGAAAACAAGAATTTTTTAAACTTTTGTCAAATAGGAATCGAGACTATACATTGCCTTCTAATAGTAAATCGAATAAAATGAAGGCAACTTCTAGAACTCTTTAACCCTATGCACAAAGTTTAATGAAAACGCTTGTCTATTTTTACGAAATCATTCTTTATGATATTTAAAAAACCAATTGGAGCCTTTTCATCAAACCAGAATCAAAGTTCACCACAACTCTTAATTTTGAACCTCGTG
Source organism: Hedera helix (assembly GCA_947179155.2). Lineage (NCBI taxonomy): Eukaryota > Viridiplantae > Streptophyta > Magnoliopsida > Apiales > Araliaceae > Hedera > Hedera helix. The sequence continues at coordinate 32,006,397 of OX359276.1, forward strand.
AATCTAATATCCTAATTGGATCACTTTTAGAAAATCTTTATCATTTGCCTTATTTTGGAAAACCGTTTCTCGTGTCGTAAATCAAAACAAGCATTCAAAACGTGTCGGGGCTATCCATGGGCATGTGAGCCGTCTAAATAACCCCAAACACCCACAATCACATATTTTTACTATTACGGGGCCTTAAACCCGATCACGGCTTGGTATCGCTTTAAGGCCCGATATTACATATATACAGCCATAGACCTTATACAATGATTACATACATCCAAATTTGTTTATCATCGGGATTTGATCACGAGGATCTCCTCCCTAGGCTCACAATCACCCAAATCGCTTCACCACCATACCAAGGCAACTTAATCATATCTAACTTGTTACTACGCTACCTGAATCAAACAAATCACAATCCCAACACTACGAACTATCCGTTAACGCAATAACCTACAAATCACCGTACGGATGTCATCGGGACATTAGGAGGAAATTACGTTCCGATGGAACCCTCGCTAATGATCCCTAATCCACGGATCCTCAATAATACACCACAATATTATATCTAAGACAACTCAACAATCAACGATTATAACAATAACATAAGCTAAACTTTAAAGAAAAACACCATTTTCACCTTGCAATACGCCAACAAACGCTTTGTACTTCAATACTTGAACAAAACCACAAGAAAGCTAAATCAATCGAACAACAATTAACAATTTCTCACTCAAATGTAAACCACCCGAGCCCCTCTCTCACTTCACGCCATTTTCTCTCTCTAGATTAGGAAAAAAACTTCTTCTTTTTTTCTCTCCCTCCCGTCGCTCTCTTTTTCTTTCTTTTTCGTCCGTTCGCGTCTTCTGAAGAAATGAACTGGAAGTGGCGATTTAGAACTTCAGATCTTGGCCGCAGGTGCAGCTGCGGCTGGCTTCGGTGCTTCCTCGATTTTCGCGTCTGATGTCGGTCTTTCGTTTTTTCGCTGGAAGGCTCGTATTTTGCAATCCGGAAATCCCTGGGAAACGTGTCATATTGTTCTGGGAGGCTAGTTCGGAGGGCTGCGACTTGATATAGAATTTGCTAATTGTGCTTGGCTTCCGACCATCGTAATCGTAGTGGCCATTAGTCGTCTTTTGTGATCAAATCAGGCTCTTCTGGATCAGCTGTTTGTCTCGCCTCAAGTAACCTGATGCTCATTGTTCGTTGTGGCGGCTTTGACCGTAAGTCGTTGGGGTGGCTTCATGTTGGGGTCCACCTTCCTTTTCGCATGTCGGGTCAAGTCACGATTTTGCCCTCCTACCAGGGTTAGTAGAGAACTGCAAAATTTTGGTGTCTACATCTGGTTATATATATATATTATTCTCACAAAAAAATATGTATTTTTCTCACATCTATCTATTATCTATTATATATACTAAAACACAATACATTAACACCAGGTAATAACACATGGAAACCTGTGCATCACTCCACTTTCTTACTGGATTTATTACAATGATTTATTAATATATTTATCCAATAATCTGTTTTTTGAATAGTATCCCATAAAAATATGAAATTATCCAGAAATATAAATATGATTTTTATATAATTGCATATAACTCTCACACATAAAAATATAGCTCTCACAATAATTTTTTGAATTTTTTTTTAAAGCTATTTTTTTTAATAATATCTCATAGTTGCATATAACTCTTACACATAAAAAAAAATGTACTTATCCAATCATTTGATTTTTTTAAAAAAAAATTACACCTAATTCTCACCAAAAAAAAGGTAATATTATCTCATAATTCAACACAAATATAAATCTAGTTATATATATATATAATTCTCACAAAAAAAATATATTTTTTTCACATTTATTTATTATCTATTATTATATATACTAAAACATAGTACATGTTACCAGGTAATGACACATGTCAACCTGTCCATCACTCCATTTCCCTACTGCATTTATTACTATATTTATCCAATAATCTATTTTTTTTTTAAATATTATCCCATAAAAATATGAAATTATCCATAAATATAAATTTAATTTTTATATAATTGCATATAATTCTCACATATAAAAATATAGCTCTCACAATAATATTTTTAATTTTTTTAAAGCTAATTTATTTTAATATTATCTCATAATTAAATATAACTCTCACACATAAAAATATGTAATTATCCAATCATTTGATTTTTTTTTAATTTTTTTACAGCTAATTCTCACACAAAAAATTCTATAATATTATCCTATAATTCAACACAAATATAAATCTGCTTTATATATATATAATTCTCAGGAAAAAAAATGTACTTTTTTTCACATTTTGTGTGAGTATGGAATTAAAAAATTTTAAATGTAAAATTATCTCGTAATTGCAAATAACTCTTACACAATAATTTTTTTAAAGCTAATTTTTTTTTTAATATTATCCCATAATTGCATATAACTCTCACACATAAAAAATTGTAATTATCCAATCATTTGCTTCTTCTTTTTTAATTTTTTACAGCTAATTCTCACACAAAAAATATGTAATATTATCCCATAATTCAAGACAAACATAAATTTGGTTTATATATATATATATATATATATATATATATATATATAATTCTTACAAAGAAAAAGGTACTTTTTCACATTTTGTGAGTATGAAATTAAAAAATTGTAAATGTAAAATTGTCTCATAATTGCAGATAACTCTTACACAATAATTTTTAAAAAAAAATTAAAGCTATTTTTTTTTAATATTATCACATAGTTGCATATAACTCTCACTCATAAAAATATATAATTATCCAATAATTTAGTTTTTTTTAATTTTTTTACAGCTAATTCTTACACAAAAAAAAAAATGTAATATTATCCCATAATTCAACACAAATATAAATCTGGTTTATATATATATAATTCTCACAAAAAAAAATGTATTTTTTTTAACTTCTGTGTGAGTATGGAATTAAAAATTTATAAATATAAAATTATCCCATAATTGTAGATAACTCTCACATAATAATTTTTTTAATATTATCCCATATTTACAAATAACTCTCATAAAAAAAAATATGTAATTTAAAACTAATTATAGCTGAATAATTTTCCACTACACTTGATCAAAATATTCTCACACAGACAAAAATATATGTAATTCAAAATTAATTAGAGCTGAATAATTTGGTATTTGAATTTATCCAAAAATTAAAGTTTGTTCTTTATACAGATAATCTTTGGTTTTTTAATTTCTTAACAATCTAATTCTCACACAAAAAATATGTAATATTATCCTATAATTTTCACGCATAAAATTTTTAAGATTTTTTTAATTCCATACTCGCACAAAAAATACTAATATTATAAAGTTAAAAATTGCAGCATACGAATCTAGACTGATATTTATATCCCAAAATTGAAGCAAATCGAAATTGATTTTATATTGCATAATTTAAGCAATTCTAAATTGATATTATCCCAAATTTATGGATGATTGATGTAAACACGTTTTTTTTTTAACCCTATAAATAGATATTAACACTTTCATTCCAAATCACATCACAAATAATTCTCTCATTCTTATAATTTTTTGTTATCAAGTAAGATTAATTTTCTTTTTTTATTCCTCAATTACTAACTGTATCAACTAGAATTAAATAAATTCATATCACTTTAAAGTTTAATATGCCGTTATTTGATTTCAAAAATTGGAACAAAGGTAATGGTATTTTCTCATGGAAAGATTTCTCAAAAATATATTTTCCACTATATAAAGGAAAATCTCAAAAATATATTTTCCACTATCTAAAGGAAAAATTAACAAAGTGAAATAAAAATTATCTCCCGGATATATAGTAGGATTTGGACAATTTGTTCTATCAAATTAAACTGGCTTAGAGTTGGCTTAGAATACTTCGGTCAACATATATATATCAGCCTTCCAACCTTATTTTGTAAATTAATCCGAATTTATCGGTAAATAAAATTGACAAAAAAAAAAAAAAAAAAAAATTTGACGGATTCTTATTAGTGTGAAGAATTTATAATTTCCTTATTTTTGTTCAGTTAAATTTCTATGCAGAAAGAAAATGCAATAATGGCCTATAGTCTTAGATTAAGATCTGCTATCCTGCTTCGTTATACTTTGACATTATCAATAGTCTTAGATTAATTTTAGTTGTTGAGTATTTTTAAATTATTCATGCATATAACCCCACCTAAAACACAAACCTATAAATAATTTTTATTATAATATCTTGTTCTCTAAAGAATTTCATTATTTTAAGGGGACGATATATGCATACTCTTAAGTGATAACTGCATGCGTTGTAATGATTGTATTGTAAAATTCTGCAACACACATCATGTGTGACTATTTAATAGTTTTGTTCTAAAAAAAAAAAGTTTTTTTTAACTTTAATTTATAGAGTCAATATTATTCTGGTTAGAAATTTCAACTCGTAAATGCATAAAGTATGTGTAGGGACATAATTTATTGGATCACATATTTTACTATGAGCCAAGAATTATTTTATATTTGAAGTTGGGTTGGACTCTTTTTACATACTATGATGGGCTTGGGCCGTGGGTCAACCCATTCAAGTATTTTTATCTTTGAGGCGGTTTAGGTTAGTGGGGAAGATATTACTTTCCTACTTGATAAAGTTGATAGAATTCCTGGCGGTGGATAAAAGAGTATATACATAAAACCTCACAAGTGAACCAGGTAAGGTTTTTACATGCAAACTAAGATATTAAATATCTTACATCTAGTCTAGCATGATTTTGGCTCTCCATTGTGACGTTTGTTACCTGTACTTACTCTCACACCGGAGCATCCTCGAACGGCCCAAGTTGTAACCTGATCTGTGGGGTGTTAACGATTTTTATGAGTGCAATAATCCTGTTGTTGGGTAGTTTTAGCAGGAGAAAAATTTGCACGTCAACCGTATTTATGTTCACAATCACACACACACATATATAGTTTTAATGGTGCATGATTATCTTATACAAGTCACGATTCTTTGAAATCTAGAATTGATAAGATCTCATATTTATTGAAATTGTTCATTTATTATTTAAATTTTTACTTCTTTATTTTTCTTTTTTGGTACCAAATGTTTAATTAAATTTAATAAACTAGTAAAAAAAAATATGTTTGTTAAATATCAGTTGAGAAACAAATTTATGGTTTACTTTTCTTCAGTTAAATTTCTATATATAATTAAGGTGACAAATGCAGTAATTCTATACATAATTATTCTGAAAAATGTAATAATTAATGGCTGATAGTCATTGGATTAAGATCTAACTGTGTTATCTAATGCTAACCGGTAAAATAACTAATATCGATAGGCTTAAATTAATTTTAATCATTTACATAAATATCTATCTAGTTGTTGGGTATATTTAAATTATTCATGGATATGATTCTCCAACTCAAACACATACATATAATCTTTATTATATATGTTATTCTCTGAAGAATTTGATTATTTTAATGAGATGATAAATGTACACTTTTAAATGATAATAATTAAACATGCATCGTATGATTGTATTGTACACTTTTTCAATGCACATTATGTGCAACTAATTAATAGTTTTGTCCCCTCTTTTTGTTGGAAGTAAAATATATCGAGTCCATATTCATGAAATTACACAAATGCATAAAGTATGTTCATAATCACACAAATGATTCGTGATTTTCTTATTTTCAATGCTTACATAAGTCAATATTCTTTCAAATTCACAATTGATAAGATCTCGTATTCATTGAAATTCTTCATTTATTATTCAAATTTTTAGTTCTTTATTTTTCTTTTTTGATAGCAAATGTTTAATTGCTTTTTTGGTACCAAATGTTTAATTAAGTTTAATTGATATATTGGAGGAAACTAATAAAAATATATGTTTGTTAATAATGAACACACCATTCTCAATTAAAATTTTCCTTAGTCGGTACATGTTTTAAATATTCCAAACAAAATATGTTTAAAAATAAGAAAATTATAAAATTTTATTCTAACAGGTATTATAGGAATTATTATACAGTTTTAATTAGGAATTAATGTTTGCACTTATCCAATAATACTGAAAATTCGGACGACTACATATAATTGAATATTATAATCAATAATTTTGTTATGTTATAATAATTTTTTTATACAGCTACAAATTTTTCCATTTGCACCCCATGCACTGCAAAGTATGATGCAAATTTTGTTCTAAATTAGAGTGAAAATAGAAAAAATTGTACTGCTTCACTTATTTATTAAAACAGAAAAAAATTATATTATTTTGTGAAAAAAATATATCAGGACTTTTGTAATACCCGGTTGCTTTTTAGTCCCACATCACCAATATCTAAAGCTATCCTCCCTCTACTTGCCTATATATTAGGACCACCCCCTTTAAGTTTTAAAACACCCAAACATTAAGGTTTTTCCCAATGTGAGGAAACCTTTTTGTGTGAGGGCCTTTTTAGTAAGGACCTCCCTAGTTAAAATTTTGGTGTCGAGGACGTGGGCGGACTGCGAACCTCATAATTCCGGGTATGTCTCCTTTTCTTTCTTTGTGTAATTATTTAATTTTCTGTATTCGTTTTAATTTTGTAGTTTTAATTTTTGTATGCTATTTAGTTTGTTAGTATATATATTTTTGGTATATTTTTGTTTGTAATTAGCATTTTGATATATTAAATTATTATTTTTGGTAATAATAATAATAATAACAATAACAATATTTGTTTCTAATAGAATTAAAAAAATGGAGAGAATATTTTTTAGAATATACTTATATGTATTTCGGAAGGAACAAGAATAATATTATTTATTAATACGTTACCATGATTAGAATATTTATGTATGTATAACTTTAGGTAGAAGTTTGTTTAGAACGGAAGGATTTTGGATTCGGCTAAGAGAAAGAAATTGTAAAGTTTAATCAATTAATTAACTATTTATTTATTTGTTCCTTTATTAGTTTCGACGGAAGGGAATTTAACGAGTCGTTTTTGGAATATAATTTCGGATATTTCATTGCGTATTTCAGGTACGGATTCCGTACTCCTTTAGCAATATTCCTTTGATTTTAATTTGTTTGTTTTGTTCTTCATTAGAATTTGGATATTTTTTCGATATATTGTTCGTAGTCAAATGCATATGATAGTTTTGTTTGATTTTAGATATTCACAACTTATCTTGTACTCTTAAGCATGTCTAGTATTTATTTTGATTCTGTAGAAACGTACATGCAAGTATAATTGGGAGACTTTGTGTCGATTTGTTTCGGTTTAGCATGTGCGTATTAGAACCCCTTTTGTGATATTGTGTCGCATTCGTTGTAACATGATATTTTTGTTAGAAAGTACCGTAGGGTATACCTGAGCTATAACCACCTGTGGGGGTACCACAGGCATATCCTCTTGGCACCGAGGCATGACACTTCCGTGGCAGTGTGATTAGTCCACGGCGTCTCCATTTTGTGTGCTCCGATGGGAGTTGGCCAATTGGTGTTTTGTTGTGGGAGGCGTATGGGTCGACCCTGGCTATTTGTTCTATTCTGTTCTGCGGTTTGGTGTTGTTTGTGCCGAACACACCTTCCGATTTTGCATGCATTTGGATCTGCAGTCCAATGTGTGCCTGCCTGTGTGGCAGTATTTTGACTTGTCTTTGTGACAAGTTATATTTCTGTTTTGTTCTGAGCTCGGTATGAAATAAACACAACCATTCAATTCAGCCTTTTATGTTGTTCAGTGGATCAGTTCAGTTCAGTATATTTTGTTATTCAGTTCAGTTGATTTTGTTAATCTCAGTTTGGTTCATTTGATTTTGTTATTCAATTTCAGTTCTTATTTCTGCACTCTTTATCCGTACTGGGCGTTTGGCTCATGCTGTGTTTTTTTTCCGGCAGGTTTGCAAGGGGATTCAAGGGCAAATGTGAGGAGAGCTTCCTTTTTGTTTTGACATTCTGTTTAGAATTCGTTCGTGCGTAGCCTCCCTTTCCACTGGTCGGGAAGGGGGTGTTACAGAGTTGGTATCAGAGCTAGGGTTCTTTCTTGTAGAAAACCTATTTAGGTTTGACCTGTGAGTTATGGGTAGACATTTGGGTTAGGTTTTTGTTCTGTTTGAAATTCTGTTCAGTTATTCTATCCGTTTGTATTCGAATTTGCCTGAAATCAATTTCGCTTTCGTCCGTTTTGTTTTGTCGAGGGCTTGTAAAACCATTAGAGGTGGTGGAGGCGGTGATAATGATGACAATGTTGGTCGGCACCACGAAGGACGTGTGTTCGTCTTGTCATATAATTAGGTGATAGATGCGCAATATTCTATTTCGGCACTCTTTTAGTTGGCAGTCGTTAAACTTTTATTGATTTCGACTCTACTCATTCAATTGTTTCGTATTCTTTTGTTCGGCATCTTGGTGTGCCATCTCAGTCCTTAGATTCTGCTATGTCTATTGCTGCTCTGATGAGAAATTTTTTTGTTCTCTGATTTATACCGTGGTTGTTTCTATTAGTTTTGAAAATAAAGATTTGTGGGACTAATTTTCGGTCGATGCGTATGTACGACTTTGATATGATTCTTGGGATGGACTGTCAGAGCTTAGGTTATGATTATGTAGATTGCCTTTAGGCTTGATCTGTAAGTTATGAGTAAATCACTAGGCAGACATATAAGTTTGTCTCGATTTGGTTCTCTGTTTGGTTGGTCTTGATTTTGACCAAATGTTAATCTGTTTTGATTTGTAGTTGATATGAGGAAAGTGAGATAATTTGTCTAGGTTATTATTGTTATACAATGGAGTAAGGATATTAGTTAAGAATTGTGATTGGAGCATTAAGGAAAATAAAGTTATATTTTGTACAGTTAAGAAATGATCATATATGTAATATGGTTATGATATGAGTATTTGTATCAGCAAGTATTTGATTTTGGAGAATTAATCGTTAGAGTGCTTTTAGTAACAATCTGTTATGATCTTAGACTTGAGGATTTGATATGGGTTGTGTTGGATTTATGTTAAGCTCGTGGATGATGTGAGGTAGGTATATTGATGAGACAGTATGATAAGTGAAAACTATTAAGTATGTATAAATGATCTCTTATAAACTTGAGTTATAGATATTCGAGATAATTAGATTAATCATTGAGGCAAATGATAAATTTTGCAGTTATTTTGGAGTTTTGTTATATGAAGATTTTGTAATAGTATGAGAAAATCTTGGAATTTGTTGGACTAAGGTTTGCACTAAGAAATGATTGATTTATTTAAATGGTTATATATTAAGTGATGAAATTCTATAGATTTTGAGACCTTAAATAGTTTAGAGTATGCAGTTTATTTATGCAGATAATGGAACATGACTTGGAGTTTTATATGGCGATTTAGATATTTTAGTGGTATATTATTTGGAGTAATAATATTTGAGAACTAATTCGAATTGAGATTGTGATATTTTGGAGTGCTTAAGGTGCTGGGGAAATTACTCAATCTGCGTTTTATTGTCCCATTTGAGATTTTAGAAACGCAAAGTTGCATCTCAGTTAGCTTTGCCTTCATAGTCAGCTCACGTGTCTTAGTGCTGAAGAGTTATCATTATCATCTGTTGCACATGGTGCACTATCTGTTTTGATAAGATTTTTGGAGGAAAACTACTTCGTCGTTTTGTGAAAAATTCTATTTGAGTAATTTTTTTTTTTTTTGCATCTTTTGATAATTAAGTTCGTTACATTTTATTTTAATTCCGGGGACGGAATCCTCTTTAAGGGGGAGGTAATGTAATACCCGGTTGCTTTTTAGTCCCACATCACCAATATCTAAAGCTATCCTCCCTCTACTTGCCTATATATTAGGACCACCCCCTTTAAGTTTTAAAACACCCAAACATTAAGGTTTTTCCCAATGTGAGGAAACCTTTTTGTGTGAGGGCCTTTTTAGTAAGGACCTCCCTAATTAAAATTTTGGTGTCGAGGACGTGGGCGGACTGCGAACCTCATAATTCCGGGTATGTCTCCTTTTCTTTCTTTGTGTAATTACTTAATTTTCTGTATTCGTTTTAATTTTGTAGTTTTAATTTTTGTATGCTATTTAGTTTGTTAGTATATCTATTTTTGGTATATTTTTGTTTGTAATTAGCATTTTGATATATTAAATTATTATTTTTGGTAATAATAATAATAATAACAATAACAATAGTTGTTTCTAATAGAATTAAAAAAATGGAGAGAATATTTTTTAGAATATACTTATATGTATTTCGGAAGGAACAAGAATAATATTATTTATTAATACGTTACCATGATTAGAATATTTATGTATGTATAACTTTAGGTAGAAGTTTGTTTAGAACGGAAGGATTTTGGATTCGGCTAAGAGAAAGAAATTGTAAAGTTTAATCAATTAATTAACTATTTATTTATTTGTTCCTTTATTAGTTTCGACGGAAGGGAATTTAACGAGTCGTTTTTGGAATATAATTTTGGATATTTCATTGCGTATTCCAGGTACGGATTCCGTACTCCTTTAGCAATATTCCTTTGATTTTAATTTGTTTGTTTTGTTCTTCATTAGAATTTGGATATTTTTTCGATATATTGTTCGTAGTCAAATGCATATGATAGTTTTGTTTGATTTTAGATATTCACAACTTATCTTGTACTCTTAAGCATGTCTAGTATTTATTTTGATTCTGTAGAAACGTACATGCAAGTATAATTGGGAGACTTTATGTCGATTTGTTTCGGTTTAGCATGTGCGTATTAGAACCCCTTTTGTGATATTGTGTCGCATTCGTTGTGACATGATATTTTTGTTAGAAAGTACCGTAGGGTATACCTGAGCTATAACCACCTGTGGGGGTACCACAGGCATGTCCTCTTGGCACCGAGGCATGACACTTCCGTGGCAGTGTGATTAGTCCACGGCGTCTCCATTTTGTGTGCTCCGATGGGAGTTGGCCAATTGGTGTTTTGTTGTGGGAGGCGTATGGGTCGACCCTAGCTATTTGTTCTATTCTATTCTGCGGTTTGGTGTTGTTTGTGCCGAACACACCTTCCGATTTTGCATGCATTTGGATCTGCAGTCCAATGTGTGCCTGCCTGTGTGGCAGTATTTTGACTTGTCTTTGTGACAAGTTATATTTCTGTTTTGTTCTGAGCTCGGTATGAAATAAACACAACCATTCAATTCAGCCTTTTATGTTGTTCAGTGGATCAGTTCAGTTCAGTAGATCAGTTCAGTTTAGTAGATTTTGTTATTCAGTTCAGTTGATTTTGTTAATCTCAGTTTGGTTCATTTGATTTTGTTATTCAATTTCAGTTCTTATTTCTCCACTCTTTATCCGTACTGGGCGTTTGGCTCATGCTGTGTTTTTCTTCCGGCAGGTTTGCAAGGGGATTCAAGGGCAAATGTGAGGAGAGCTTCCTTTTTGTTTTGACATTCTGTTTAGAATTCGTTCGTGCATAGCCTCCCTTTCCACTGGTCGGGAAGGGGGTGTTACAGAGTTGGTATCAGAGCTAGGGTTCTTTCTTGTAGAAAACCTATTTAGGTTTGACCTGTGAGTTATGGGTAGACATTTGGGTTAGGTTTTTGTTCTGTTTGAAATTCTGTTCAGTTATTCTATCCGTTTGTATTCGAATTTGCCTGAAATCAATTTCGCTTTCGTCCGTTTTGTTTTGTCGAGGGCTTGTAAAACCATTAGAGGTGGTGGAGGCGGTGATAATGATGACAATGTTGGTCGGCACCACGAAGGACGTGTGTTCGTCTTGTCATATAATTAGGTGATAGATGCGCAATATTCTATTTCGGCACTCTTTTAGTTGGCAGTCGTGAAACTTTTATTGATTTCGACTCTACTCATTCGATTGTTTCGTATTCTTTTGTTCGGCATCTTGGTGCGCCATCTCAGTCCTTAGATTCTGCTATGTCTATTGCTGCTCCGATGAGAAATTTTTTTGTTCTCTGATTTATACCGTGGTTGTTTCTATTAGTTTTGAAAATAAAGATTTGTGGGACTAATTTTCGGTCGATGCGTATGTACGACTTTGATATGATTCTTGGGATGGACTGTCAAAGCTTAGGTTATGATTATGTAGATTGCCTTTAGGCTTGATCTGTAAGTTATGAGTAAATCACTAGGCAGACATATAAGTTTGTCTCGATTTGGTTCTCTGTTTGGTTGGTCTTGATTTTGACCAAATGTTAATCTGTTTTGATTTGTAGTTGATATGAGGAAAGTGAGATAATTTGTCTAGGTTATTATTGTTATACAATGGAGTAAGGATATTAGTTAAGAATTGTGATTGGAGCATTAAGGAAAATAAAGTTATATTTTGTACAGTTAAGAAATGATCATATATGTAATATGGTTATGATATGAGTATTTGTATCAGCAAGTATTTGATTTTGGAGAATTAATCGTTAGAGTGCTTTTAGTAACAATCTGTTATGATCTTAGACTTGAGGATTTGATATGGGTTGTGTTGGATTTATGTTAAGCTCGTGGATGATGTGAGGTAGGTATATTGATGAGACAGTATGATAAGTGAAAACTATTAAGTATGTATAAATGATCTCTTATAAACTTGAGTTATAGATATTCGAGATAATTAGATTAATCATTGAGGCAAATGATAAATTTTGCAGTTATTTTGGAGTTTTGTTATATGAAGATTTTGTAATAGTATGAGAAAATCTTGGAATTTGTTGGACTAAGGTTTGCACTAAGAAATGATTGATTTATTTAAATGGTTATATATTAAGTGATGAAATTCTATAGATTTTGAGACCTTAAATAGTTTAGAGTATGCAGTTTATTTATGCAGATAATGGAACATGACTTGGAGTTTAATATGGCGATTTAGATATTTTAGTGGTATATTATTTGGAGTAATAATATTTGAGAACTAATTCGAATTGAGATTGTGATATTTTGGAGTGCTTAAGGTGCTGGGGAAATTACTCAGTCTGCGTTTTATTGTCCCATTTGAGATTTTAGAAACGCAAAGTTGCATCTCAGTTAGCTTTGCCTTCATAGTCAGCTCACGTGTCTTAGTGCTGAAGAGTTATCATTATCATCTGTTGCACATGGTGCACTATCTGTTTTGATAAGATTTTGGAGGAAAACTACTTCGTCGTTTTGTGAAAAATTCTATTTGAGTAATTTTTTTTTTGCATCTTTTGATAATTAAGTTCGTTACATTTTATTTTAATTCCGGGGACGGAATCCTCTTTAAGGGAGAGGTAATGTAATACCCGGTTGCTTTTTAGTCCCACATCACCAATATCTAAAGCTATCCTCCCTCTACTTGCCTATATATTAGGACCACCCCCTTGTCGACGCCGGGATTTTCAGTCGTGTCGTTTTTTAATATTAAAAAACCCTTTCCAATTTTAGCCTTTTGAATTAAATGTGATTTTGAAAAGGGTCGGCTTAATGTCGACGGGTTTTGAAAGATCGATTTCTTTATGAGCCAATTGACCAGAGTCGCCAGTTGGTATATTTGAAATGGATGTACCAACTCATCCGAATTTTATTTTCGTAATCGCTGGCTCATATGTGACTCTGAATTAATTGGTCCGCAAACCGAGATTCATAGAGTTTTGGGGCTTGCTTAAGCGTGGGGAAGGTGTTAGGCACCCCCCGACTTCCGTGAAACACGGTTACCACAATCTTGATGTTTTCCTATCCTTTTAAATCCTAAAATGTGTGTGTGCGCGCGTGTGTGTGTGCGTGTGCGTGTGTGCCTAAATGAATGTCGTTGGAATACTTTATTTTTGAAAGTGCTTCAGAAATCTCGTTAACCCTATGCACGAAGGATTTGATTTAATCGAAGAGTTCATTTTTATTGTTTTTGTTTCGATAATAAAACCGATGATATTTTGTAAAACATATTTTTTCAAATCCTTCGCCAAATAGGAATAGAGCTCATCCGACACTTTCGATTTTATTTTTAGCCTACGAGTGATCTAATATCCTACTTTGATTGATTTTATGCAAATATTTATCGTTTCATTCCAAAATCATTTTTTCTCGCGTTTAAAGGGAAAACCAAGCATTAAAATGACGTTTGAGCTATTCACGGGCATGGGAGCCATCTAAATAACCCCAAACGCCCACAATCGCACATTTTTACTATCACGGGGCCTTAAACCCGACTTTCGACTCGATGTCGTTTTAAGGCCCAAAATTTACATATTTACATACAGGCGCATTGTCATTGCTACATACGTAAAAACTAAAAATAAACTAAAAGGATATCATCGGGAGGTTAGGAGGAGATTCAATCCGCAATAAATCCTCCCTAACCGTCCCTAATCCACAGATCTACAATATAGATTGACTACATCGGATCTGATTTTAAAACAAACAAAATCAAAATATTCAATATCACAATACGCCAAATGTTCGGATCTACAGTAGATCCACCTAACAAACACAATAAGAACGAAATAAAACTAGATCTAACTAGACGAAATCACAAATGCTATAAACTCGGATTTTCACCTTTCAAATGATGAAATACATGCTTTGACACTTGAAAATCACTTAGAATACAATATATGATGTTAAGATCTAACAAAGAATGGAAGAATCTAACATTTCTCTCTCTTTTTCTCTCTTTTTTCTCTTCCCGTCGCCTTTCTCTCTCCCGTTTTCTTTCTTCCGTCCGCCTCTGCCGAAAATGAAACTGGAAATGGCGATTTAGCAACTTCAGATCTTGGCCGCAGATGCAACTGCGGCCAGCCGCAGGTGCAGCTGCGGCTGGCTCCGGTGTTTTCCTCGATTTCCGTATCTGATGTCGGTCTTTCGTTTTTTCGCTAGAAGGCTCGTATTTTGCAATCCGGAAATCCCTGGGAAACGTGCCATATTGTTCTGGGAGGCTCGTTCGGAGGGCTGCGACTTGATATAGAATTTGCTAACTTTGCTTGGCTTCCAGGGGGCGCTGCCCCCTTTCCACCCCCGCCAGCTCACCGGCGAGCTGGGCAGCCGCTCGCTCACCGAGGAGCGAGACCCCCGAACATCGTAAGTGTAGTGGCTGTTAGTCGTCTTTTGTGCTCAAATCAGGTTCTTCTGGATCAACTGTTTGCCTTGCCTCAAGTAACCTGATTCTCGTTGTTCGTTGTGGCGGCTTTGACCGTAAATCATTGGGGTGACTTCGTTTTGAGGTCCACCTTCCTTTTCGCATTCCGGCTCAAGTGACGACTTTTCCCTCCTGCCAGGGTTAGTAGAGAAGTGCAAAATTTGGGTGTCTACACCCCTTTAAGTTTTAAAACACCCAAACATTAAGGTTTTTCCCAATGTGAGGAAACCTTTTTGTGTGAGGGCCTTTTTAGTAAGGACCTCCCTAATTAAAATTTTGGTGTCGAGGACGTGGGCGGACTGCGAACCTCATAATTCCGGGTATGTCTCCTTTTCTTTCTTTGTGTAATTACTTAATTTTCTGTATTCGTTTTAATTTTGTTGTTTTAATTTTTGTATGCTATTTAGTTTGTTAGTATATCTATTTTTGGTATATTTTTGCTTGTAATTAGCATTTTGATATATTAAATTATTATTTTTGGTAATAATAATAATAATAACAATAACAATATTTGTTTCTAATAGAATTAAAAAAATGGAAAGAATATTTTTGAGAATATACTTATATGTATTTCGGAAGGAACAAGAATAATATTATTTATTAATACGTTACCATGATTAGAATATTTATGTATGTATAACTTTAGGTAGAAGTTTGTTTAGAACGGAAGGATTTTGGATTCGGCTAAGAGAAAGAAATTGTAAAGTTTAATCAATTAATTAACTATTTATTTATTTGTTCCTTTATTAGTTTCGACGGAAGGGAATTTAACGAGTCGTTTTTGGAATATAATTTCGGATATTTCATTGCGTATTCCAGGTACGGATTCCGTACTCCTTTAGCAATATTCCTTTGATTTTAATTTGTTTGTTTTGTTCTTCATTAGAATTTGGATATTTTTTCGATATATTGTTCGTAGTCAAATGCATATGATAGTTTTGTTTGATTTTAGATATTCACAACTTATCTTGTACTCTTAAGCATGTCTAGTATTTATTTTGATTCTGTAGAAACGTACATGCAAGTATAATTGGGAGACTTTGTGTCGATTTGTTTCGGTTTAGCATGTGCGTATTAGAACCCCTTTTGTGATATTGTGTCGCATTCGTTGTGACATGATATTTTTGTTAGAAAGTACCGTAGGGTATACCTGAGCTATAACCACCTGTGGGGGTACCACAGGCATGTCCTCTTGGCACCGAGGCATGACACTTCCGTGGCAGTGTGATTAGTCCACGGCGTCTCCATTTTGTGTGCTCCGATGGGAGTTGGCCAATTGGTGTTTTGTTGTGGGAGGCGTATGGGTCGACCCTAGCTATTTGTTCTATTCTATTCTGCGGTTTGGTGTTGTTTGTGCCGAACACACCTTCCGATTTTGCATGCATTTGGATCTGCAGTCCAATGTGTGCCTGCCTGTGTGGCAGTATTTTGACTTGTCTTTGTGACAAGTTATATTTCTGTTTTGTTCTGAGCTCGGTATGAAATAAACACAACCACTCAATTCAGCCTTTTATGTTGTTCAGTGGATCAGTTCAGTTCAGTAGATCAGTTCAGTTTAGTAGATTTTGTTATTCAGTTCAGTTGATTTTGTTAATCTCAGTTTGGTTCATTTGATTTTTCTCAATTCAATCATTGTATTAAAATATTTGGATATTAAAATCCTTACATCGTGATCCTAGTCCCTGGATCGCAACATTAATCTTTTTCTTTTCTTTTACTAATGTCATAAAACTCGACATTCACAATTTAATATTGTTCATATCCATACAATTATCTTTGTTTCATAATTCATAATTCATAATAATCTCTATCATGACCATCATCTTGAACAATCACAATTCATAATTTAACATTATTCATTCTATCCAGATTCAACATATATGTACATACAAAATATTAATATAATCTTGACAAATTATCCACATTGAATTATAACATCAACATTTCATATTAATGTTCACAACCTTTTAGGAAAAATCCGTCTCTACATAATCTGATATTCTTGAAATTCATTTCTTTCCTGCAAAAATGTTTATTAAGCAAGTAATGAGCACAACGGCTCAACAAGTTCAACAGTTTATGCTTCACGCAGCACATAGCTTATCATGCTTGGTGTGTGTCATACATCATGTGCTTGTGCTTCTATTATAGCAAAATATTTCATATATATTCATATCGTTGCACAAAGTACATATTGTGATCATATTGATCACGTATCACATAGCACATAATTTGTATGCAATTAAAACAAGAATTACATATCATAACAGTCCAACATTTAACATAAAAGGGCTGAAGAACTTGCCTGCCGTTCAATTATTTAAATGGATAGCTCAAACCCTTAACTCGATGAACCTATGATCATAAAACAATCAAATAATAATTATTTATCTCTTTATGATATTAATTTAATTAAAATCATCTGTACCGTAATTAACCCTACTCGACGATTTATATTAGGGTACCGGGTTAATTATTAATTAATATGGTTAATTATATTAACCCAGTTCCTTAAAATATTCTTTTAACTTAATATCCACCACCTTCAATACGGACAACCCAGTTCATCGGATAAATTTTAGCATATTCGATTGTCCGGATTTTCATTTAATCATTTTTTAACCTTTAAGCTCATTAGATTAATATTTAAAATATTTAAATATTAATCTCCAATATTTAATATTTTTACAAAAATATTAAATTCAATGCCCAAACAACATTTCTATATTTTTTAGTATTTTTTTATAATTTTCTATGATTTTTAAACAATTTTTAAACATTTATTTCATTTAAAACAATCACTTCTGAGGGTATTTTCGTAAGGGTATTTTCGTAATTTCCGCAGCTTTAGGGACATGACCGGCATTAACAGAAAAGCTCAGGGGCTTATCCGTAATTTCCGCGCCTCTAGAGATACATTCGGTATAATCTGAAAAGCCCAGGGGCAAAACCATCATTTGTCGAGGGCCAGTGACACACTCGGCATTTTTCGAAAAGGCCAGGGGCACGTCCGTAAATTCACCCCCGCGTGCCGGCCGTTCATGGCGCGCGGCTCCCCTCTCGCCGATGCCAAACGGCGTCGTTCCAGAACCCTCCGCGCATGGCGCGACTGAATCTTCCGCGCGCCCAAAACGGCATCGTTTATATGCGCGCTTCAGAAAAAAATTGGCCACCGCGCAATGCGCGGGCGGCCATTTTTCCTTTCTTCTTCCTAGTGCCGTAACAGTTCACCAACCTTTCATAATTCTTCCGTTTTGCTCAAAATTTTCCCAACAAAATAACTCCAAAATCACATAATTCATACATAAATATCCAAAAATTATTTGGAATCATTATTCTAATTATTTATAATTTTTTCATTTATTACCAAAAACACATAATAAATCATATAATTTAATATTTATACCTTCCAAGACTTATAGATTTTCTTCTTGATGACACCAAACTCCTCTCTTGATGGCCATGATGTGCACGGTCGGAGATGGTGGCATGGTAGTGGCGGTAATAGTGAGGGTGGTGGTGGGAAGGAGAAAAAAAATAGTATATGTATTATATATATACATGCCTTTTTGCCATCTCTTTCCCCTTATATATATATATATATATATATATATATATATATATATATATATATATTGCTAAGAGTCTTAAATAAATTTAATAACAACCACAATTCCACCGCCTCTCTCTTTCTTCAACTTCGGATAACAATAAATTCATGCGTAAATAATTTATTTAATACATTATGTAATTATTTCATGTAATAAATATTTTATATAATATATATAAAATATTTATTTTAATTCACCAAAAATCATCACATGATTTATAAATAATATTAATACCTCTCTTGGGTACTTTACATGACAATTTTTGTACACGCATAATGTCATGCATGTAATTATATGAGGTAATTTATACCTCCAAAAATCATAAAATAATTCATATAACTTATAAACATTATTTTTCATAATTTTTCACTTCGTTACTTGTACATCATGTTAAATTAACATGTTCACATTTCTGAAATATTATCATTCATAAAAATCATAACAATTTAATTATGCATAAACATAATTTTTAATGAATTAAAACATTCCTTTTTCCTCATTTAATTTCATTTCTTTACATTTCACACTAACTTTCTTTATATAAATTATATAATTTATTATTATATAATTTATATAATTACTTTATCCTTAATTAATTTTCATTTTACACAAAACACCATTTATAAAATTTTCTTCCATCCTTATTCAATTTAATCCTCTTATATAAATTATATAATTATTTTTATATAATTTATATAATTATTATTTTCTTCATACATTACTTTAATTTCCTTATATAAATTATATAATTTATTATTATATAATTTATATAATTAATTTTCTTCTCAATTAATTTCTAAACTTCCTCCCTAATTCTTGATTAAATCTAAAATCAATAATCACAATTTCACTAATTTTCTCATTACCTTTTCATTTAAACTTGGATTAATTTAATTATTAATCCCTTAATTGTCATAATTAATAACATTTATAATTATCAATTAAACATAACACACAAATATATATATACAAATGTATATATATAAATATATACATATTTAATTCATGCATTTTACATTATCACCTAACCTCATTTAAAATCATAATTTCTGTACTTCCATAATAATTTAATTGTACAATTTATTGTACCTTTACCTGAAATTCTTTTATTCCTCATAAATTATTTTTAAACAATTTATTTACTTTTTAATTATTTTAATTCAACATACTTTATCATGATCTCTGTACAGATTTAATTTACTAATTAAATCTCATCACATACCTTAATTCACATAAAATAATAATTTCTTTACACAACTTTGAAAATTGTATCAATTAAATTCTTATTTAATCTTATTAAATAATTCCGAAAATTCGGATCCTCACATCTACCCTACTCACAATTCGACCCTTAAACTAATTGGAGTTACACATATGTTACATCAAGTACTTAATTTCAAACAAATTAGCCCCCAAAAATAATTTCTAGCAGAAATTGGCCAAAAAACCTGACTCAAATGGCAATCCAGCCGGACCCTAATTGGTTTATACGGTTTGACCGTATTTAAATATGGTTGAGTTATTTAAAAAGGGCTAAATACAATTTAGTTACACGAAATTCCACTCTACTCACAATTCGGCCCCCAAACTAATATATCAAATAATGTTTAATAAAAAATATAAAAAATAAAAATGCTAATTAATACCATATATGTATCAAAATAAATTATCACATTTAAATTTTAAAATTTTATACATTAAAAAGAATATTTATATTATAATTTAGAAAACAAAGAAAAAAATAGCATAACTTTAAAATGCAGAATAATTAACTTATATGCAAATTGAAATAAATTTATTTTCAAATAGAAAATAAATAATACATTATAGTTAACATCTGAATATTAAAAATAACCTATTATATTAAAATATAAGAACACATCCTAAGTAGAATAGAAAACGTGAATTTATTTAGTGTAACAAAAAATAAAAATTATACCAAATAATGTTTAACAAAAAATAAAAATAAAAATGCTAATTAATACATATAAGTAACAAAATAAATTATCACATTTAAATTTTAAACTTTTAGAAATTAAAAAGAATATATAACAAAGGGTTTATTTATTTAAATTATAATTTAGAAAACAAAGAAAAAAATAACATAACTTTCAAATACAGAATAATTAACTTATATGCAAAAGTGAAATAAATTTATTTTCAAATGAAAACTTGAAATAAATTTATTTTCAAATGTAAAATTAAAATAAATTTATTTTCAAATGAAAAATAAATAATACATTATAACTAATATTTGAATATTAAAAGCAATCTATTATATTAGAACATAAGAACGCATCCTACGTATAATAGAAAACGTGAATTTATTTAGTATAATTAAAAATAAATATTATTTATTCTATGTGTTTTATCTAAATAATTATTTAAATATAAATGAAATAAATAATCACTATTATTATTTGGTTCTATTAACAAAAAAAAAAGTTTAATAGTTTTTTTAAAAATTAAATTTAGGGTTTTGTGATTTTTTTTATAATTAATTTTTTTTTACTTAAGTCAAACCGTATTTTAATGCAGTCAAATAGTATAAAAATATTTTGGGGGCCGAATTATGAATTTGATGGTACTTGATGTAACAAAAGTATAATTAACTTGTCGGAAAATTATGTATTCCGACCAATTTCTGTCGAAAATTGATTTTGGGTGCTAAATTATGTGAAATTAAGTACTTGATGGAACAGATGTATAAACCCAATTAATTTAGGGTCGAATTGTGAGTATGGTAGAATTTTGTATAACTAAACTATATTTAACCCTTTATAATAGCAACATATCACTCAATCTCCTAGGCTACTAGTTACTCGTGTTTTATAGCTTAATTTTATTAAAAGAATGACACTATTATCCTTTATTGAGAAGATGAGAGAGAATGAAGAGTAATTGTTTGATTGTATTAAATATTTTTAAAAGGATTATATAAATATACGTATTATAAGAAAGAAAAAATAGAATTCTCCTAAATATATACAAACGATAATTATTTTAAAATATACAAAATGAGCTAAAATGACAGTTTTAAATTTCTAATGGAATGGAGGGAGTAATTCATGCTACATATATATTGTTCATTCTCAGGGCCGACCCTGAGGGGGTGCAGAAGGGGAGACCGCACAGGGCCCCCAAATTCAGAGGGCCCAGGAATTTATTTATTTTTACTAAATCTTGTGAGGAGGATTAGTTCCGCTACTGCTCTTGAAGTTCGAGCTACTGGCATTTTCCTTATGCTTTTGCTCCACGAAGTGCGGTATATATTCAATCTCACCCTAAAATTTATTTTTATGGAAAATCACACTTACTCCGTCTCAAAAATGAGTCCTAATTTCATTAATTATAAAAATGGGTCTTATTTTATTTGTAATTTTATTACAAATTGAAAAGAAAAAAAAAAGATTCTACTTTTTTTTTGGTAATTTATTAATTAGAAATTGTACTCTTTTTAAGGATAAAGGAATTAATATACAAGTAATTCTTTTACTATTTTTTTTCCATTTACGTAACCTAAAAAATCTCTTAACCCAGGTTTGTAGGGATCCGAGGTGAGTAGGTGTTACGAAAGTTACAGTGAGAATCCTACTATCATACAATAGATGACTCTTATTATACCAAGTTTACACGACCAAATCCCCTGCCAACCATCCAAAGAGGGATAAGTGTATGTATATAATTTTAAACACAATTTAGAATATTATATTTTGATATCAATTATTGAAAAATAAGGCATGTTATGGATGGCACGGAAATTCGTGTTAGGTCCACTTTTTAATGAATGAGATATATGTAATGTTCGTAATATTATTTGGTTATAGTGTGTGTAAAGTTATCCTCCAAATATGGTGCCATATCTTGGTGGACAGTGTGAATTAACATTTTTTCACTCATATTTTAATTTCGAAGTTAATAAATAAATCCATTAAGTTTGATTATGAAATGCATAAAATTAATTTTAAAAAGTCAAAAGTAATCTTATTTTTCAGAAATATCTTCTTTTTTCTCTTTCAAAAAAGGGGTAAGGTATTGGCGTGTGCAAAACACTAAGTAGGAGATGGTGGCACAACAAAGGGAATAAATGACAACTATACAGTGGCTGATTGGCTTCAACTCTTGAGCATTCACATACCTGGATACTACACCTCCATCATTAAGGGCTTTTCGACGATCATAGTATCTCTCAAGCTTTAGCGGAAAGAAGATGCATGCTAATTGAAATCTTATCACATGTTATCTTAAGGGCACCCTAAAGTTCAGGTAAGTTTACTATTTATTTCTCTTTCGATTTGATCAATAATAGTTAGAGTAAAATTCAAAAAACTACCTATCTTATATTTATGTGATTTCTTATCCTAGTCTCTGTATAGAATATGAAATTTTCAGGTACATAAGATGTGCGAGTTCAATATTTTGAGTCATGGCAAGATGTTTGCGGGGAGAGCCAGGGGAATTGACAAGAAATAAATTTATTATCAGATCTTTGAATCTCTAGCTTTTCTTGTGATTTAATTTACTTTTAAAGTTCTAACTGTGCGAAAAAAATTGTGGATCTAAGTGTGCTCTGCAAGAGGTAAACTATGAATACTTATTATCAATGATTAATGAAGTACTATATCCTTTAATTTAGGAAACTGCTATTTTCTTATTTTTATAATATTTTTGCATGGGTCTCTCTTACATGGACGTGGAATTCAATCACTATTCATGTGAGAGAAATTATGTGAAAATATCAATTTCCATCTTGTTAGTTGTTATCAGTAACTGGTATCATAGGCTCTTTTACATGGGAGTGATCATATATTTTATTACATATTAAAATGAATTAAAAAGAAACTATATATATCCATTACCTAAAATAATTAAATTGTAGAATTAGTGTTACTAGTATCTTCATACATCTACGAATTTCTTCTCTCTAAAAAAAATTAAATAAATGTTATTTTTAAAAATTAGTGTGAAGTCTGTTGAATGAGACATGTGATATTATTAATTAAGAAATTATTTTTATTTGTGTAATCTTCAAAATTGAGGACTTAAAGAAAATGACAAAGACCATATTCTAAGTATGACCAACATATCTTTATCGTGCTAGTTTTCATAAACAAGATTGCTATTAAATAAATAAATAAATAATTGCTATAATTCAATTCAATATTATAACTTAAGAAACTAAACTTAAATTTAAGAATTATATTGAATTAAACTAAATATTACAAAAGTATAATCATTTATATAATTTGAAGTTGGTACAAGTTCAAAAATTACAGCAATAATATAATTTTCCATTTTTTACTTGATCTTATTAACTTCTTGTTGTGATTTGATATGCTACAACTTGCATTATGAATATAGCAAATCATTAAATATATATATATATATCAAAATTCATATAAATATTAAAATAAAACAATTACAGCCCAAATTTTTTGCCTAAGCCCTATTTAGCTTTGTCTATATCATACAACGCCTTGCCTGCCTAGGCCCCACCTACGCCTAATTTCCTGGAGAGATTTTTTTGTCACCTTGGGCCTAGGCGAGGCTCCATGGGGGGGGGGGGGGGGGGAGGGGCTGAGTGCCTAGGCGACCGCCTAGGCCGATTTTTGAACACTGATATATTCACCACTTGTACTTTGCTATTAAGTATCAAAATTTCTCATTTTCATCTAAGTTAACAGCAAATAACCTTCACTAGCCCAAAAGCGAGTGAAATGTTTTTCAACCATAATAATTTGTATTTAAATGACAATAATAACTTAAATTTAACCTAGTATACCTCACATTGATTAATGTAGGCATAGAAATTGTGTACCTTGCTAGGGTTAGGGTTCGTAGTTATGGTGGAGGCTAGAAATTCGCAAAAGATACAGAATCGGTTGAAAGATTGGAGAGAAGAGAAGAACTGGTGAGCAACTACCAAAGTAACACGTGGCAGAACTCTCAGGATCACGGCGTAACCGCTGGTGTCCGAGAGTCGTGACAAGTGTTTCGAGTGAATTCAAGATAGACATGCCAACACTTTCGTTCACTCGATTCAGAGTCGATCACAAGTTCCCAATTCCTTCCAACTTATTTCTTGTTGAGAGAGAGAGAGAGAGAGAGAGCGTTTTGATAGCTAGAATTCTCGAAGTGTCAAAAGTCCATTTCACTTGTCAAATGAAGGGCTATTTATAGGGTCTAAGTCATGTGTAAGGCACATGTCAAGAGGAAAAATTACAGAAATACCCTCAATGACAAGGAAATTCTTAAAATACTCCCCGGTTACCCGGGTAATGCCCAAATCATCAGATCTTTTTAGCCACCAATCCAATCCCTCAATCGATTCCCAAACACGAGTTGTTCTCATGAGCCTTCTACCTTGGGACTCATGATAACATCTCTTAAATCATGTCTAGAAAGATCGAATAAAGTCAATTTTATTAACAAAAAAGGCACAGAAATGCATTATAGAGCGGGACAAGACCATCCCCAAGGGGACCTACCTTAGGGGGGCGAACCCGAGGGGGCCCGCCTCCAGCCTAATGTATTTTTATCTCGTTTTATGCTTTTCTTGATCGGTTCTTTGCCCATTTATCTTTATTCATGTTTCAATGAGAAGTTTATCTTTTAAACCTTCATAAGTCTTCCCAAGTTTTGGATTCATTATTGATTCTTTTGCACCGCTTAAAACTTGTCTGGAAAGAAATTCGAGAAATAGAACATTAAACAGCCCTCAAACGATTCACCCCTACGGGTGAACCCTAGGGGGGCGAACCTTAGGGGAAACATTCTGTCTTTCTCGGTCTTTATTTGATCGTTATCCGTTTGTTCGTTATTCATTAGTTTTTATTTTAGGTCATTTAATGTGAACCCTAATTTTATTCATGGGCTCACAATTAATATCCCAAAAACTAAGCCCTAACGCATAATACCCAAATCTTAACCCTAACCCATAAAACAAACCTTGAGTTTTGACTGCATACAATATGTAGAAACAAACAAAGATACTAAACAAGAATTCTTCCTATTAAGTTTGCCTTAGCGGGAAATCTCAGTTCTAAATTAAACTAGAATTAAGAATCCTAGAGGAAAAAAACAAACCTCTGCATACAGACGAAATCTATTGTTCGCCGAAAAAAAAACAAACCCTCCACATCCAGATGAAATCTATTGTTCGCGGAGAAAAAAAGCTCCAAACGCAATCTATTGTTAGCCCCGCCCCACCCCCCCACCCCCCCCAAAAAAAAGAACTCTAGAATAGAAAGGAAAAGATATGATGAAAGGACGATTAAGAGTGACCCATATTTGCAACGACGGTCATCATCATGATGAACCAAATCTAAAGATGATTTGAATATGGATTACTAATTTTGATGAGTTAGGGTTACTTTGGAAATGGGTTAGAGATAGAAAATATGATGAAATTAAAGGTAAGGTTGTTCTGGATTTGAGTGAATATGAAGGAGATTAAGGTAAAGTCATCTTCTTCCATTACATTTACACAAACGCAGTATCTGGGTGAAAAGGACGATTGTCAGTTTATTTTCATTTGGTTTTGGTTTTGTTAATCTTTAATTTTTAATTTCGTTTTGTTTGTTATTTTACTTTTTTCCTTTTTAATGTAATAAAATAATTCTTTTTCAAAAGCTATATATATATTAACTTTATTCATTGTTGAAAGAATTTAATTTTAATTCTAACACTATAATGCAGTTAATAATTTTTTGTTATTATTTTGAATTTGAGATGTTGAAGAAAAAAAAAGTAAAGAAAAAATTATTTAGGAGAAATAAAATATAGTTTAGAATAGTTTTTAACCACAAAAACTAACGATTTTAGTCAAAAATTGTTAATAGGTGTCATTGTGAAAATAATTAATAGTTGTCATTGTGATACCAAGTATGAAATCACAAGTGGTGAAACGATGATTTTCGGACCACAAGTGGTGAAACTCGTGCGAAGTATGAAATCACAAGTGGTGAAACGATGATTTTCGGACCACAAGTGGTGAAACTCGTGCGAAGTTTTATGGTTTTGAAAGCTTGGACATGTCATATATAAGTTATATGAACTATGTCAAGTGTTGCAATGAAGTTTTAAAGCTTATGGCCAAAAATCACAAAGTTGGATTTCAAAGTTCGAAAAAATTTCTAAGCCTAAAATTATTGTGAACAGCCCTCCTACGGGCTAGTGTATCTATGATTTTGAGTAGCCAAATGAGGTAAGTAAAATTTTTATAAAATACTATAGTATGAGGTCTACATGTGTACCAAATTTGGTGTCAATTGGATGTATGGTTAAGGAATTAAAAATCAGCAAAGCAGGAGAGAAAATCAAAATTTCAGATTTCTGGGCCATGGCCGGGGCCAGATTTTTGTGGGCAAACCGCGGCCGGGGCTAGATTTGGCTGAGAGGTTTTGGCCAGGGCCATGTGTAGCAGACTTTAAAAAAATGATATTTTTGACCCAAAATGAAATGTTTTGATACTAAATGATAGAGATAAGTTATGTAAACCCTAGATTGATAAAAATAAATTATGTAAAGGGTGTTGTAGTATAATGAGATAATGAATGTCATAATATAACATGCCTAAAGCCAAGTCAAAGCATGTTAAGGTTGTGAAAAAGGTCGGGAACGACCTAGGATGTATTATTAACCTATGTAAGATATAATACATCAAATGTAATATGATTAGAGACGAATGGTCGTGTAATTATGAATTAAGTTTGACAAGTTAAATGAGTTTATGATTCTATAATGATGAATATAGATTGTGTGTTTACAGATAGCGCTCGAAGTAGCAACCCAATGTAATGAAGGATAGAAAGGTCAAGCGAGGCAATAAAGGTTAAGTAAACTGATGCAGACCAGGCAAGTTTTTCAAACCTAAAAGTACTGATTGAACTACGTGAGCTACGTGATAGCATATGAGTTGAATGTGCCTTATGTGCAATTATGTGGTTAAGTGCTAAATGAATTACATGACATTACGCATAGTATATTAAGGTAAAGGATACATGACGCACATTATGAACTGCGAGCATGAAAGGTGTTATCTGATTAACTTGCTGAGCTTTATGCTCATTCTTGCTATAAACTAACTTTCCAGGTAACGTACAAGAAGGCCAGAGGTTCCGGCGTAGCTAAAGGTACAGAGTGTTAAACACATGGATAAACGTGAAGGAATTTTGATAAATGTGAAATGTTCATGTAAATTTGATAAATGTTAAACCTAGAGGGAAGTAAAAGATGTATGGTTTGTAAATCCATATAGTTAAAGGTGCATGTATGTATTATTTAAAGTATAAGTGGTAATGAGGCTGTATGATTGTAATAATGGCGTAAGTCGAGTATGGATATAATGAAACTCGCATGTATGGTACAGATGTATGAATCAGGATATGTATGATATAGATGTGTACAGGTATTTATGAACAGGAACATGCATATATAAATAAGGCCTTAAACGAATAGATCATGGCGAAATTTTGTTGACAGGTTAAATCATAATAATATATATGATTATGAAATGAAATAGACTCGGTCACCATTGGTAATTGTTTGACCTAAGTTTAATGAAAGGTAAGTGAACGTTGCGATCCTGAGACAAGTTTAACGAATGTAAGTTAAATAAGTTTAAAAAAAATAAAAAAATATGGACCGCATTTATGGTCACTCAATGATTTTATAGGTCAAAGGTTAAGGTTTGACGCATGGGATCCCGGTTAATAAGGTTTTAAGTTAATCACTATGTAATCCAGATATAATTGGACTTAATTAAGGAATGTGGGATCTCGGGGCGTCACAACCTTTAACGACAGTTATAACTCTCGCTAATTGAAATATTGGCGCGAAAGGTTTACATCTATTGCTACGATCATGACCGTAGGTATAGCTCTCTATTGTTATGGTTGGCCATGAGTACCGTAACTATAGCTCTCTATTGCTATGGTTGGTAACAACGACCGTCATCACAATGAACTAGATCTAAGATGGTTTGAATATGGATTACTAATTTTGAAGAGTTAGGGTTACTTTGGATATGGGTTAAAGATAGAAAATATGATGAAATTAAAGGTATGACTGTTCTGAATTTGAGTGAATATGAAGGAAATTAAGGTGAAGTCAGCTTCTTCCATTAAATTTACACCTACGTAACATCTGAGTGAAAAAGACGATTGTCAGTTTGTTTTCATTTGGTTTTGGTTTTGTTAATTGTTAATTTTTAATTTCGTTTTTGTCTATTATTTTACTTTTTCCCCTTTTATTCTAATAATATAATTCTTTTTCAAAGGCTTATATATATATATATATATATATATAAACTAATAATTTTAGTCGAAAATCATTAATTGGTGTCATTGTGAAAATCATTAATAGGTGTCATTGTGATACCAAGTGTGAAATCACAAATGGTGAAACAATAGTTTTCAGACCGTAAATGGTGACTCAAGAATTTGTATAAAGCACATGTGATTTATTAAATTTTACTCTAATAGTTATACACAAACACAATATTTGTACAAAATTTACAAATGGAATGATGCGACTCAAAAGTGTGTTTGTACCTTTTATTTCAAAATTGTCATTGACACATCATTCTTGTGAGAATGTCCGTTTGAAATATTAAGTTTAGAAGACATTTGATGAAACTAACTATCAGCTAGTTGTGCTAAAATTTGATTTCGTGATAAAATTTGAAGGGATTTTTTCTGACTGGCAGGCCATTGATAAGATTGACTATCCTCCCCATTCGAACTACACACGAGGTTCTAGAAGTGATTCATGTGGACATTGACATGGTTGGTAGCTTTTTTGTATATATAATTATTTAAGACTTAGAGGGTGTTTGGCAATGACTTATATGTTGGTTAAACTAACTTATAAGTTATTTGATACTGTTTGAGTGTTTGGTAACAACTTAAATTTTGACTTATTTATTGGCTTATAAGTCATTATTAATAAGTAACAATTTTTAGTTTATTTAAAATGTCTTATAGGTCATTCCTAATAAGCTGATTTGACCAAATGTAATGTTCATTTTGCTTATCTCCTATCTTACTAAATTACATCTTTGTCCTTCCAACCTCTAATATATGATTTCTTCCCTTTTCTAACGATGACAAGCCTAGATACTCTCCATTGAAGTCGTTGAAGCTGTAATAATCTCTCTATGCATTGGTGCTAACTGTTTCTTCATCTTTCTTGTACATATCTTCTCATTTTATTGAAAGGTATCAATTTCATTTATTGATTCAACACCCTAACAATGAATTTTTTTTTTGAAATTTTAGAATATTTTTTGTTTGTTTATATAGGGTTTTCAATTCAAGAATGTATATTTATTATTGCATTTTTCTGCCAAGAATTAAAAATTTTCTGTCTAGGGTGAAAAGTGTGAATTTTCTTTTCTTTTCTTTCTTTTTTCTTTTCCTTTCAAATTTGGGTAATTCTGTTTGTTTTGTTTTTGTTGTTTATTTCCCCCATTTTAGTGGATTTTCATATTGTGTAATAGGGTTAAATTACCTGCATTGTAGCATTTCTATTTTTCCAGTTTGTGGGGTTGGATTGGGGTTTTATAAGCTTAACATTTTCGTTGTGCTAATTTGTTGGATTGGATTTTGGAGGAAGAAATTATTATAATCTAAAACTTTCTTTCAATGGTTTTGTATGACAATTTTTGAATCCATTACGGCAGCTATAGAAACTAAAACTACTGCAAATCAATCAAATAATGGGGAAATTTTCCATAAGAAATTGGATGAGAATTGTGTAAGTATATACAAGTAGTGTAAGGCCTAAACAAATAATATTGTAATTGTCAAATTTTGAAACGGTAACATTCAAAATGCTTCTAAATTGTTTTTCTAAATTTTAGTTTCTTTTTCTTAAATATGATCTATAATTTACAGGTCTCGTCATAAGGAATGAGTAAGAGTTAATCGAAGTTTTTATTTGTT
Source organism: Hedera helix (assembly GCA_947179155.2). Classification (NCBI taxonomy): domain Eukaryota; kingdom Viridiplantae; phylum Streptophyta; class Magnoliopsida; order Apiales; family Araliaceae; genus Hedera; species Hedera helix. The sequence continues at coordinate 32,037,028 of OX359276.1, forward strand.
TAGTTATTACTACTGTTAAAATGGATATGAATCATATTCTAGCACAAGTGTATGAAGGGATATTCTATTTTTTTAATGCTAGTTTTTTTTTATAACGATCATAACAACGAAGAAGAGTTTATAAGAAATAGAGAGTAGGATATTCAAAAGTGGCAAGAAGAAGATAAAGAATGGTTATTAATGTCTAAAATGGTTGCTCTTGGAATTTATATGTATTATGAGAGTTTTATTTGTAAGGAAACATGTTGAAATTCTTCAAGAACTGGATACATGTTGATAATGGAGATACTAAATGGTCAAAAATCACGATGTTATCAAGACTTTTGTATAGATAAAAATACTTTTTAGAATTGTGTGGTGATCTTAGAAATCATTATGGATTGAAACTCACATATGATATCATTGTGGAAGAACAAGTAGGCATATTCTTGATGACTTTAGCACATGGGGTTGGAAATAAATTGATACAGGAAACTTTTCAACATTCGGGAGATACTATCAGTAGGCATTTTCATATGGTGTTAAATGCAATCTTACAACTTTCACTAGTACAAAATAGTAAATATATAACACCTAAAAAAAGTTGTAATTTCCCCCCCAGAAACGTCGAGGTTAGGGGTGTCGTCTATTTGACACATTTATACAACGTTTTAAAAACGTTGTAGTTTATCACGTAACACAATGTTTTTTAACTCAAAAACGTTGTGAATTTGTTTTAAATAAATATTAAGATGCTTGAAAACGTTGTAGATGGTATGATTCCACAACGTTTTTTGGTTTAAAATATTGTAGTTTGATACATCACACAACCTTCATACTAATTTATACAACGTTTATAAGATGTCATCTATTGTAATACATTTAAACAACGTTGTACCTGTAATGTTATACTTGTAGAACTGCTAATATTAATGCAATGATATATAGCTAAAAAAACTCTAAATTCTCATTTAAAGCCAAAATGTATCAATCATTCTTAGTTTCAAAATACATCCAATAATACTATACGTTTACAGTTTTAAATTACTACATCCACAAAATATACTAACTATCCACAAAATATACCAAATTAACTATGGTGCACTACTACCTAATCATGTGCAAAAAAGTCTTCTCCCAAAATACATTCATCTAAACATGTACATCCACCGTTAACTCCCAAAATAAATTCATCTAAACCTGTACATCCACTGTTAACTCGAGGCTTACATGTAGTTGCTCACATAAGCTGCCCACTCACCCCATACTTCGTCAATTTGTTCTTGTGTATACGTTAATCCATTTGCCTTATCCCACTGAAATAAAATAACAAAAAGTTTAGTCTCCCACTGTAGACTAATTGGCCAAGTTTAGTACAAATTGGAATGTTAGCAAACCACAACAGACCCACAAACAAAACCACAATCGACCCACAACTGCAAACCACTATCATAAAATTGCATCTCCAAGTCGGTTCATCCATCATCATGGTCTGAACAACTAAAGGAGACAAAACAGATAAAGTAACAGTAGATATCCAACATAGCAGAACAAGCTGTTAACAAACTAACAAAACAAAAACAACTAAGATATCCATAACAGTAGCAAAGGAATCGGCCAAGCCAAAACATGTATATAACACCAAACAGATAATCTCATGGGCATCAGATTCAACTACATCACTAAATTTACTTTCCCGTAAAAAATAATATAAATGTAATTTGGCTATTAAGTGAAGTTTATAGAAAACTTTCTATTTGTCATAATATAGTCACCTCGTGATCCGTTCAATTTCAGATTCTGGCGGAGAGTAGTCTTCAATGTTAGAACCTTGCATTATGTGTGCCAAAAAACTCACCACATGTTGTTATAAATTAATCATACGCAAACAAAAGTATCGTCATGTAAGGATAAGTGCAATATATATATATATATATATATATATATATGATCTGCAACAAGAAATTTATACTATAGCATGTATTTTGTGCCTTGCTTGTTTTCAAACATGGATTATGAAATATGGTCATATCTAGAGCGCAAAGCTCATGCAAATTAGCAGTAAGTTCTGAGGAGGGAATGAGCATCCAGAATAATATTACACGATTGACTAAACTACTGGGGTTTAATTTCCTAATAGGACCTATTTACTAATTTCATGCTACTACAAAAGAATTTTGTCATGTATATTGAGAGTTTTATTGGTCTTTCAACTATGAACTGCATACGATACCTTTTCTATCGAGTATCTTTTATAAGGATCACTGCTGAGACATTTTTTTGCCAAACGAAGCATCTATAAGAAATGGTGAAGATCATGTGAGTCTAATACTGTAGGGTCAATTAAATCTCCATAGCATTTTTCTCTTAAGAGTGGTTTTGCCTATTAGAAAAAGTAAAACGAAATTGTGCACAAGACATAATTAAAGCAGCTTCATCAAACTATCGTGATATTATAGACTTTGATAAATATTGTTAGCTAAAAGAGAATTAAGTTGTAGTATTTGTTACCCATCTTAAAAAGCTTCTTCCATGTGTCTCTTGTATAGTCTTTCTACCCGTGATCAGTTCCAAAAGAACCACCCCAAACGAATAAATACCCAATGACATCTATACAAAAATCAGCCCCAAACATATTTGTATAGTCAAACCAAAAAGTTTTTTATAATCAGGAGTTTTAATAAAAAAAAATGTAAAGAACTTTACCATTCCAGATCGAACTAAATATAATAAGTACTAACTCGGAGTTGTAAGGTATCAGAAAAACTGTGCCAGGAATAACTTTGTGCAATGACATTACTCGGACGGAACCATTTACTGCTCTAAAATTACTTATTAAGCGCATAATTACTATTTACATCAATTAACCTGGTTGAGAAGTATGGATTAGGATCCTCTCCATGAAATATTTCACCCAATTTCCCCCGCAATATAAATTTTGTGTCATAAATGTTACATTTAGCAACACAATAAAATTTGTCACAAAATAATTGTCGTCGGTGCCGTCGCTAAAAGCAATAATTGTGTCGCTAATATCTATTGGAAAAAATTACATGAAAGATGTAATGGAGACGATTCTAGTCCCACAAGTTCAAATGAGAGAAACTATCCTTGTGACTTATGAGTATGCTCTTGTATCATCAGGGCATAGAACAATTGTTAAACAGCTTGTGTTACTAGTATTATTTTACAAACCTGATGAATTCGGAAAGCAAATCTCACTCCTTGAAGTAGTATATAGTCCATCAAAGAATCTTTCCCTGGTGTTCCTTTGGTATGAAGTTCCATAGCCACCCTCTTCATGTATTTTTTTGCCAGCTTGACCGAGCCAAATTTTATCTACAATAAGTGGTGCATTATTGGCTACAGAAAGCTGCTCCAAAAACTATTTGCTCTGTTTGATTATTGCTATGACAAGGCTGAGAGAGGGGAATTATTTTTTTTCTTTTTATTAAAAAAGTAGTTGTGTTCCTAACAAAAAGGTTGTTAGAGCACAAAATACAAATCATGAAACATGCCATATCAATAGATTCTTTGATGCTCAACATGAACTTATGACACCCCTGGACAAAGAGTATAGTATTATGGATGTATCAAAGTTCTTAACATCTATGTAGAAGGCTAGAATTAACTATCTAGCATATTTACGTAGTATACTCACATGGGTAAATCCAAAACATTCTGTTAGAAACCCAAAAATGTAAAAGACTATTCTAGGGAATGTCAACTAATGTAGCCTAATGACCTAAGTTGGCATCCAATAAGCGATAACATGGCATAGGGATTTGAAAATGTGAAAATTGACAAGAAAATGAACAAACCCTGCTTAATATCCCATTGTCAAGAATCCATTCTATGGGAATTTGGAACTCCTTGCAATGACGCATCAATGAATCTCTTGACCGGAGAAGACTGAATACAGTACGTTCCATCCTGGCAGTGAAATAATGTTAAAATCATTTACAAAAGCTGAAAGACATTTTTGAAAGGCATCCATAAACTGCTTATTTGGGATTTAGGGGGCTCATCACTCTTAGACATTTAAACAAACACTTTGTAGGCAACATCCGAAAACATAAATAACTTTGTGTAAAACCCCGTCAAAACCATCACAACTTTAAAGGATGAAATAGAAAGAAAAAAAAAATAAGAATGATGAAGAAGCAAATTGGTTACCTTGGTCGATACTGAAAGTGAGACGACAACCACGTACACATGCAGTAAATATATATGGCCAAAATTAATGGCTGAGGAAGAAAAAGAAGAAGATTACAAGATGATTAAAATGGGTCATGAAAAAATTAAAACCCTAACTTTTATTTTCGTACATGAGCGAAAAATCTGGGGTAGAGGCAACAACTAGCATTCCCTTGCCCATAGTTTCATGATTTCGAGTCTAGATTGAGTGAGAAGTGGAAAGAGCTAAGTTAAGAATGAGTGAGGTAGATGAGTTCGATCAGGGACGAGAGAGAGCTGCTTCACTTATGAGGATGAGTGAGCTAGTTAAATGATTTCTTTAATTTGGATTGGGGAAGTTTTCCTTTAATTGTTATGTAATTTGTTCATTTAATAATCAGAAACTATATATGCTCCGTGTTTTAATTTCAAGTTTTCACTTTCACGCGGTTTTTTCAAGCTCCGTATTTTTTAAATAGATAACGTTTTCCTTAAGAAAACATTATAACTTTAAAACCAAATATTGCCCCTTATAAATACATAACATTTTTGCATATATATCTATAACGTTTTTTGAAAAAACGTTGTGAAAAAAAAAACACCACAACGTTTTTTATAAAAACATTGTTGTTTAAATGTTATCTTTTTACTGTTTTGTAGTAATGTTTCTACAAACATTATTAGACCGTATGTCAATTATAATAATGGAGCACAATATCATGTGCCCTAGAATGACTGATATCTTCCATTTTTTAAGGTATAAATGTTTCTTTTTTCTTTTAATAAACTATATATTAATTATACATGTTGTATGAAGATTTTCTTTTTCATATTTTAATATAATTGTATTGGAGCAATTGATGGTACACGTATAAAAGCTCGACCTCCAAAAGGACAAGAAGTTCCATACATTGGGAGAAAATGCATTCCTACACAAAACATAATAGCAGTATGTGATTTTAATATGTTTCTCATTCCTACACAAAACATAATGGCAGTATGTGATTTTAACATGTGTTTTACATTTATATGACTTGGATGGGAGGGTAGTGCTCATGACACTCATATATTCACACACCCACTTATAAGATAAGAGCTCAAATTTTCGCACCCAACTAGTGGTATGGTCTCATATTTTTATATTTTCTTTGTTCATTTTTATATAACATATTTTATTGATTAAATTAGCTTCTTGTACTTTCTTAGATAAATATTATGTTTTCAATGCAAGTTACCTAAACACAAAAAGCTACATGGCTCCTTATATAGGAGGGTATCACCTCCTAAATTTTTGTCGTGGTAGAACAAGAGAAACATGTGCACCAAAAAGGGTTAAAGAAAAGTTTAATTATTTACATTCCTCTTTAATTAAGAAATGTTATTGAACGTACATTTGGAGTACTTTGTAAGGCAAGATGGACTATTTTGATATGCCATTTTTCTCAATTGAGACACAAAGAAACATTGGTATTGCATCAATGACTATTCACGACTACATAAGAAAAAAAATCTAGCTCATAATGCATTTCAAGTAGTTGAAAAGGAGGGATATCGTCCAGAAGATATTATTGGTAATGGTGGTGACATTGTTGTACACTGGGGTGAATCTACTTCAGTTAATAATGGTTTAATTATGCAAGCAATTAGAGATTATATTGCATTAAGAAACTCTAACTTGGAATAAGATTGTAGTTGATATGTTTAGAGAATTTGTTTAGTGCTTTATTTAATAAAAATTGTGGATGATTGTTATGATATGATATTGAATCAATGTATTTTTTTTATTAATGTCCTTTTTAGTAATATTTTCATTTGATTTTAATTTATAAGTCATTATCAGCCGAACACGTTCAGAACCTATTTGAACTTAATTTTTGACTTATAAGTCAAATTGGTGCCGAACGTTTTTACTTATAAGTCACAACTTAAAATAACTAATACGTCAACTTTAAGTCATTTTAAAATAAGCCGTTGCCGAAACAAACTATTATTATAAATAGAATTTAATAATATCTATATAATTATAAAAATCTATTCATAAATCACAACCACTCCTTTATAATTGTCACTGAATAAGAACAATCTTGTTATCCTTAAAACAAAAGAAAAAAATTTAAATGAGATTAACAAGAACAGAAATATGATTCTTTTGAATTTTCAGAATCGTATGGTAAATTATGGAGATACAATGTACATATACTTCATATATCTAGTTTTTGCCCAGCACAATCATATTAGATTTGTTCTCCAAGTGAACTTTTCGACTTCTAGTTAGAACCTGTTGATATTTTATAATCTTAGTTTGATTTCACATTCTGTAATTAGTTGTACTACTATCCACATAAGAGAGTTTTCAATTATACACCAATTAAATATGAGAATCTTAAACTATTGAGTATCTAATTCGCTTCAGTACACTCACGAACGAATTGTTCCACTTCGTGACCTTCACGACAGGTCTCCTTGACTTGATCTTTCTTGTTACTAATTTATTTTTCTATCAATTTCCTAGGCGTGAGTGCAACATTTCCACTCATCTCATTATCACGCAAGAAACTTATCCTTTGTGAATATTAAGATCACAAGCATATATGGTAAAGTACAAACAGTCTCAACGCGCTTATTCTCAAATGCAAAATGTCATCAAGTAACTTGATGTTATTATTTCACTTTACAAAAAAAAGTATATGCTCTTAGGAACGAGCACCACATCGCTTAAATATGTTGCGTAATCCAATCATTGTCAACAACCTTCAACAAACAAGTTATTATATAGGTTGTGCCACTCTAATTAACTAACTAACTTACCTCTAATTATAATTTCTAAGAATGTTCTATGTCAAATAAAATATTAGGGTTTTGCTATAATTCACATGATCAGTCGTTGCCTTAAAGCACTCAACAATATGATGTGAGTAATTAATTACAACGCTTCTTGTGTCAATACTGATGGATAATAAGGTCAATTGAGTATTACTACCTTTCAATGTCTAGTTGAGGTCACACATGTGGTCTCTAAGACCTGATGGTTATCTGGTACATACTACTTTAAGTCTCGGATTATAATTTTCAAGAAAAACTTAAGATATTATAACTACAGGTTAACACTATACAATTATTATCATTTTTCCACATAAACCAAATTTGCATAAAAATAATTAAACATAAACATAGAAAGGAGACTTCACTAAGCATGGGAATCACAGTCCGTGTAGATATTCGACTATTTTGATTTAATTTATTAGTGCAAAATAATTGATTTTAAGAAATAAAAGAAATTTATTCTTCCTAAAATCCTCCCGCTTGGTTTAAGCATATAGTGTCCATGACATTAGTTAAAACTCTCAGCACACTTACAGAATGAAATTTGATTAACTAATTATTATGTTATTTCCAGAGGGCACATAAGTGATCTAGAAGGGAGTTGAATAGATCTTTTCAAAATTGTACAATATTTGTTCGTATAAAGCACAATTATCAAATAATAGACTTTATGTGTTTGCAGTAAAAATGTTTATTTGATAAAAACCCTTCTCTGATCTGTGATTGTAAATTACAGTTATGTTTTTAAGTAATGCTACTGAAATGTTATTGCAAGATGTAAAGTAGTTAAAGCAGTATAACACTTATAATGTCAATAGTAAAGAGATAAGAGAAAACACAAGAATTTTTAAGTGGTTCGGAGAACAAATATTTCCTAGTCCACTCTTCTACACTCCTGACAGGGATTCCACTAAGGATATTCTCAATCATTACAATCAAATCTGTGATGCCCCCAAATTCAGGTACCTCTACCTCAAACTTGGTGCTTCACGATCCACTCATACATCATAACTAACATCAACATAAATACCATCGTCCCAGGTCGAAGCGACCTTTACTAATACATATCATAAGTCTTATTACAATAAACTAACATTATCTCTCTAATGCATAATAAACCAAAGCTAATATGTAGTATTGCCTTTTCCTTTGTCCTTTCTTGATACACCACCATGCTCGGTCTTAACTGTAACATTTAAGGTAAAGCAAGTGAACAACGAGTTTGCTCATCAAGTATAACGTCAACAATAATAAATAATCATATTCAAGTTTTAATAATTTCAAAAGCTCTAACCATTAAAGAACGGTCTATGATATAGTTAGAAGAGTTGGGGATAGATAGTTTTAACATTTTCCAAGTCTGACATTTTCATTATTGAATGGTCGTTATGGACCATGAATACATGTCAGGATTAACAGTATTTTACTGATAAATCCTTAATAAAAACAAGTACAGTATGTGATCAGCCTAAAGTTCCCTATGTCATATATAACACTCAGGCATGCAGTTCACGCGCGTGTCGGTCTCCCAGCGTAAAGTAGTTTTCCCTTCTATGAGGGTTGTTCATCTCAGCATAAAAGAGTCCCCACTAAAGAAATTGGTTTGGATCGCTTTCTAAAATACAATTGATTCATTTCATTATTTGTCTAGCTGAATCATATAATATAGACTCTCCTCTCAAACATTTACGATCTATTAAAATTTTTAGTGTCTACATGATAAGGTTCAAATAATCTTATAAAGGTATTCAAGTATGAATAACTTCGGCTTTCAATGTCAAAAATTTGATATGAGATTAATCTTGCATGGATGTAAACATGAACAACTATATTTGAATATGAATTCTCTTTCAATAAGTATAACATTCAAATTAAAGTACTTGCCTAGATTGTCGTTAATTTTTGACTCTAACTCTCTTCCCTTCAGATAACCTACATTCGCCATAATCGTTCTAACAGTTAATCTCTATTGAATTTCACATATTGATCTAGTCGATCTATGATTATAATACTCATAACTAGGATTCACCAATAAAATCTTCACTATTATTTTACTTGTTTAATTATTTTCACACGTATCTTTCACGGATAAAACTATTTGTATTTTATTTGTTTAAGTATTTATTGTTCCTTATTTCTTTTATTTTATTCATTTACTAACCTTCACAAATAAAATAATACATATTATCATTTTATTTGTTTAATCATTATTCATTATTACTCGATCAATCACACTTTAATTCTTAGATAACTTATTCTATTTGTTTACATTTCATTGTCTCACAAATAAAGTATTCATACTTTATTTGTTTATGATTTAGTAATATCCAATTAAATTTCTCCATCATTATTTTATTTGTTCACACTTCATTATTCCACAAATAAAATAATTTAGTTACTATTTTATTTGTTTAATCTACAATTAAAATAATCTTCAATATTATTTTAATTATTTATGTTTTATTAATTCACAATTAAAATAATATTAAATATTATTTTAATTGTTTATTATTTTTATTTTATTTTATTTTATTCTTATATATATATATATATTATTCTGGGCCGGATCGGGTCAACCCAGTTGGACCTAAACTAGTTTGACTGGATCCGGTCCCCTGAAAAATTAGACTAGCGCCCTGGCGCTCTTTTTGAACTAGAGACAGCGTCCCGGAGTTATCTCTGAATTTAAAAAATATAAATTGAACCAACGCCCCGGTGCTAATTTTCAGTACACCAATAGCACCCTAGCGCATCTTGGCAGAGAGCTCTGGTGCAATTTTTTCAGCATTCTCCAACTTTGTCTGTTTTGATTTCTTTTGCTCCAAATGCTTTCAATTTATTTCCTTCACTTCCAAATAAGTTCAATCGTGAGTTTATTCCATGTTTTGACATATATTGAAGGTTCTTCTTCCAATTGAACTAATTTATTAACAAAAATTATGGATTAAATTTCTAGGGTTTAAAATTTCATACCCTTTACAAGAAAATTCATAACGAATCCATTTTAATTCATTTTACTTTCGTTCCACTTGGATTATCTTCGTATTTTAAGGATCTTCAACATGAAATTTATAGATCATGCAAATAGTTACATGTTTTGGTTTATTTAGCTTCAAAACTTATGTTCTCACTTGATACACTTAAATTACATGTTCATAAGCATACCCTTTTGTACATCTAAATATATGTCACATATAAACACATACTAAACACATAATCTCCTTCACAAATCCATCATTATACCTTCGGATCCTTTATGATCCCACAACACACAAATCACCCACAACCAAACTTGCATAAACAACTTATAACCTAACTTACACTAGTTTAACTTATAAAGTTAAAGTTAAGAAATTATACCTCCTTGAAGCTACCTTCCTTCTAGCAATGAACTTTAAATAGCTCTCCACCTCCTTTTCCTTGTACCAAAATCCTTGTCAAGGTTCTTTCTTGCTCTACTTCTCTTGATCCAACAAGAGTTTCCCTTAGATTTTCTAATTTCTCGCAAGCTCACTCTTTTCCTCTCTTGCTCTCAAAATTTCCAACACTTAGTAAATCTAGCAAATGTCTAAACTTCTTTCAATTGGTTTAGGGACTCCTATTTATAGAAGAGTTCTATATACACATACATGTACAAATACGTGTATAATAATATAACTAACTAGTTATTATCCAATGGAAAAAGCTTATTTGGTAAAAAGTTGTCCTTAATCCCCATTTTAAGGAAACAACCCATGGTCCTCTTCATGATTTCCTTCACATGGCTCAATGTAGGAAAAAAATTAGCATTTTAGCTAGTAATAAGGGGGTCAGTCATGGCTATATAAATATATACACATACATACAAACATAACACTAATATCATCTATTTCACATTGGCCTTAACCAATTTAAGATTTCATTGGGCCACTAATTTAATTTTTTTGGGCCATGTACAATTATTTTCATTGGATTCAATCCTCACTTATTTGGATTTTAATTTACTAACATGTTGGTCACTAAATCATGTAACCTTCTAACACCCATATTGGGCTTAATTAAATATCCTCATTCTCATGAATTAGTCCACTACATTATTTGATCCTCTCACCAATTAATTTAATTTTTCATTTTGCAACACAAGGCATACCATATAAGCTTAGTTATAACATAAGCTAAAATATCATCTTTAATTGATTTCTTGCTTCTCACATAATTAAGTCAATTTACTTAAATTATTAACTCTCTCATTATGACACGTAATCATACACATAGTCATTTTTAAATACTATTAATTTCATTAATCATAAAAGTACATATTGTCCTCGATCATTAGAAGATCACTAAGATCTGTTACAACGCTGAATCACAAAAATTCATTCGAGTCACTAAGTCTCGGAACAGGTCACTCAAACCAAGGTTCATTAAGAACCATCATCTCTGGACCCTTAGTCCATCCCACACAGGGTTTGATTCCCTTATAATCAGGCGAGCCACTAAGTTTCGTCTTACGGAAGCTAGGTTTTGAAGTCCTTTGTCTTTAGGATCCCTCAACCTACCTTTCAAGGTCTAATTCACTTTGAATCAGGCGAGCTATTTCAAACTCGTCTTTGCTGATGTTGTTGAAGATGTTTGAGGTGCTACTAAGTTGGCATTTAAGTTCTCCTTTTTTTTTATGGAACTTACTAGCTGAGTGATTTCTCTTTTACTTTGATCTATGGAGCCGTTGGATATATCTTTTTTTCTTTTGCTTTGTCTTGCTGGAAATCACCTTTTGGTCGATCCTCCAAAGTGTATGCCGACTTTGAGTTGTTGATATGTCTGTTTAACAGATCGATTTTACTCTCATTTTCTTCTTTTTTGTTTTAGCAGCTGAACTTCCTATGCTATCTTTTTCTTTCTCTGTATACACCCTTCTTTTTTTGTGAGCTCTCTATTGACCATTGGCCATTCTCTCTTTTAGACCTGATATTTTTGTTGGTCTCGCTATTCTACTTTGAATTTCAAATAAGAATTTTATTTATAGAAAGATGTATGTTGATTTTCCCGTTGGAGAGTAGCCATTAGTTCATTTATTGTTTAGATCTTTGAAGATTCTTGATGTTGTCATGAAGATATTGCATCAAATAGCTTTCAACTCTGTCTTCTTATCAACCAGAAATGGAAACCTCGTGTCTAGTGTTACTTTAGGCGAGTCGTAGACACAACCTTGTCTAATTTTCGTTTTGAATTTGATATGACTAGCATTTGTCTTGAACTTTTCATCTTTTAGATCATCTTAATATCAGTCCACTATCATAATTGTTGTTAGTTTTAATGTAGTCCACGATTTTCCTAGTCGTAAAATTCTTTGAATTCTTTAGCTTTACGAAATGTATTTGGCTTCTTTTCTAGTATGCTAAAAGTAGAAACCACATCTTATGTCATGCCGTCAAGTTAGCTGTTATACTAGGGGTGTTCAAAAAAAACCAATACAACTAGTATTTAGTGTATACCAAACCGGTCCAAACCGGACGGTTCGGTACAAAAAGGGACCAGTCCGGTACCGGTTCAATACCAGCTCAGAGATTTGGGCTTTCGATATATCCCGGACCATACCTATTTTACCAATTTTCCTATTTTTTAATTTTTTTTAATTATTACTATTATTAATAATTACTAATAATAATAATTTTCAGTATTAATCGGTAAAAATCGGTACCGAACTGGCTTAACGGTTCAGTATACCGGTACGATACGGTCCTGTCCGATTAATACCGGTTGAACACCCCTATGTTAAGCACATATCCTTTTGTCTTTTACTTGAAGTATCTAACGGTCAGCTACTTGTCTTGAAATCCTCGCCTTTCGAAAGTTCTCCTTATTAGTCCCAGGTCAGATCTAATTAAATGTTACAAATTTCCAAGCTATATGGTTCTGAAGATTGTAGCACTTGACTCGGTTGACTTTATGACTTGTAGTTCTTCAATTCGTTATTTGTTCTGATAGCTTTACAAGCTGCTCTATGATTTGCAGACTTTACGTTTTCCATGATTCTACAATCTGTTCTGGGATTTGTATTTTGTTCTACGATCTTGGGGTGAACTATGTGACTTTGTAATTTGTTTTATGAACTCTGAAAGTATTCTACTATCTTCAACTGTATTATATATATCAGAGTTACCTTGATCAACGATTTTTTTATCTGGTGCTGTTTAATAATCTTGCATTTTGTTCTTCAATCTAATGGACACATTCATCAACTATACAAATACTTCATTCTGCTTTATGAACTTAGAGCTATCTTCATGGGGTCGAATTCTAAGTTAACATTAAGAACTGTGAGCTCTACAATATTCCATTCTTATTTACTTTGCCTGGAGTCACTTGATAATCTTCTTGTTAAGCTTAGTTCACTTCTTGAGAACTAAGACTTCTTCTCCCTCGAACTTGATCTTCTATCTTTCTCCAGTTTATTCTTCTTCTGTTTAATCAGTTCCTCCTTACTTGAGCACTTGTTATTTGCACGATTGTGACCTCCACTTAGTCTTTGTTCAGTGCATTCCTGTTGTAGTGGGTATCACATGTTGTCTTCTTCTGATAACCAGGTGATTGCTGAATAATACTTTGTTCCTTATCCTCTTTGACTGATGTTCCTCAAACACCTTCTTGTTGTAGAACTCTTGATGAAGAAATCCCAATTTGTGTTGTAATGAATCTGTCTCTTAATGCTATTTAGATTCTGATTGTTGATGTGTAGCATTAATGCAGTTCAATAATGATGTAACTCTGCGTTCATCAATAATGTTAAGTAACTCAATTGATCTGATGATACTCAATCCAGCTTCATTCCATGACCTTGAGCTCTTTGACTTATTTCTCATCTGTGAACTTCCTTTCTTCACTACTTCTGCTAGAGCTTTTTGTCTTCACTACTTCTGCTAGAGCTTTTTGTCTTAACTTTGCTGTGTTTAGTTTGCTTGTCAGAACTCTTACAAACTCTCCATTTGAGTTGATCTTGTGGGATGCCATTTACTTCTTCAGATTCTTTTTCCTTTTGTGAAGTATGCCTAATTTCTCCAATGTAATGCTTTAGCATTCTTTTCTTCTATTGATTTGTCAATTGTACCCTTAGTGGTTTTGTGTTTCTTTTTCGTTGATCTCCTTTAAACGATTTCTTCTACTATTGTGCTTGACAATCTTGTTCTTTATTGATAGTTTGTTGATCGTAGAGTTATGCTTCAAGTTTCTCTATTTGTCAATCTACGATTTCCTAATCGTAGAGTGTTATGACAATCTTAAAGTATCCAACTTGGTTCACTCTACGATTTACTCTACGAAAGTGTCTTGCCTTATAATCTTTGAGCATACTATACAATTTCTTCTGTTATATTTCTTTACTTTCTTCGCTTTATTCAACGATCATGAATTATATAGAGTCGTTTAATTTTATGTTATTTCTTTTTAGTGTACATGTTTTTTTCTATCTCTTGGTGTTTTTCTTCTTCATTTACTTAAATAATTTCTTTGCAATTTTGTAATGTCATGTTTAGTATTTTAAGGGGACAATAAATGCACAATTTTAAGTGACAACAACACGACTGTATAATTGCATTGTACAATCCTGCAAGCCATGCACATGAGGTACAACTATGACTAAGAGTGTACATAAATCATTACTTTATATATTTAAATAGTTTGCTCCTTTTTTTGTTACAAGTAATATAGGAAGAAAAATGCTTTTGGTAACTTTAATTTACAGTCAATATTCAGGAGTTATAAACTTCAACTTGTAAATCAGTAAATGCAAAAAGTATGTTCACAATCACACAATTTATATATTGTGTTATTTTATTATTTTCAATGCCTATATAAGGTAGAATTCTTTTAATCTTTTAAGATCTCATCTTCGTTGAAATTGCTCATTCATTTTTCAAACTTAATTCTTTGTTTTTCTTTTTTCCTTGTAATAAATCACTTTAGGCGTGTTTAATTAAGTTCAATTGATACATTGGAGGAAACTAATAAAAATATATGTTTGATGCATTTTTAATTAATTTTCCACCTTAAAAAAATATTTCATACTGTTCATAAACAAATATAATCATGAAGGGTACATCCGTTCTAGTCTAGTTGGTTAGGATACTTGATTCTCATCCGAGAGACCTGGGTTCATCTCCTGGCAAAGGAATTTAATTATATAAATCATTTTTAGTTTTTTTTTTCTTTCGTTGTACGTGTTTTCTATCTATTTTTCTTCATCACTTACTTAATTAATTTGTTTTCTATCTTATTTAAATTTATATATTTGTGTAGAACTACAATAGAATAGATCTTCATAGCTATTCGGGAAAAAGACGGTTTCAATTTGGTTCACTTCCCTTATAGTTAATCAAATTAAATCCAAGAGGTAACTTATTTGTTACAAATAAGATTATATAATAGCGGATAGCCTTGTCATAAATATATGTACGTAAGATAGCCTTGTGATAAATATTAAATGGAGTTATAACGCTTCTGGTATATATTACAATAATTTTTTTAAACTTATTGATAAGGCTAAAGCATTATTAACGGTAACATTGCAAAAAGTGTCATTGAAAGACATAATATAAGTGTCTATAAAACATGTTAAAAGTGTTATAAATTTATATTTGATCTAACAAGATCAACAAAACTCTTATATTATCAGCTAGGGATGCGCATTGTGTGATTTGGTACGATTTAAAATTCAAACCGTAAATGAAACCACTTAGGTACGATTTGAAATGTGCGTGATACCGCACACTATCAAGTGATAGTTGCATGCTTAAACATGCATTACAAGATTATATTGTACAATCTTGCAAATAAATAAATAAATAAATATATATAATAAATAAATATATATATATATATATATATATATATATATATATATATATATATGTGTGTGTGTGTGTGTGTGTGTGTGTGTGTGTGTGTGTATGTATGTATAACGCACAACTATCACTCTCACAATGCATAGATCAACACCTCATATTAATTTTTTATTCTTTTTTTTAATAAAAAGTACTTAAAATAGGAACAAAATAGGGCTCGTATAACTATTTCTCTTAAGTTTTCTAACTTTATTTTTAACTCTTCAGATTCTAAAAAAAATTCTTGCCAATGAAATATATATTCAATGGTACACTTAGTCCCCATAGGACTCCTACTCTTACAATGTGTATTCCCGACCTTGGCTCAGTCTAACTACACAAAATACAAAGATCCTAAGCAGCCTGTGAAGGATAGAGTTCAGGACCTTATGAGCCAAATGACGTTAGCAAATGGTTCAGGTCGTCAGAGATTACTCCCTTGTCAGTATATTACATGCCGGAAACAACCCGGTCCAAATTAATCCAGGCTATCCTAGAGGAATGGCTTCACATAACATCGCGTTACTTTCTGAACCACCGACTATGTTTTTCCATTGAGAATTAACTTCTATGAAGAATTAAACATCTTTTCTCGGCTTCACCCCATCGAGAATTCAACATCACCGTGTGCCTTTGCATTAATTTCTGAACCGCCGAGTGTTTCACCCATCGAGAATTCAACATATCATCGTGTGCCTTTTATAGAGGTTTTTCGGAATTAATTTTCGAACTCCTGAGTATGTTTTCCCATCGAGTATGTTTTAAAGAGGTTTTTTGTGTATTCTTTTGAAGAGGTTCACCAGACCAGGATCAATCATTCGTAACTTACACAAAACACTAATATACATGTTTAGATCTCAACGACCCAAAAGCTTAAGTCATTAGGTCGTGGGTCCATTCTTTTATATTAATTCTTCACTCTTTCATTATTTATCCGATGGGGGATTTCAACTCATTTGTGATATCCTAACAATTCATGGTGGGTATGTTTATATAGTAGAGAAATATATTTCAGTCTTTCAGCAGACATTTGCAACTTTATGATACAAAAATGCAAATTATTTCTATTTATAACTCATTTTGAACTGTTTAGAATCAGACGCATGATAATATGTTAGCTATATGTTTATATATTCAATGGTGGACTCATGATTTTCACAACTCTTCGTGTAAATATATTTGTGCTTAGTCATTGAATCTAGACTCTATTTTAAATGCTTTAATATTCATATATGTTCAGGCGTTTTCTCTTCTTTTTTTTAGTTTCGTAATTAAGTAGTGAAAGATGTTAATAATGTATAGTCACATTAGTTATAATTATATTAGTAATCTTGACATTTTAAAGTTGAGATTTCCAGGTTTAAAATTAATAGGTATTCATATATTTTAGTCCATGAAATTATGGATTAAAAAATTATTTGAAAGGTATAAATAATTACAAAAAATTATTTGTTTTAAAATTATGAATCATGTCCATTTTAAATATAAAGATATATTAAATTCAATTCAAAAACTTAAAATTACTCAAATATTTTGTAAAAGGGGAGTAATATATATTAAATATTTTGGTATTGCGGGGATCCAGAGCTTGTGAGGATAGGTATTGCAACTGCTCTTGAAGTTCGAGTAACTGGCATTCAATATACTTTTGCCCCATGTATTGCGGTACATATTCAATCTCATCTAAAAAGCTTTTCATGCAAAATCATACCCTTAAAAAAATAAATTAAATTTTTTTTGATACACCGCTGTTAAAATAAATTAACTTTAATTATTGTTATCAAACAATTACTAAACTACTTCCTCGTGTTGTGATGAACTTCAACTTTTATAAATTAGCTGAGATATTTTTAAATTAAAAATTAAATTTAATAACAATTTTAAATTTAAAAATATCATAAATTAATATGAAAAATTAATATTTATATTATAATTTGAAACAAATATAGAAGAATTATTATAGATAATTAATCTTACATCAATCACTGAATATTTTTTTCCATTTACAATGGAAGTGATAAGGTTTTTGTTGGATTTTTTCTATAAAAATCCTATTTATCTATTTATTTAATGTTTGACATTTATTTATTAATAAAAGTACGTCATTCATTAAATGGTCATTTATTTTGTATATATAAATCTCCAATTTATATATATTATGATTTATGTGTATAAATAAGTATTATACACAGAAGATATAAGTCATATGTAATATATATAAATAAAGATATAATAGTTTATAGCCTATGATAATTTGGAGATATTATCATGTAGTTTATAGTGCTTTAATAGAGATGATTTATCTTGATCATGAAAGTTAGACTTCTAATTAAAGTACTAGTACATTAACGGAGTGCACTAAACGGATCATGTGATAATATTTTATTTATAAAATATTTTCACATAAATACTAATTTGTGAATGTTTCTTAATTTTGAAATAATAATGGACTTAATATTGTTATATATATTAATTTAATATTCCAACGAGTGAAATTATATTGTGTTAATTAATACCTCAGAATGTTAATTGATATATTTAATTAATACTAAGAACATTATTATTGTCAAAACTTCTATAAGATTTTTCATAAGATAATTTATTATTGATCATAGTATCTTGGTCAAGTCTTTTAATATTTATTATTAAAATGATTGATTTAATTGTTAAATCAATGTATGATCAAATGAAGATAAATTATGGACTTATGAAATTAGTTTAAATATATTGGGATTATATTTAATTCTAAAATATTTATGTACATTTATAGAGGAAATATTTATTGTTTATTAGTGAAGGGTTTATTTTATTTAATTCCTGGACTGAAGTGAAATTACAATTATTTAGTGGAATTAATTGTAATTAATATTTATTTAGTATATTATTATTAGATAATAATATATGAATAAGTATTGGAGTCAGAATAGGAATTCCTTAGGATCCTCATCCTAGCCTAATATAAATCAATTTCATTAGAGAGATAATAATCAATAAGGCAATAAATATATCATTGACCAGATACGTAAAAGAATGTGATTATTGCAAATCAGAGAAAATACCAAATAGTGTATATACTCTCTCTCTCTTCTCCTAGAAAAAACACGTAAATTATTTTTTCAGAAAGGTGCTTTAGAGACTACAGTCCAGATTCAGCATGAGGTCATAGGAAGAAAGATCTTGAGGATACTCGAAGTTTCAAATGTGTTAATCCAACCAAGTACTAGGTAATAATTCATACTATAGATACATGGTATATATATAATTGTTGTTTTGTATAAAACCATAAACATAATCCTGTTTTATTAAAAAAAATTAAAACTACTTTTCGTATAATTTTTCCAACAGTTTTGGCGTTTGGAAAGCACTACTGGTGGCACAGTAAATGAAATAGATGAGAACAACAAGGGGATTGATTGGCATACATTGCTGAAAATTCACATGCCTAGGAATACTATAGCTCCATCATAAGGGTGTGTCGTCGATTATGGTGTCTTACTCAAGCGTGAACGGAAAGAAGATGAATGATAATCAGAAACGTATCACAGGTTTTCTTAAAGGCAACTTAAGATTCAAGATCTATATAGTTTATTTATCTTTTAATTTAACAAAATAGAATGATGGCCTTCACATGATTGACTGGTCTCCACTGGTGGAACTTGAAAGGATTCTGCTGAAACAATGACTGGAGTTTGTGATGCTTTAGATTCTGCCACTAGTGGAGCTTGTGATGCTTGAGATTCAACCACTGGTGGAGCTTGTAAAGCACCCACTGGTACCTAATTATTTTTTTTGAAAACAGGATCATAAGTCATTAATATATTTATATAAACAGGATGTATATAAACAGTTCTAAAATTAAAACTATATGTATGCTAAAAATGGAAGAAACTCAGGAATTTTACCTCAGGGCATGTTCTGGAATTATGACCCCACTCCATGCATTTTTCGCATCTCAAGGGTGTTCCACTCCTCTTTAGCTTAGTTGGATCATTAGCGGGATCATTGTTCTTTCTTATTGCTTTGTTAGGTCTACCAACTGTGTGTGTTTAATAGGTGGAAGGAGTGGTTCTAATCATGTACGCTCCCACTCATCAAGATGTTTTACTGGCTCAATGATGTGAGAGTACAATTTTAGGAACATCTCTCATGTGTTACACTAATGTACATAAGCATTAGGATCTAGCCCCATGTTAAATATAAATGCCACTGCATGTTCACAAGGTATCCCCGAGACCTCCCACTTTCCACAACTGCAACTTTCTTGAGCCAAATCAACAATAAATGAGAACCTATTAGAAGTCATTGTGACCCCCTACTTATCACCTCCTAACCAAGTGAGAATCATACCAGCAACTAACTTTTTCATTTTTTTTTCTAATTTTTTAGCAGGCCTAGGGCACAACAAGTTATTCTGCTTCAATATCACATTTCTCCTAGCCACAATTTTAGTCATACAATATTACCTAAAAGATTCTAAACAATATATTATTGGTAATGCCCTACCCTTCAGTATTTTATTATTAAACACTTCACAATGGTTATTAACAAATATTATTGACTTATAAATGGTTATAAAATGAGACTTACTCCACTAAGTAGGGGGCTTATCAGATAACCATTATGTGGCATCATTGCTTGCAGTCCTTAAAGCATCCATTGCCTTTTTAAAAACATAAGGATTGCTTGCCACCTTAACAGCATTTCGCAGTAACCTTCTGAGTAAAACACGTTTGTGCACTTTCTAAAAATTGTTGTACAAACGCATAACACATTTCTATGTTCTGCATTTTGAACAACTGCATGCACTGCATTCACCAAACCCTACATAAATAAAGTTCACATTTAATGAGAGTGTTAGTTCCCAATGACACGATAGAAATCTAGAAGGGGGGGTTGAATAGATTCTTTTAAAAATTTCTTATGTTGGAAAAGATCTCACTTAATTAATTCTTAAACAGAATGTTTAACACAGCGGAATATGATTTAGTTATCCTTTTCTTGATATGTTAGAGTAATAATTCAACAAGCAATTATATGGCAGATATAGCAAATGAAAGACAGAATGAGAAAGACTCTGGGTTTTAAGTGGTTCAGAGCACACAAGACTCCTACTCCACTGTTCTGTTCTTCCAGCAGCAAATCCACTAAGGATACTTTTACAATATCTGAATCACTAAGATTCCTTCAAGACCCGCAGTCTTGGAATTTTAGTTCACAAAGAACTTTACAAGTCTAACAGACTTGCCTACACTAGTTCACAAAGAACTCTTCTGGATTGATGTATATTTAGATGTGCTACAAAGTTGCTTATTAGCTTTAGTTTTTGAAGGACTTAGTAGCAATGCAAGCTTTCTTATGAGTTCAATCTTTTTCACTTCTTGCGTTTTTCTTTTCGGTGCAGTGCTCCTTTTTTCTTTTGCTGATCTTAGTATTTAAGAAGTTAGGGCTTCAGTTATCTTTCCGTTGGACCATCTGCTTGAGCTTGTATTTTTTTCCGTTGGACCATCTGCTTGAGCTTGTATTTCTTTCCGTTACCTCACAGAGGAGAGCTGTTGTATATTATATTAATATAGCTCATTAAAGCTCTGATGAGATTTTATTTGATCTGACCTGTTAGTCCATGGAAGGTTGTTTCCTTTTTTTTCTTTGGGACAGACATGTCAGTCGTAGGTTCCCACCAACTTTTATAGAGTCGTTTGGTCCTTCCAAACTATAGGACTGATAGGACACAGTCCTCTGACTTTTCTGCCTTGAAAGTCTTCTTTCTGTTCCATAGTGCGCTTGGGTCAGACTCCTGACTTTTCTGACTTGATCGATTTGCAGAGGCTTCCTTTTTGGTTACTTTGATGAAGATTGAATGTTTGAATAGAATAGCTCCTGATCTGATAATCGTGATGTCTCTTGCCTTTTTGCTCAACGACCTTATGTGATCAACTCTACGAATATCCTTGCTGACATGATTGATCTGTAAAGGATCATCTCTTACTGACCATCGTAGAGTTTACTTAACTGTTAGACTGTTGATCGTAGAGTTCAATTTAAGGTTTATCGTAAAGAACATAGTCTATTTGGTCGTAGAGTCTTCTGGACCACCATCGTAGAGTCCCTTCTATGATGGGTTGCCTTGATCGTAGAGTCTTCTGAACCACAATCGTAGAGTCCATTCTACGATTGGTTGCTTTGATCGTAGAGTCTTCTGAACCACAATCGTAGAGTCCATTCTACGATTGGTTGCCTTGATCGTAGAGTCTGTTCAAAACATAGAGTTTCCTTGACACAGATCGTAGAGTTCTTTCTACGATTTTATTACACCAACAGATCAACCTAACAGTTTTGATCTATCTAAGTCTTAGTACAACACAAAAGACTTTTATACAATTAACAAGAGATCAACCTAACAATTTTGATCTTATCTAATACAACCATTGTACACTATTTCTTATCATCAAATTTAATCATTCAATATTCAACAATCTCCCCCAATTTGATGATGACAACATTATTAACAGATAGTGATTTAAACACAAAAAATAGGCAAAATGCAAGAGTAATTGAATGCCTAATCATACAGTGAGCAGCTGTATTTTCTATGTAAAAAGAATGAATTTTATTGATGTTTTAGTCAGATGATACAATTGAGAAAACAACAGAAAAAGAAAAAAAAAACTTATCTCCTTCTGCTAGGAGGTCTTCTGCCTTCTTCTTCCCTCTGCCTGAAGAATGCTCTCCTTTCTTCTTCAGCTTTTCTCAGTTCTTCTTCCCTCAACACAGCTTCTTCTTCTTTAATTTGAAACCATTCCTGTGAGCTAGAAGGCCTCATTGTTGAGGAAGAAGGTCTTGTTGTCACCTCCTGTCTGGGACGAGATGGTACTGCTTCAAATCTAGGAGGATGTATTGAAGTTTGAACCATCCTCATCCCTTGAGGTGCTCTTCCTCTTCTGCTGTAGTCTGAGCTAGTTCTTGTTTGCTCTGCTGTGCTCAGTTTCTTTTCCCCCTTGTTGGCATCATTAATTGTTGCTACCTGTTCTGAAAGCTGTTGTATGCCCTGAATAATTTCTTGAAGTTGGGTCTTAGTGGCAACGACATCATCTTGGTGGGCTTGGAGTCTTTCGTCAGCCATGATTTATTTTTGCTCCACCAATGACAAAGTGTCATTCGACCGATGTTTTTGTTCTGTGAGAGAATCCTTCAAGGCAATGATCTCATTACTGAGGAGGGTGATAGATTTATCATTGGTTTCTTGAAGAATAACAACGGCCTGCTGATGTGAGTTCAAGGCTTCCAGAAAAATTTTATCCCTTTCTTGGAGATTTTCAGAGACTGTTGCTGTTAGCTGCTTTAATCTTGTGGAAAATTGTTTATTCAGACTGGTAGAGAGACCATTGGCAGCATCAATGATATCGTCCATTCTACGTTGAAGGTTGTGGGATTTCGATGCCAGGTCGTTTTGTATCTCTGTATGGATATGGCTTGTCAAGTCAGTTAAGCCCTCAGTTGTAGGAAGCCGAGATACCTTGTCTAAAATTTCCTGGAGAAGTTGAGATGATTGTCCCTGGTCAGCCGTAGAGCTTGGAATATGAAAGTATTCGTGACCAGATGTGGAGGGAATATCCTTGTGGGTTAATAGGAGTCTTGAAGATGAAGCCAGAGGAATTGTTTGCTGAGTAGGTAGAATTTCAGGATAGTCTGGAGGGCACTCTACGTTTTGATTAGTTAGGCTTTCTTGATCACCTGTCGTAGAGGGTGGTGACTCTACGATCGGGGATGTGTTGATCGTAGAGTTTGATGCAGAGTTGTTATTTGGGGACTCCTCAAATTTATTGAACATAGATGAGGGTGTATGAATTTGAATGAGGTCTAGAGGAATAACATGTACCTTTTGCCCTAGAGAATGTGAGAAGGGGCTGCAAGAAATAAGCTTCTGGGCATAAAATAGATTCTGAGGATAGCCTTGAGCCATAATCACCACATTTGGGTAAGCTTTGAACGTCCAGAAAACTTGATCACATGCATTGTGAATCAGAGGTCGGTGGAATGGCATCAGTGGCAAAAATTTCAGCAAGCAGTTGTAGTTCAGATGCCTTTGCTCATCTCTTCCAACGGCCACTATTTCGATGTCATCCTCTTCATCAGTATTCATTGTAGCCGAAGGGACTGAAGTATCTTCGTGAGACTCCCCCTCAGCCCGAGCATCCATAGGCTCAGCTGCCATAGAAGACTCCTTCTCAACGGGAGACATGACAGCTTTTTCAAGTAGCTCCCCCTTAGCTACTGAGTCTTTGTCAACTAATTTAACTAGCCTTCTTCTCTTTCTTTTTGGCTCTTTTGGGGTTGCCTCTTCAGCTTCATACTTGCTGCGAGTTTCCCTCCGCAGATAAGAATCTTCATCCTATGATGCAGCTTTTTTTTCAGGAGCAGCATTAGGAGCCTCATTAGATGAGCCCTGAGGTTCTTCAATCTTAAGGGCTTTCTTTCCTTTTCTCTTTCTGATGAGACCCTGAGATTGATTGCTAACATCCTGAGATTCTTCTTCTGCAGGAGTGTTCTTTAATAGAGATGGCCCTGCCCCACTCTGCGTTCCTTCACTATTCTCTGACCGGGATAGTTTCCTGTTTTCAACTGGATTCCTCCTTCAGTTGTCGAAGATTCTCTGGGTGATTCTTTTGTTTATGTTTAGGGCTTCTCCTTCGTCAGGCTCGATCAGATCCCCCAAAGATGATCTAAGGAGAATGCTGATGAATCTCCCATAGAACATTTTTCTGGTCCCCTTTGCTTTTTCCGTATTCTGGATCCAGTTCCCTATCCATTCCATCAGCAAAGAGCCATAGTTGATATTTGTCTTCTTGACTATAGCTGTCATCAATTTCGGCTGCACCTCACTGACTGAGTCATGAGCCGAGTCTTTGCATAGAAGGCTTTTACCAACCACATCTGCCAGGAACTCATATTTCTGAGGAAATTCTTTCTTCTTTAAACCTTTCAGTCCTGGATTCTTTTGATGGTGCATTCTTCTCAGGCCTTCTTCGGTATTCACCATAGTTAGAGATGTGAGGCCTCCTTGCTTGAATCCTAGGGCAAGATTAAATTCTTCAACAGTGAGGTTGAGCTGTACTCCTCTTACAGTAGTGGTTAGAGTTCCATTTGCATAGGATCCATTTATGTAGAATTCTCGGATAAGCTTTGACAGAATCCTCGTATTAGTTTCCAGAGCTTCTCGTAGACCTGCCTTTTCGAGCAACTGGATTATCCTTTTGAAATGCTTATCTGCCGATGTGAAAGCTTTGAAGTTGAGCTCGTTTCCAGAAATGACTTGTGCAGGTGTCATTTGGTAGTTTTTCCTGAAATAGTAGGAACGATTTATCTGAGTATTGAAAACTTAGGGTTTTGGATTGAGAGAGATGGATAGAAATGATAGATTTTTGATTTGAAGAAATAAACGACGTGCAGCTTTCAAAGTATTTAAAACTTCCCTCTACGTTTACTGAGACGCGTGCCATGTTCTGATAGGAGCATCTCATTTGGTTGATGACCTTTTTGCCCCTAGAGATTTACGATCCCTCGTTACTTCAAATCTTTTGTTGATGTTCGTTGAGTTAGCTTTATGATAAGGAAAACTCTGCGACCCTTGGCTTGCCAATCGTTAAGTGAGCTCTACGGTTTGAAGTGTACTCTACGATCTTGGCCTGACAATCGTTGAGTAACCTCTACGATCTCTTGCCTGATGATCGTTTAGTGTATTTCACGATTTTGACTTTTACTTATTTTCCTTGCTCACTTTTATTTCTGCAGAGTTAGTATAAAAAAAAAAAACATGATATATATTAAGGGTCTCGATTTAGCATTCCTAACTCACTTATTAGTTTATTAAATCTTGATTCATCTAAAGGCTTTGTAAAGACATCTGCTAGTTGATCTTCAGTTGAGATGTAGTGAAGTGATATATTTCCATTTTGTACATGATCCCTGATGAAATGATATCTTATATCTATGTGCTTAGTTCTTGAGTGCATAACAGGATTATATGTTATAGCAATTGCACCAGTATTATCACAGTATATAGGAATAGAATTAAGCTCAAACCCATAGTCTGCAAGTTGAGTCTTCATCCATAGAATTTGTGCACAGCAACTGCCTGCGGCTATATATTCAGCTTCTGCAGTAGATGTCGATACTGAGTTCTGCTTTTTACTAAACCAAGAAACGAGTCTGTTGCCAAGCATCTGGCAAGTTCCACTTGTGCTTTTTTGTCTATTTTGCATCCTGCATAGTCAGCATCTGAGTATCCCATAAGATCAAAGGAGGACTCCTTGGGATACCATAATCCTAAATTTGGAGTTCCTTTAAGATACTTGAAAATTCTTTTTACAGCTAATAGATGAGACTCTTTGGGGTTAGCCTGAAATCTAACACATATACATGTAGCAAACATTATATCTGGTCGACTCGCAGTAAGATATAATAGTGAACCTATCATACCTCTGTACTGAGTGATTTCAGTGGATTTACCATTTTCATCTTTGTCAAGCTTGGACTCTTTGGGGTTAGCCTGAAATCTAACACATATACATGTAGCAAACATTATATCTGGTCGACTCGCAGTAAGATATAATAGTGAACCTATCATACCTCTGTACTGAGTGATTTCAGTGGATTTACCATTTTCATCTTTGTCAAGCTTGGTGGCAGGTGGCAAAGGAGTCTTCATGATAAATGCAGATTCCATGCCATATTTCTTTAATAAGTCTTTGATGTATTTGGCTTGATTAATGAATATGCCTTCATCAGTCTACTTCACTTGTAGTCTAAGGAAGAAGTTGAGTTCTCCCATCATGCTCATTTCAAATTTGCTCTGCATAAGCTTGGCAAATCTTTCACATACTTTTTCATCAGAGGAACCAAATATGATATCATCTACATAAATTTGAACTAGCAGTGTCTTATCCTTATGTTTTCTCAAAAATAAGGTAGTATCAATTCTTCCTCTAGTAAATCCCTTTTCAATGAGAAAGTTAGTTAAGGTTTCATACCATGCTCTAGGTGCTTGTTTTAGACCATATAGTGCTTTATCTAATTTATAAACATAATTTGAAAAAGTTGGATTGATGAAACCTGGAGGTTGTTCCACGTAAACTTCTTCTTGGAGTTCCCCATTTAGAAAAGCACTTTTGACATCCATTTGGAAGACTTTGAACTTCATGTGAGCAGCATGGGCAAGGAAGATCCTTATGGCTTCCAACCTGGCAACTGGAGCATATGTTTCATCGTAGTCAATTCCTTCTTCTTGAGAGTAACCTTTGGCCACTAGTCTTGCTTTGTTCCTTGTTATCACACCATTTTCATCCATCTTATTTCTGAAAACCCATTTGGTGCCAATGACAGGTTTATGCTGAGGCCTTGCCACTAATCTACAGACCTTGCTTCTTTCAAATTGATTTAGCTCCTCTTGCATGGCCTCTATCCAACTTGAATCTCCTAAGGCTTCTTCGATCTTCTTGGGTTCCTCTTGAGAGAGAAAGCTTAGGTAAAAGCATTCATTAGAGGTTGCAGCTCTAGTCTTGATTCCGGTGTTTGGATCTCCAATAATAAGATCTTGAGTGTGATCTTTGGTCCATTTTATTCTGCTAGGGACGTCTGTTCTGGTGCCTTCTTGTCTGAGTTCCTCTAAATCGGCTTCTGGTTCTGACCGTAGAGTTCCAATGTCTGATGTGGTGTGCTCTACGATTTCCTCTCTTAGCTCAACGATTTCTGTCGCTGGTTCCATGGTCGTAGAGTCGGACTCTACGATTTTGAGTTCTTCGATCGTTGAGCTTGTGTCTGCTGACTTGTTGAATGGTGATCTTTTCTTTTCAGGATCTGATTCATCGAATGTGACGTGGATGGAGATTTCAACAGTTAGTGACTCCTTGTTGAACACTCTAAATGCTCTGTTATCTGTTGCATAACCAAGGAAGATTCATTCATCTGATTTTGGCTGGAATTTGGTTAGATGCTTCTTGCCATTGTTGAGTACGTAGCACAGGCACCCAAACGCATGAAAATAACTTATATTTGGCTTTCTTCCTTTCCATAATTCGTACGGAATCTTCTTCAATGTTGAGTGTATGAGTGACCTGTTTTGAGTGTAACATGCAGTACTGATGGCTTCAGCCCAGAAATATTCAGGGAGATAAGCTGCTGCTAAGAGGGTTCTTCCTGCTTCAATAAGAGTCATATTCTTCCTTTCTGCTACTCCATTTTGCTGAGGCGTTCTTGGGGCAGAGAAGTTGTGATTTATTCCATTTTCTTCACAGAACAGGTCCATTTCTGAGAAATCAAATTCTCGTCCATGATCACTTCTGATGGCCTTGATCTTTTCGCCCTTTTCATTCATGATCAGTCTGAAGAGCTTGATGAGATGTGAAATGGTTTCATCTTTAGAGCTTAGAAAGGATACCCATGTATATCTGGTGTAGTCATCAACTACAACTAGAGAGTATCTCTTTCCTCCGAGGCTGGTCGTAGATACTGGTCCGAATAAATCCATGTGAAGTAGTTGAAGAGCTCTATCATTTGAGTTTGCTGATTTGCTTTGGAATGACGTCTTTGTTTGCTTTCCAAACTGACAAGCTTTGCAGGGCTTTTCTTTAATGAAGTTTAACTTTGGCAATCCTTTTACTAGATCTTTGGAGGCAAGCTTTGAAATGCTCTTGAAGTTAAGATGAGATAACCTCCTATGCCAGAGTCAGCACATATCTTCAGAGGCTTTAGCAAGAAAACAGACAGTTTGTTCTGAACTTAGTTTAGCAAGATTGACCACATAGACATTTCCTTCTCGAACTCCTTCTAGCTTTAGAGAATTAGTTTTCAAGTCTCTAATTTGGCATTGGTTGTTGAGGAAGGTGACTTGATGTCCTTTGTCACAGAGCTGACTTATACTTAGCAAGTTGTGCTTTAGTCCCTCAACATATGCCACTTTACTGAAAGATATTGCACCATTCCCAGTTGAGCCATAACCCCTGGTTTTCCCTGAGTTGTTGTCTCCAAAAATAACAGCAGGTCCATCTTTTTCTTTAAACTCTGATAGAAAAGTCTTAACTCTGATAGAAGAGTCTTATCTCTTGTCATGTGCCGTGAGCATCCACTGTCAAGATACCAGATGGATCTCTTTACCTGCATAACAAATCAATCTTCATTTTGGTACCCATATCTGTTTGGGTCCTGCTTTGTTAGTACCTTTTGGGACCCAAATCTGTTTGATTTTAGATCCTTGCATTCTATGATATCTTAACAAATATTTATCATTTTTATGAGGGTGCCTATGATTGATATGATATGGATAATGATATGTGTGTATTTGTGACTTTTTGTTCGTCCAGGACTTGTATGGATTATGATTTCTCATAGTCTTTTGCTGATCTACATTCTGCTTCCATACTACTCTACGATTCTCATGATTCGTAGAGTGAGTTTTTCTTGACTTATTTTTCAATTTTCTGAATCCAAGACCTGTGTGAGTTTTGTTAAAACTGATTGTAGGTTTAGCAGAATGTGGATGGATGGGAGATATCGAATCTGAGGATTTGATGAACACAATTCCTTTATTAAAATTAAAGGATTTGCCTTCATTTATTTCCATTGACTTCTCCATATTGGGTTCTGAGAATAAATTCTCAAATCCTAATCCTGATTTATCAGTCACATCTCTTTGACTTGAGATCAAGGTGTTCATAGACGAACTAGACTTGTTCCACATAAAAATTGTATTTTCTAGTTCCTGGATCTTGGAGACTAGTGAGGATTCTTTATGAGTGCTCAACTCATTTATATCTTTTAGTCTTTTATTCTCAGTCTCAAGATAAGAGTAAAGTTTTGCAGTTTGAACTGAGGCTTCTAATTCCATGCTTATTTTTTCTTTATCCTCTTTTAGATGAGAGTAATCTTTAGATAACCTTCTAAACAATTTTATATATTTGTGCAATTCTGTCATTAAGTCATGCATGCCTTCTCTAAGATCATCAATGCTTAAATCAGGAGAATAGAAATCAAATACCTCATCTGTGATGAATTCCTTTTTGCTGCTTCCTTCTTCATTTGCCATTAAGCACAGGTTGGCCTTCTGTGGCTCTTCATCGTCACTTGACTCAGAATTTAGTTCTTCTTCTGAGTCACTCCAGGAGCCTTCAGCTATGAAGCTTTTGTCCTTCTTCTTTTGTTTGTGGAAGCTTTTGAATTCTTTTTTTGGATTTGCTCTTGTTTTGTCCCTCTTCACCTCTTCTCTTAAGGGTTTTGGACATTTAGCAATGAAATGACCTGGCTTTTTGCAGTTGTAGCAAAGGTCATTTGCTTGTTCTTTGTTGTTGTTGCTTCTGAACTTCTGAGGTCTGTTTCTGTTGATGAATCTTTTAAAATGTCTGACTAGCATGGCAGCTCCTTCATCATCATTTGATTCATCTTTGTCAGAGTCAGAGATATCCTTGTGATTGCTTCTGTGAGTTGAGGTTGAGGCTTTAAGAGCAATGTTTTTCTCCTTCTTTCTTTCCCCATATAGATTTTCTGCTCTTTGATTTAGCTCCAGCTCATAGGTGAGAAGATTTCCATATAACTGTTGTACAGTCATCTCGTGCAAGTTCTTTGACTCTCGGATGACTGTAGCTTTGGCATCCCATTTGCTTGGCAAAGATCTCATGAATTTAATGATAAGATCTCTGTTTGGATAGATTTTTCCATAAGATCTGAGAGAGTTTAGTAGCAAGTTAAATCTCTCGTAGGTGGTTGTAATGTTTTCACCAGAGATGTGGGTGAACATCTCATACTGCTGAACAAGCTGTGATTGCTTATTTTCTCTGACTTCTTCTGTTCCTTCATGCATGATCAACAGAGTTTGCCATACTTCTTGAGCTGTCTTGCAGTTGACAACGTTCTCAAATAGATCATCATCCAGAGATTGAAATAAGATGTTCTTAGCCCTTTTGTCTCTTTGAACATCCTTATTTTCATTGTCTGTCAATTCGTCTCTTTTCTTTGCTACTAGCTTGCTTGGATCTTCAGTTGATAGTGCAAGCTTCATTGGTATGAATGGCCCATTTAGCACTGTCTCGAACAGTTCATCATCTATAGCATCCATGTAAGCCTGCATACGAACTTTCAAGTTAGCAATTTTTTCTTTATTACACATAGGTGGTCTGTTACCTCCACCGAGTTCCGATCTATTCTTGTTGAGTGCCATTTGATCTACTCAAGCTTGTAAGGCTTTAGATGTGAGAACCTGCTCTGATACCAATTGTTAGTTCCCAATGACACGATAGAAATCTAGAAGGGGGGGTTGAATAGATTCTTTTAAAAATTTCTTATGTTGGAAAAGATCTCACTTAATTAATTCTTAAACAGAAAGTTTAACACAGCGGAATATGATTTAGTTATCATTTTCTTGATATGTTAGAGTAATAATTCAACAAGCAATTATATGGCAGATATAGCAAATGAAAGACAGAATGAGAAAGACTCTGGGTTTTAAGTGGTTCAGAGCACACAAGACTCCTACTCCACTGTTCTGCTCTTCCAGCAGCAAATCCACTAAGGATACTTTTACAATATCTGAATCACTAAGATTCCTTCAAGACCCGCAGTCTTGGAATTTTAGTTCACAAAGAACTTTACAAGTCTAACAGACTTGCCTACACTAGTTCACAAAGAACTCTTCTGGATTGATGTATATTTAGATGTGCTACTAAGTTGCTTATTAGCTTTAGTTTTTGAAGGACTTAGTAGCAATGCAAGCTTTCTTATGAGTTCAATCTTTTTCACTTCTTGCGTTTTTCTTTTCGGTGCAGTGCTCCTTTTTTCTTTTGCTGATCTTAGTATTTAAGAAGTTAGGGCTTCAGTTATCTTCCCGTTGGACCATCTGCTTGAGCTTGTATTTTTTTCCGTTGGACCATCTGCTTGAGCTTGTATTTCTTTCCATTACCTCACAGAGGAGAGCTGTTGTATATTATATTAATATAGCTCATTAAAGCTCTGATGAGATTTTATTTGATCTGACCTGTTAGTCCATGGAAGGTTGTTTCCTTTTTTTTCTTTGGGACAGACATGTCAGTCGTAGGTTCCCACCAACTTTTATAGAGTCGTTTGGTCCTTCCAAACTATAGGACTGATAGGACACAGTCCTCTGACTTTTCTGCCTTGAAAGTCTTCTTTCTGTTCCATAGTGCGCTTGGGTCAGACTCCTGACTTTTCTGACTTGATCGATTTGCAGAGGCTTCCTTTTTGGTTACTTTGATGAAGATTGAATGTTTGAATAGAATAGCTCCTGATCTGAGAATCGTGATGTCTCTTGCCTTTTTGCTCAATGACCTTATGTGATCAACTCTACGAATATCCTTGCTGACATGATTGATCTGTAAAGGATCATCTCTTACTGACCATCGTAGAGTTTCTCAACTGTTAGACTGTTGATCGTAGAGTTCAATTTAAGGTTTCTCGTAAAGAACATAGTCTATTTGGTCGTAGAGTCTTCTGGACCACCATCGTAGAGTCCCTTCTATGATGGGTTGCCTTGATCGTAGAGTCTTCTGAACCACAATCGTAGAGTCCATTCTACGATTGGTTGCTTTGATCGTAGAGTCTTCTGAACCACAATCGTAGAGTCCATTCTACGATTGGTTGCCTTGATCGTAGAGTCTGTTCAAAACATAGAGTTTCCTTGACACAGATCGTAGAGTTCTTTCTACGATTTTATTACACCAACAGATCAACCTAACAGTTTTGATCTATCTAAGTCTTAGTACAACACAAAAGACTTTTATACAATTAACAAGAGATCAACCTAACAATTTTGATCTTATCTAATACAGCCCTTGTACACTATTTCTTATCATCAAATTTAATCATTCAATGTTCAACAGAGAGATAAATAAACATAAGGAATCTTGTTAAACTTATTATATCATAATTACTGTTAAATATTACTACAAGTAAGCTCAGAAACTAATGTCAACTGTCATAGTTTTCTTATTCTACTATTGCTCATGCCACAGGCCACGTGCCATTGTTTAGATCCACTCTAACTGCTGTCAGTAACTGCCCCCTATATGGTCCTTTTAAAAAGCATCCATCAACTCATACCAATGGTCTGCAGTATATATAACATAAACCCTTCCTTTTGTGGCTACAGGCATACGTAGTATCTATGGAACCTCCCTAACTCCTCTTCATATTATAGCTCTACCCTTTTTAGAATCACCCTGCTGCCAGCCATCACTCTCGTAAGCTCTACAACATAGTCCCACGACAGTATATATTAGTCTTTATGATTTCCATCAATAGCCTACAATGTTTTCACTTTTGCTTTGTAAGTCGGACTTCTTATTACCCCTATATTCAAATCAATGACAACTCTGTTGTGAAATGAATCAAGCCCCCAAGTTGGATTCATTCTGAACTCATCCTCATAATGCTGAGCAATCTAATTAGAGTTAATGGCATAATTTTCCCATTGCCTGCTACATGTATGCTCAGGTTGTAGTCTTCTTATTTGAAAAATATCCTCCATTTGTAATTTTGTAGCATAAAAATACCATGCACAAGGTGGCTCACACTTTGCTTAAATCTTATTCGACAAATTCTTTGCAAAAAAGACCTTCCTTGCATTTTGGATAGCATGTTCTTTTATTGATGCTCTAACCTCTGTAGCATTGGCAAATATCATGCTCAATTTAAACTCAAGATTCTGCATATCTACCTCTATAAACTCAGGCCAAACCATTGTATGTCCATCATCATCCTCCCTTAGAAGCCTCTCAATATCTGATGAATCATATTCACTAGATAAAATCCCATTTTGATTTTCATTTTCCTGTTCTGCAGTTTTTTTCCACTTCCTTCTATCTTTGCTTTTGTTACCCTGAGTCTCCTCTCTACCATCAGCCTGCTCCCCTGCATAAGTTCCCTCCCCCATACCCTCAGCCTCCTCCCCTGCATCAATACCATCCCCAATACCCTCAGCTTCCTCCCCTGCAGCAGTTCCCCCCCCCCCCCCCATACCATCAGCCTATTCCCCTACTATAGTTCCCTCCTTCTTTCCCTCATCCTCCTCTGCACCAGTAGTTTCTTCTTCCATTCCCTCAGCCTCCTCTACACCATTATTTTCCTCCTCCATCCCCTCACCCTCCTTCATACCCTCATTTTCCTCTTCCCTAACTTCAGTCCCATCCCTGCCCTCAGCCTCATTCAGAAACATATACTCAAACACATTTTGATTCAACTGGTAGTTTGTGGCTAAGGGTAGTACCTCATTAATCATATCATCGTTATGCATGATATGCTATACATAAACTTCTACCAAACTTTTACCACAAAGAATGGCACACTTCATTATCATTTTTTAACTCCCATAACCCTTTTTCCATATCAACTCGAGGTAATTTGTAATACAATTTTTCATATCTTCTAATTTATACCTTTCATCCATCTCCTTCAACATATTATGCATGTCTATGATTGATATATAATTAGAGTGACACGAGTCATAGTAACAGATACTACCTCCCACATATTGCTTATGTGGTTGTTTAACAAAATGTCTACCATGAAAATATTTAATTGTAAAACAATCACCATCCACTGCACATGTGCATTCATAAAGTCAGAAAAGGGCAAATTGTCAATAACGGGACCACAATCCCTTAAAGTTATACACTGCAAGTATAATAATGGTGCACAGTACCCAATCCATTGACAAATGTACTAGAATACAAAATTTATGTTTCACACATTCAAACCCGTACAACATAAAGACACCAATTATTCTCTTATGGGACCCAAAAAACCTCTGTTTGAATCTTTACCAGACCATCACGCATGCATATAAACAACATAAAGATGATGAAATGAGACCACAACACCAGCAAAAAAATATCTAATTTCAACATTAAATTCAACAAAAACAGTTGTAAAGATAACAGAAAATTTCAACCTCAATGTGCATAAAGAGAAAAAAATTGCCATATTCAGGGGATTCTTTTTGTCCATATATATCATTATCTATAGCATCTCTCATAAATCAATTATTGCCTGGCATTTTACTTCTTGATTGCACCATAAACTTCGCCTACAGTCGATGTCCTCTCGTACGATTTGGGATTTAGGGTTTGGATGATGAGAGAAGATAGAATAAATTACCTTTACACGTTTAGATGACATAGTTTGACTATTTTACCCCAAAAGGATTTTTGTTTTTAGTGAAAACCGAAAGTCCCGATCAAAATGACTGGTTAAAAGGCCGAAGAGTGCATTTCAAAACTAAAATTACAAGTTTGGGGGTGCAAAAGTGAACCTTTTAAAGTATGGGGTGTGACAGGTGTCAGACATGTAAAGTCTAGGGGTGCAAATAGTACTTTAATTTAAAAAAATTATTTCAAAATTATCATTGTCATATCTATAATTAATTCTGTTTTGTAGAAAGACATTTTCCTATTGATGAATCTAATTATTTGGGAATAATTTCGGTTATGTGGCCAAATTTTCAAGGTTTTGTTATCTCAGATGATCACAGCATTGATAATGTCAACTCACCACCCCATTCGAACTATACGCACGAGGTTTATCTAGGGATTCAAGCTGGAATTGACATAATTGGTACCTGTTTTGCAACATGTATGTGCGTGTATGTATAAATTACTTTATCCGTAGATTCAGTATCATATATAAGTGTGGGACTCATTTAATATTAATGTTAGAATCTCATATGTTGGACAAATTTATGTATATGACCATCTGGATTTAATGATAACAAAACAATAATTGATTCATGAAAAATAACTGTTCATTGTATAATTTATTATGTAATATTGTGTCTTCGTAGAGTTAGTCTTGATCGTAGAAAAGAAAATGTGTGCTATATAAACTTTAATATCATGTTCGAGGTTGTTTACTAATTGTGTTCAAAATAAAAGAAACAAAAAGAGAAATCAGACAAATGTGAAGTTATAAACATTTGTTACAACTTTGTACAATCCTTGAAAAGAACAATTATTGTAAAAGGACTTAGAGATCAAAAATGTTAGGTTGATTTGAAAAAAGTTATACTAGGATTAGAGGATCAAATTTGTTAGGTTGATCCAAAAGATAAACTATGTATTGTTATTGAAAGAATGATGAAATGTAAAAGGACATTACAGATCAAAAGTGTTAGGTTGAATCCAAACACAGAGTGATATCAAAAATATAATAGATTAGGATTAAGAAGATCAAGATCATATTGCAAATACCAGATCAAGATCACTGAGTAAAGGCCAAATCGTATTGAAAGTTCAGATCATATTACAAGAGCTGAATCGCATTACAAGTTCTGAATCGCACTACTACATCAGATCGTAGAGTAAATACCATATTGTAGTGCAAACTGATTCGTATTGCAAGTTCAGTTGGAGGAAACAAGATCATATAGAAGAATATAGAAGACAAGATCATATCGTATAACAAGCTCCAAGTCATATGGTGAAGATTTTACGAGGCGAAATATATAGCAAAAGACAAAGATCGTATAGCAACGCAAATCATATAATGCAAAGCTGTGATCGTAGAACAGAACAAAAGATTCTGATCATAACAAGAAGAAAATCACATAGTTGAAAAAGAGTTAGATAAAGAAGGAGGGGAAATTCAACAAGATTTGTCAAGACCACTAAGTATAAAACTGAACAAATCAAATGAAGAGAATCTTGAGCCAAGCAGTAAAAAATTATTGAGCAAAAGAACATATCAAGGAGAAAGAACCAGTAAGATGTAAAAGTCATCCCACAAGATCAACATAAAGGAAGAATCGTAGAATTCTATCAAGAAGACTCATTACGGTGTAGCAACGACAAAAGGCTCTAGCTAAAGAGGTAAATATTTCCTCGCAGATGCTAAAAAGATTAATGTACTCAAGATCGAAAAATGAAGTTGAACTGAATATCCTCAGAACGTTAAGTAACAAGTTTCGTAGAGCTACTTCAAGACCCAGAGCTACAATAATAATGAGATGTCTCATTGCCTTACCTATCAGATTTCACAAAGCAAATGGTATTGAAAGATAGACTCACTACGACATATGATTGGGATGGTACTGCAAAAAGAATTCTCCAGTGAGAAGCTACATGCGATTATCTAGCCAAAGAAGACAAAAAGTATGTGCTAAGGTTGGCTCGTCAGAAGAACATGTATGAAATCAAGAAAAAGAGAGAATGTGGTATCCACTATCTCTAAAGTACACTGAACCAAGAAAAAGTGGATAGCATAATCATACAGAAGATGAAAATGTCCAAGTAAGGGGGAGTTAATCATATAAAAAAAGTCTTAGTTCTAAGGAAGTGAACCAAGCTCATCTAGCAGATCGCAAAACTGAAACTCAGATCGAAGAATGACTACAAAAGTAAAGATCATAGAGAAGAAGGATCGAATAGTCCGCAGAATTAAAGATGATAGAATTCATAAAGAAATGAGAATGCAGATCACAAAACAGAATGAAGACATAATACAATCATAAAATCTACGGATCGTAGAGCAGATCGTAGAACAAAACAGAAGAAGATCGTATAGCTGCTCTGAGATCGCAGTACAAAGCCAATCAAACGCAAAGCAGAAGAGTCACAAAGCAGAAGAGTCACAAAGTAGAAAGGATCAAGGAGCTTCATAATCAATTAAAATGGGAAAGTGTGAAAGATTCTATAATGGATTAATCAAGGAGTATGATCTAAGAATTAATCAAAAGGATGAAAGTGACAAGACAATCACTGGTTAAGCTTAGAAGAGGAATCTGACAAAGCTACGACTAACGGCTACAAAGTTCAAACTTCAGCTGACACAAGGTTTCCATTTATGGTAAACTGATAAGAAGACAGAGCCAAAAAAATGTTGACAACCCTTGGAAGACCATAAAGGAAGATATCTTACAAAAGGAGGCTGAGTTTTATCCAACGGATAAGTAACGTTATAAATTGACTGATGTTACAACTCAAAGAAAGAAGTCAAGTTGGCAGTACAAAGAAATGTCTACATCAAATATATTCTTAATCTTCAAAGTGACGGCTATCTCCTAACGGATGAAATTATCATCGGATAGAACACTCAATGGATAAAATATAGGAGATCTCCTTAAGTATAAAAGAACTCTCATTCACAAAGAGAAATAGAGATAGGAGAGACTAACGAAGACATCAGGTCCAAAAAGAGATAATAGTAGAGAAGTAATGGTTAAAAATCTGAAAAATAGAATGACTTAAACATTGAAGGAGTATAAGGATGAAAACATCGTTCTACCAAAGACTATAAAGGGAATTGATCAACTACATAAACATATCTTCAACCCAAAGTCACTATACGTTTTGGAGGATCGATCACAACACAACTGTCAAGTAGCTTAAAGTCAATTTGGCAGCACCCCTCAACAACAACAACAACAACAACAACAACAACAACAAAGTCGGGACTTAGTGACCCGTTAGACTAAGAGGAATATGTCCCCTGTTGAGGGAAAATGACTTAGTGTCCTGAGGAGAAAATCGGGTGAGGACCATTTGATTCTTAGTGAATCAGCTTTTGTTAAGGGAAGATGACTTAGTGTCCTAAAGGAGATAAGAAGAGTTTCGTTACGATAAATTTATGTTAATATCAAATATTAATGTATATAAAAAATAAAATAAAATAAATTATTTTATCGTTTACAGTTTTACGTTAATCGCATTCCACAATCAATATAAAACTAACTTGCGTATAAATTATTTTTCTCAAAAATAATATGATACCATACCAAGATCCGAAATCCTTTAAAGAAATAATTCTGTGAAGAAAGACAAACACTGAAAATAGATTTCTAAAAATTAGAAAAACATAAATTTTCTCCGTGTCAAGATTAAAGTTGAAATTAATGTTACAAACTTAAAAAATAAAAAGGCAAATTAATTTTCCCTTTTCCTTTTTGAAAATCTACTCTATTACTGCCCGCCTGCACTCGGCCGCTGTGTTTGGGTTGCTTCTAAAGCCGTACAAACGGGGCGATCAAATAAGCACGTAACAATTGAAAGGGCACATAAATTGAATTCTTTATTATAGATACATCACCATAACGGAAATTAGAGGGATTTTACTTTTGCAACTAAAAATTGATATATTTACAAATAAAAATTATTATTTCACGATCTCTCTCAGTTGTTGGACATACTTATTGGGGATGTGTTGTTTCGATGAGTATTTTTGTTTCATTAATTACGCACCAAGCAAGACGCTCCATTTCGTCTCTTCTTTTACTTTGTTCCAAGAGAGTCCAAGGCAAAATAAAAATGATTAAATTTGTTAAAATATCATTTTTACGTGTGTAATATTAAACCCCCTAAATTAATCTTTCTAGAGGCCTTCATATAGTAAAGATGCACAAGGCACTTGTCGATCAACCAGAAAACAAAATGCACACGTTGCGGCGGTCACGCTATTGTAGAGAGGTGTTTGACTATAATGATTTTTATCTTCTACAACCCACATTTGGTAATAAAAATAAAAATCCTAACTAGATATTAAACAAAAGTCAAAGCATACTGTGGCTATTCAAAGTCCTATCCACACCTAATTAAATCTATGTAATCCTTATGAAAGATTAACTAGAAGAAAAAATGCTAATTACTAAATAAACGAAGCTAATGGAATGAATTTACCCTCAAAATGGTGGTTGAATCGATTGAAACTCAAAGGCGCAGCCATGGTTAGAAAACAGGGCATTGTTTCAAAATTATGACTTATAATGGTACTTAATTAATTAATTAAAAAAAAAACTAAAATTCATTAAAACAAATAGGCCCAAAAAATTCTTATTCTCCCCCATTTCTCTTTTCTTTAGACTGAAATTAATATCTAAGTGTTAGGAAATTGCACCCACAAGTTCTTTGTAAAAGAGTGATATGCATGGAACAAAATGCGAACCTCAGAGCTAAGCACTATACAACCACTAGAACTAAAGCAAACTTCCCATATGCGTCAAAGCTCCATCAACCACACTTGTACAGTACGCTGCAACTAATGATCACCTCGGACACTTCAATTACCCTGTGCAGAAATTCGCCTCACTGCACGAGAACATAAATACATCAAACTAAAAGCTAATAAGAGGGAACAAATTTCAAAAACCTAAAACTACAAACTAATT
Organism: Hedera helix; assembly: GCA_947179155.2. NCBI lineage: Eukaryota > Viridiplantae > Streptophyta > Magnoliopsida > Apiales > Araliaceae > Hedera > Hedera helix. Next base: position 32,077,015 of record OX359276.1, read on the forward strand.
TTTATACTCCTCTATTTTTGGTGTTGCAGAGGGGGTGGGGGATATGTTGGTTTTTGGGTAACTTCTGATTCATTTCAGTGCTTGCAACCTATTTCTCGAGATCAGCGTCACTATAACTATTTCACCTTTTAGTTTAAGGGAACAATGTTCTACTCGGCTTCCGTTAAAATGCATAAAGGCAGCCTTAAGTTAATGTCAAGGTCAAACTAATAAACTAGAAACATGAAAAAAAATTAAAAAGATTCCAACCTCAGTCAACTTTGTGAGACTCGTCGTGCTCAATAAAATCTAATGCTTCTTCCCTGGAGACCACATTAACGTGGCTAACCCTGTTTTTGTGTGTCACCCCATATATCTTGTCAGCGACTTTAACAAGCTCTTGCCGGAAAGTTGTCGTTATAAACTGTGTGTTCTGCATATCTGCCAAACGACGAACCATATCTACCAAACAAAACGTTAAGGATAACAGCAAATAGAAAACGAGCAAAAGCAATAACCAAAGAAATGCAGAGGACAGTATGCAGCCAGTATGGTCTTTACTTGCTAAGATAGAAATAAATCTACATCTCTGAACCTAGAAAATATGGAGCACGCGAGAGAGAGAGAAGGGGTTGGAACTGTTAAATATTATTGCAGATAATATTATGATTTATGACAATATATAATACAAAGTTCGATATTAGAAAACAATTATATATCAGGCTTAAACCCTAAAATAATCAGAAACACAAATAACCATTGATAGGACAACCAGCTGACAGGCAATTTGAGAATCTATTGATCAAACAACAGGTATTCAGCCAGCCCGCTATGCATAGCTCCAGGACAAAGAGAGGGGAGCCACAGTGCAAGCTACTGCACACACAACACCTATATGTTTTAGACTCCCCCTTCCCCCAAAAATGCTGGTGCATATATATTGAACATTCTACACAGATCGACTTCCAGTCTGTAATTCTTTCAGCAAGCTGACCTCCGGTCTACACAAAACTGCTTGTGATGGCTTTTAGCTGCCAACTTACCACAGATAAAGTGCTCTATGCTTCTACTTACAGACCACAAGATTGCCTCCAACCATAACACGGTACCCAGAAGTAAATTTTTCTTTTAAGGAGACACTCATATACATCAGAAGATCCCTCAACTTTCAAATGTCCAGTCAGAGTATATAGGTCATGTTCTGGGAAACCACAAGGATTTTTTTATTTTGATTGGTAAGACCCCAAAGACCCAGGTTGGAGTCGGTGACTTTGAGGTTATTCCTCAAGGCCTCTGACACATCTACCACCCCTCAGGGTTCCTGGGAAACCCAAAGATATCTTAGTATTTGCATAACCAAATCCAAAATGCCCATATAGAGCCTTGACAAAAAAAGACCATGCTTTAATATAATTTGAGGAAAAAGATCCGAACCATAGCACATGTCAAACTTTGGAAGCCTTTAACCTTTAAAATTTAAAGGGTCATAAAAGCATAAAAACTAAAGAAGCAGCGGACAAAGAAAAAGAAAAATACAAGAGTAAATAAAAAGCAGAAGAAAAAAAAAGAGAGGAAGAGAAAAAGAAACCCATAGGAAGAAGAATACCTGAGTGGCCAGACTGCCGCAGATCTTGTTGGCAGCCAGCGGTTGGAGGCTGGAAGTTCCTCTCCTCTCTTCCTTCTATTTCTTTTCTACTTTGTTATTTGTATTTCTATGCTGCTCGTGGGAGATTAACTTTTGTTTGCTACACTATTCTTAAATTTTGTTTTCGCAAAGTTAAACTAATCAAGAAACTGGTCCTAGATTCCCTGAAAAAACTAAATTTCAAAAACTACACTCAGGTGTGCCTAGGCTGTGCATTGCCCCCAGGCTCAAGGTGCAAACTACAGTACGTTTTTACAACAATGGGCCTTACTTGTTTGATGTGTGGCATTATATTTTCAACAAGATTCTTACCGAATTCTTGTTTCCATGACATTAATCCCTTCCTTCTTCTTCTTGTAACACTTCAGGAGTGAACCAACCCACTTTCTCGTACACTTCTGGCTAGTTTCACTTCCGTTAATACAAACACATATACTTCATAATGTGAAAGATGTATACCAGTTGTACTGCAAAAGATAAAAACCAAATAAAAACAAACTATCTCAACTCTTGTTTAAGGAAGAGTAAGTAATCGTGTAACTATCATAGTAAGTTGCAATGCATGCCAAAGAAATAAAACAAGCATTAAATAACTAATATAGGTTGTTTCTAAATCAACAACCCATAAAGGTTCTTTCATGCCCCTTCAGCCACGAGCAAGTTAAAAGGTGGGGAGGTCAAGTCGGTGCACTCCAACAAATATTAAGTACTAAAATAGGCACCCCAGAACTCAAAAATATATCACAAAAGATACGAATGCATAAATTGCATAAAAGATAGGATACTTCCTACAGCAGTTCTGTACTGAGGATCCAATGCAGCATCTATCTCATCAAATAGATAAAATGGGGCAGGATCACATCGCTGTATAGCGAAGATCAGTGTCAATGCAACCACAGTTTTCTGACCCCCAGACAACTGCTTCATCGACTGTGTCTCCCCTTGCCCAGTGAAAGAAACCTGCCATATGAAGGCTAAGTTAGAAAGTGAACATTTGAAACAGAAATTTTGTAAAACTTGTTAACAAGGGAATTTCCGGGAGGTATTCAGCATGAAAGTTCTTTCAGACCACTTGTTAATTAGAAGTTAGCAAAAAGAGCAGGAGCTACACAATGTCAAATAATTTAAGTTGCACTGCTCATGTCATAGCATTAGCCAGATATAACTTGCCTTTACTTTCACGCCAATGTATTTTTCAACCCTTCCCTCCATATCAGTTGGACGAGGTCCATCCTCATCAGGATCATCATCACCTTGATCACCATCCTGTAAATGTCAAAATAAAAAACCTTTTGAAAACGGGCATTTACTATTCTAAATATCAAAATAGGCTGCATCAAAAAATTTACACTATTAACAACCTCGCACTTCTACTGACAATCAACAAAACTTTTCAGTAGACAATAGCAGCATTAATATCAGAGTTCCATTTAAGAAAGGACTTGTTTCCTCACGCTAAGAAAGACAAGACAATATGCACAAAGCTATTGTCATGATCAGGCTTTGCTAGGAAATAAGTAGCTGATGAGATTGTTGTTCTTCAAATCCTGTCCTACATCAGTAGCTAGTTAGACGTTAATAAGGAAGGTTACTTGTAATTGTCAGTTTATTCAGCAGTAGTTGGGCAATAAATACTTATTTTGTAATGTTCATGTTGATTGATATGAATTTCCGAACTTTCTCTTGCTGAATTCTGTACTGTCTAATTTCTTTCTCTATTTTCTGCTATATCTTTCTCCTTCTAAATCTCCCGATCTATATTATATTTCTCTCCCTAAATCTCTCTCTCTCTTCCTTAATCTTCTTATTCTCTCTGATTTAGGTTCTTCTCTACACTTCAATTGAATTCTCATTGATCTGTTGAAAATAACTAGATTACAACCCCTAGGTTGTAACAGCAACCTCTCCCTGCCTCCCCAAAAAATAATAAAAAATAGAGACAAAAGTATTGAGTACTATATTTTGATGAATAATGTGCTAGAATTAATGAGCAAATGAATCGATATTGATACATTAGTAAAACTTTATGCTTTTTTTTTAATGATTTCAAGGGTCGCTGCAAGCAATGAAACTATTGAGTTGGAAAGAATTATGCCAACATGAAAGAGGTTCCTCTATAAGCACCCCCATACTCCATGTAACTCCATACCACGCCCTTCTAAGAAGGGTAAAGAACCATGTCATCCCGCATAAAGACGAGAATGGGGTAAAAACTTATACTATGTTGACAACTTATTCTTTTTAGGATAAAAGAAGAAAACATATTAAATGTAAAGAGAGAATATTCAAAAGAGAATAGCTCTCCAAAATCAACAAAAAATCAAAAAAGAAATTCTGATAAAGGCACCCATGGCAGAGGCCCACAAAGAAGCAGAGGAAAAGATGGTAATATGCTTAGAATCAAAATTAGATTAGTGGAAATGACAATAATACCTGTCCATGCTAACCATCAATACAATCTTCATAAAAGAGTATTTGACCTTTTAACATCCAGATCAGTGGGTCGTTAAACAACTGAACTCTTAAAACTATTAAGATAAAAGAGCGAATAAGCATTGCCATTAGGCACCAACCTACTCATGATTATGATAATCAAATGTGCCATCACAACAAACAAGAGAAACACTATACTGTAACAGTAAACAACTGCAGAATTGGTTTTGGCAAGAGGAAGGATGGTTAAATGATTTGGCAGTGTACAATGTTTGCTATTCTCTGGGTATTTAGACCGAGAGAAATGTTAACAAGGTGTGCTTTTCGGCTTCTCTACATAACGCCACATCGGCAATGGGGCTCTTCAAGGTGCGGCGACTTTTCAAACTCATATGAATTGGAAGTATGCCTTTTGATTGAATAGTGAGCTTCTTGTCCACCTTGATTTAAATCTCTTCTTTCTAATAGATTTCTTCTATATATATAAATACATAAATAACCAAATAATTAAATATCTAACTAGTACTCTAAGTAGTAAGGATTCAGCTCTGAGGATTCAGGTTCATCATATGGGAATTCGACAGTTCGGCAAATCTCAAAAAATGAGAATTTCAGCGTTCAGTACACAACTACATATTTATATAATAATAGGTCTACATAAATACAAGTATAAACACATACATACATTAAAATTTCAGTTCTGATAAAACATTAGTTCATGATAAAACGTAAGAGAATCCAAGAAACACAAAAATTTTATATACTAATACTATCTAGGAATCTAGGAAATATATACTAATTTTGTACATGGTATTAGTATCTAAAACTAATATTAATTAGTATAGTATATAGTACTAGTAATATTCTGGCTTCTTAGCTCATACTTGATCAAACAAGATAAAAAAATACCTTTTTCTTCATCATAACCAAATGACCATGGCCATGTTGCACAAGTTCAGAAAATACTTCTCGAAAATGCTTGGCAACGCCTTTGAAGGTACGTTCTATTGATTCATCCTTCCGCTGATCCAGCACTGATATAAGTTCTTTAATTTTCTGCCAAAATATAACTTGTTACTGTAATTTCAAGCAAATATATTAATTATAGCTCAAAGAGAATATCTGCCTAACAGGATGTAAGCACCTCATCACCAGCATTCAGTTCTTCTTGTCTTTTTTGTAGTTCTTCTCGTTGATCTGTAAAATTTTGATATTGATCAAGTGCTTTCTTGTTAACATGGCTGAATTGCTGCAGCTGCTCGTTACACTTATGAAGCATTTTATACAATTCTTTTACGCTCTTCCGCTTGTGCCTGTAATTTCGAGTGAATAAAATTAAAGGAATATAATTAATTAAAATAATCAGTAGCTCGCAGGTACAACATAATAAATTCTAATGACATACTAGAACATATGCCAACATAGGAAAGTGAACACATGCACAAAATTTAGTGCAGCACCATATAAGAAGTTTCAAATTAATCAACAATAATCTATCAAGCCAACTCAGATGATCATGGATTCTTACTAATTGTATTGGTCACTTGTTCTTCAACCAACCTCAACCCCCTCAACGGCCCCTCTCTCAAAACAAATAGTAAGATAAGCACAAAAAACAAAAGAAGAATACTTCACTCTTGCCATGTTCTTTAAGTATCATCTGGTAACGTTGTGTTATGGTAGCTCTTGGCTACATCCCCGTTGAAGGATACTGTCATTGAGTTTACTCTGACAATTATATCAATGGTTTCATATTGATAGGGTCATGCCTACAACATCCTAGAAATCTGTAATATCACAGCTATAAAAATTTAGTATTATACAGCCTTCATGCCATGCTGTTGCAAATTTATGGTTATGCAATATTAGCTTAGTTTGCATGTCTAGAGATATTTTGTGGTAGTCTTCTTTACATTTGTTTTTCCGTCTCTGTTTTTTTCTTATTTTTGGTTCTGGGTAGTGGATTAGTGGGGGGGACGGGTATAAATTTAAAAGATGAAGATTCAATATAAATTTAAATAGAACAAGCAAACAATAAAAAACCAACTTCCATAGTTTTGAAATTAACCACACAAAAAAAGCTATCTTAGTTATGAATCAACTAGGTAAAAACAATGTAAATGTATCATTTTAGAATATGGGTCTTTGAGGCCCTAATAAAATGCATGTTGCCATATATAAATCCCTGGTGTACATTAGATACATCATACACCATATACAACTCAAAGCTATGCTTTTCTTCTCTTCCTTTTTCAGGTAAATCGCACATTACTTGTGCATGTAAACATAAACATCTTGTGGTCTAGAGTCTAGTGCAACTATTACACTTCCCTCCAAATAATTTACTCTGTTCATCAAGCTCTTTCTCAAAAGATTTGAGCAAATATATTTCTGCAGGACATTATTAGCCTCGTATTCTTTTGCCATTTTTCCCCCATTCTTTTCTTTCTTTCAAGTCCTTGCTCATCTTCATTCCCATCCAGCTAGATAAACATGCATGAAAACTTCAGATAATCATAGACTACACAGATTAAGATTGGATTCCTTTCACAGATTAACTAATGGATTAAAAATAACAGCAATCAAAAGCATGATGTATATATATCCATCAACTGAAATTATATATGCGAATACAGATTACAGAATATATGATACATGTGCATGTGAACAGAGAAATTAAAGAGTATGTAAAGGTGTAGATGGAGGTAGAAATGTTAATTGGGTTGTGGTCATGGGTGGTGAAGCCGACTATGATGTCGCCAGTCCCCACTCTCTCCTTCGTTCACCTTCCTACTTATCTTATTCTAATTTGAATCTCTATCCTTCTCTTCCATGAATTGTGTCCAGTGAAACTCAGTCACTTACTTTAGGACAGTTCTTTCGACACATCTTGGAACTCATACCACACATACACCAAAAAGAAGAGGACAACATGCAAATAACAAAATTAGAATGATACAGATAGACAATCATGTTGCACTGAATATGAAACATCAATGACCTAACAATATGGTCAAAGTGAAAGTATAGTTCACAAGCAATAATGTAAGGTAGACAAAATAGAACAGTTATTAATCTGTAACGGATTATATAATTGTAAATCAGAGAAGAGTAGTACATTTCAAATGCATCTGAAGATAATGGACCCAATTCCCTGATTTTCTTTGAGTACTCTTCTTGTTTGGCAAAAAAAGTATTTCTTTTACTTAATAGATGTTCTAGTTCCTTTGCATCGTCCTGAAGCTTCCTCTGATAATCATCTTCCAAGTTCTGCTATCATCAGAGAGCATATTAGCATCAATAACAAACAGAAAAGATTGAACTTGAACCTTAAAAGAGGATAACCTTGAGCTTATTTTTCTCATCTTTGATCTTTTTAAGCTTCCTAGTGCGTTCTTCTATGCTTTCAGAAGCTCCTGTGACAGATAAATTTGGTCAAAATACAACTTTAGATACCATATCACAGAAAAATAAGAATTCAGTTGATGTATTTGAAGCTTACTTCTGAGCTGCTGTGTAACATCATCCACTAAAAACTTGGCATCCCTCAGTTCTTGCCTCTTCACTTCAGCTTCACTATGTAAGAACTCAGGCTCTGCAGACAACTTTATTGCTTCCAATTCTTGTTTCCGCCTAACAAGGTTTGTTGACAGATTGGTCTCAAGCTCTGCTTGTCTTGTTTCAGTCTGAATTGAGGATGAACACAAATAATAATATCATTATGTAGCCAAATAATTGTTCTTTACATTTTCATTCAAACAAAAATTCATGAGCAAAACCTCTATACGATTTGTCCTGCAGGAGATAAGCCTCTCTTTCAGATCGGTTATTTCAGGGTTTAATCGTGACAGAGAGTCTTTTTCCTCCAGCGTTAAGTGATCAACAAGTTCTGTACCCATCTCATCCCTTTTCATAGTCATACTTGCTTTAAGTTGGTCAATTTGACTCAGTGTGTTTACAAGCACCTTCCCCTACAAACATATCCAACCAGTTAGAACAGTCGGTAACAAAATGTAAATCATAAAAGTCAATAATTGATTGTGAATACCTTTTTCTCAAGGGCTTTAGAATCTGACTGCTTCTGCTTATTAGCATTTGCAATATCCTGCTTAATCTGTTCCAATTCTGATTTATCATGAGACAGCTTAGCATCATTTTTCTGCTGCTCAGAAACAAGTTCATTGATTTTCTGATCCATCTGTGAGAACAATTAAGTGAAAACAAGTGCTAAACGACAACATGGGAAATATTATAAATATTCTGAAAAATAGGATCAGAACAAATCCAGTGGGAATGTTGATCAAAATTCACAAGTACATAATACTACTTCCCTTTTTGCCTTCATGATGTTTACCATGCTTTAATAGAGATGAACTAATGGACATACACACAACACAGAGAGGCAACCAGTTTACACATGAAGGTGCAAGCTATCTTAGTTGGAAACTGAAATGTTGCTTGCTGTATCAGAGACCTAAGGACATATCACGCCTATGACACCTTTATCTAATTAAAAGCTTTCTGGGTAGCGGACTGGACCCCTCTCCTCTATGCCGCTGAACCATATAAGGAAAGAGGAACATTAAATAAAATAAAACAGTCAATCTTCTCATTTACCGGAAGCATAGTTTGCCATATGTAACACATGAGGTAGAAAGTCATACTTCTTTCTGAAGAGGGCCCTATGGAGTAAAGGAAATATACCTATATATACATATACGTAAACATGTAATGTGTCTAAAGTTACCAACTTCTCATTTTATTTTATTTACAATTATCAAGTTACCTATCTCTCTAAAACTTGAGCAGTTCGAGAATGAGCCAAACAATGTATATCAAATAACTTTAACACTTCCTCACCTGAACCACCACCACCCTCTGCACGTAAAGAAACGAACCACATGTATGATAATGTATAAACCAACAAAGTGCCAATGACAACATAAGGAACCAAATACAATAACAAAGACTTGAACGAATGACCTTTCATGATCAGAGCTCTGAAATCATTTCAAGTTACCAATTGCCCTAGATCTCTTAAGCTTTTAGAGAATGAGCTCAGCCATGTAGTATGTACATCATAACTTATCAATATATAACAAGAGAAATCCACTTAACCTAGTATAAAACTTTTATCATTGAAGATCTAAATAACTTTTTGTCCTTTTTATACTTGGACGTACCAACTGAATAAATTACACATCCCATGATCACCATGCTTGCAAATTTTAACCAGATTGAAGATCGAGAGATATTAAATCTAAATTACTCTTTTATATTCAGATTTTTTTATACCATATTACCATCATATTATAACTATGAGCACAACTTACAAAGTTAGTTGGACTATTTATCCATCTTCAACAGAGTTGAAATTTGATGAGCACAACAGTAATGCTAGCAATCAATCCAACAGTTGATTTGACAAAATATCAATCACACACAAAGTTATTGAGGGTGTAAGACTAATAAGTTTTAAGTAAATCCCTCCCCTTATATATCTATACTTAACTATTGCAAGAACCAAAGAGCTTAGTTCATTAATCCATCTTACGTTCTTCATTGTTTTTCCACCAAATAGGTTGGTAATCAGACGGTTCATGCATGTTGACACTTTGAATAGCATTTAATCACAACTTAATTAACAAAGGAGTAATGAGCAGGGAACATCAGAAGATTTACTTACTAATTCTGAGAGCTAGATGAACCTATTACCTCTTTCCAGCACTGTTTGTTTATGGTTTCTCAAAATATTATGTGATTCTATCAACTACATAGCGCCAAAATCACATTTTCCCACAACTACAATAATAGCAAAGTTTATTTCAATATGACAAAGGCTATGGAAAAGGGAAACTGTTATACACAAGGCCACAAATTATACTACCACACAAGGGGAAACAGAGATAAAGATGTCATATTTTTCAAACCATAAAAAGAACAGCTTCCTACCATAAAGAGCAGATGAGAATGTAAACAAAAGGTTTGGAATAATTGTTAAAAATAAGCTTTATACAACCACGAAGAAATATATCTTCTTAACTTGAGCAATTACAGGTGGTTCTCCAAACAGCAGCCCCAGCAGCTTCCTTTATCAACGAAGAAATATAAAACACAAGCAGATGAATGTCTCCACTGAAAAATCATATGTCAATGAATCAATGAAAGTGAATGTGAAAACACATGCAAGTACACTGTACAAACACACAAAGCTCGGGATTACTGACTCACTAAGCATTAGTTAAGATCTAGCTTAGAACTTTCCATTGCAAAATTACAAAAGAGTAACTTGAGAAAAAGACTCAACATGCAACAATCAAAAGAACAAAACAAAACAACCATATATATATATAGAGAGAGAGAGAGAGAAAGACAGAGAGAGACAGAGAGAAATTTTAAGGATATCTTGGAGCTTAAATCTAACTCTCTCTAGTTCTTCTTCCTTCTCATTAATAGACTTTGTATCCTGTCTAATTATATTCATAAACTTCAGCTTGGAGCGCCTATGATCATAAAATCCTCCTGTCATACCACCTTTCTTGCTCACTTGATCACCTGTAACCAGAAAGGGGGAACTTGTTCAAACAACAGAAAGAGGCTAAATGAGTGAAATACAATTAACAACAAACAATTATAAAAATACAGTAAACCTTCCAAGGTGATGCAGTCCAGGCCATCAGTGCGTGCAACCCTTGCAGCCACATCCAAATCTCGGCAAATTACTGTTCTAGCAAAGACCTAGGTGAACACCAAGCATTCAAATATTCAGTAACCAATAGGAGAATACAAGGGAAGTTTTAAAAAAGTTCTGCAAATCTAAGGACCGTAATACTAGCTTGTTACAGCTTGATGATGCAAAATGTTAGGAAAAAAACAACAAAGGCAGACAATGAAGCAAAAGCTCAGAGTAGAAAAGAAAACTAGAGAGTTTATGTAAAAATTAAAACATCCACTGCATTGATACATGAAAAACAATCTATAACTATTAGTCTACATAAATTTAATACTTCAGCAAAAACCTGGAAATGTGAAAAAGGAATTAAAAGAAATACATAACGCCATCAGCAAATATCCAATAATACAGAAACAAAACACTTCCTTACTCCTACACCCTCAAACCTCCTAAATAAGAACTAATAAATAACATCCACTGCTATCACTTATCAGGGGGGAAAAGAATCCAATGCTGTCAAAGATTTCACAAAGTTGAGCATGAAAGACGCTCAATGACTAGCTTCCTGAATGATAGAGAACTGCAAAGATAAGAACGCCCCTTCTGAGAGAGAGTGAGAGAAGCCTCATCTTAGTAGATGAATTACATATTTAACTTAGTAAGTCAACTAGACAACAACTAATGACCAATATTAGACAGGCTTACAACTTTAAGTAGCATTGTGATTCAGACCTTTGAACTCATTATGTTTAAAACTTTCAGTAGCATGAATCCAGCAGTATTCTACCAAGGCTATGCACTAAACAATATTCAACAAGCAGCTCTATGACCATTCCAGTTCCAAAACGTAAGCTACATGTCCATGATTCAGATGTGATATGACTGTATCCCAAAGCAATAAACAGGTCTTTGAAGAAATAAATTTCAGAGGTACAAAAAACAATAGCACGGGAACAAACATCAAAAACTTCTTGAATTAAGGAAGAGTAATCACTGATGCAGCAAGGACTAGAGATCAGAACTATGTGAACCTTTGACTAGTAATCAACTAATCATTCCAAAAAAACTAGCTCTATCTTTTTATCTAAAGTCTAAACTACTACAAAAAGAATATTTCAACTGAAATAAATCCTCATCATCTAACCTGTGCGAATGCAGGAGTATAATTAGGGGCGAACTTCAGCTTCTTCAAAAGAGGTATCACGTCAGAACTCTGTGGATAAGAAACATGAGGAGCCTTCACCCTGTTCAATGGTATAAATGTAACTCGTCCACCTTTTAGTGAATTAAGATGCCTAATTATTTGGGTAGATATTTCATCATTTTCAACCACCACGTGAAATAAGCTGGCCACATGAAGAAAAAAGGTTACCAACTATACTACAAGCAAAGCATGAAAACAGACTTTAGCAGCTGAGCCAGCTGATGACTTAACAAAAACGCGATCTTTAAACCATCAAGTCAGCTGAATACTGCCTGATTACCTGTTTCCAGCAGTAACTTCAACGGCAGTGAAAAATTTTTCATCACAATCAAGCAACTCGAAAATTGGACCAAATACTCCTGAAATTTTATACTCTCTGCATATCCGTCGAACAGAATTCAGTCCTCTTCTGATATCCTGAAAACACAATGTAACGATGGTGAATAAAAAAAGAACTGCAGAATCAACAAAAAAAACACAGAATAGCACCAACTCCAATCCAGCAGATCTGATGCCAGATACAACCCTTATCCAATCTCTAAAGTGAAAGAAGGGATGTGGGGCTTGGTAAGCAAATAACACCACGTTTGACAGACTGATCCCTTTTCTTCGGTAGTAAACAAATAGTTAAATTACCACCAAACTAACCAAAAAATAGTTAAAAACTAGCCCTTTATCAGTCCCCCTGATAGAGTTTCCAAACTTCATGAATATTAGAAGCAAAACATTAAGCCAAATAAGGATTTTATTGAGGATCTAAAGCCATATTAACTACCTCAGATCTTAGAACTAATACAGGAGAGGAATTACTCACACCAGGAGTAGCATGATCTAGGCTTTTCTCTGCCTTCACAACTTCTGTTTTAAGCCGCTCAATTTCAGAAGAGAGTTCATTTTCTTTACCCCACAAGGACCTGAACCAATTAACGCAATTCATCATACTGCACAGTTCAGATTTGTGTACATCAGCTTTTTACTCAAAAATGTGTGAAGAAAATCATACTTCCTCTCATCATGTAGCTTATCCCTCTGTATCTTGTAATGATTAAAGCCTTCACGATACCGACTTATGAATGATTCTAAAGCTGCTGCATCAGTTTGGCGACCATTAATGTAGGCATCCTTCTCTTCCAGATCAGTTTTAAGCTTTTCAATTTCATCTTTGAGTTTTTTCTCCTGAAACATACAAAAACAAACTCCTCGTGATTGAGGAGAAAAGAGAATCATGAGAAAGGAATGAGTAGAACTATAGACTAAGAGCTAGATGCAGATCAATTAAGACCAATCAGAGCTTAGAATCTTGTGAAATTGTTTCGGATTGATTAAGAGTTTATTACGATTTTTTCGAAGAGCTTATTAAGATATAAGACAAAGAATACACTTAATAGCTAGGAGGACAAGAGTAGCTCAAAAGTACAAAAAATAATAAACATTGTCCACTTCTTTAGCAAGTGGAAAAGGACAAATATAATAAAAAATCAAAAAAGAACATCGTCCACTTCTGTAAATATAAGAAATCACTAATTCAACATTCTCTTGAACTCTTACAAAATTGGCACACTCCTTCAGTAAATTGATTCCCTATTGCGGAACCACCACTAAACATGTGCAATGATTTCTCAAATGCCAAAATTACTTTTCTTTATTCACATAGATTAGCGAATTAGGATGGGAACTAGAAAAGGAAGAAAGTGGTTGGAGAAAAGAGAAGTACAAGTAACAAGAACGAAGAGAGAGAGAGAGAGAATCATGGATGGCACTCCCTTGGTGCTCTTTCGAATATGACACTAATCATAAAAAAATGAAGAGAGAAGAAACACAGAAAATGAAGAATTAAAGGTTGTAGACATGTAGTAAATAAGCTGAACACCTGAACTAGAAAAAAAGTCAATTTTTTATTCTTCAAGAGAAATTCTCTCTTTCAATTAATATTTACTGTTTCATCTAAAGGGAAAAGATGAAGAAATTAATGTTTTACTAATTCTTTTAAAATCTGCTGCCCTCTACCATATGCATATCCAATATAAATCCCTAAAAATAAAACGCTTTAAAAATAAAATATCTAATATTAAGGAAATACGCCAACCAAATCTACAGCGAACTTAAGATAATCACAAAAATTAAAGCACATATTATATAAATGAAAACCCCTGAGCTGGATTGATCGCCACTGGGAGGGGGGGGGGGGGGGGGGGGGGGAATCTATCAACAGAGCCTTAACTTATTCTGTAAAGATACCAAGACGTAAATCATCATGCATGGTTGATTAATGTCATCATAAAACTACAAAATAACACTAAAATGGAGACAACCTTCCTGATCTCAACTCATGAATCGGAACAGCTAATTCTGTATCAGGAGAGACCCCAACACTACAATAACAAATATTTTGTTTCTCCCAGCAGAAACTTTCTCATGTCAATTTAATGCAAAAAAAACAAATCTTTCCCATATTAGCCAAAGAGGCAAACAAAGACCCATGAGCAGGGGTGTAGTTAGAACCTTTTGGTTGAGGGGGTTAAGTAACCGCAATGAAACCTTAAAAATAGATAGATAAATAAATAAGACAACTATTGGCAAATCATAAATAAATAAAAAAAGATCGAACAAAAACACTGCTGAAAGCCCCAAAGGCAGAAGATCAAAGTCATGCAACAAAAGACACCCTGCCCCATAATAGGGGAGAAGGTAGATTACTATCATTAAAAATATCCTTGCATTACAAATCTTTAGCAATAGTAGTCAAACTGTTGCGCTGTATATTCAAGTTTTTGGAGGAAACACAAAGACCTAGAAATGAATGAAAGAAAAAAGAAAGAAATTTGGCAAGTAGTAACACAGTAAATTTAATCCGAAAGTATAAAAGTTGGCAGTTTCTTGAACAAGTTAGATAACTTACAACCATAGTTAAATTCTATTGTGAACCAGAAAAAGTGGGTTCACACTATGCAAAAACTTTTGTAGGGGCAATAGTGTGCGAGTCAATACATTCTCCCTGGAGCTTGGGCGCAAGGCAAGGCACACAACCACAAAAGATACAACTATGTATTTATATATGATCTCATATTGTAACCATAAGCATGTTATGATATAAATTGACAATATATACCATGAATATACTGAAGCAGGGGCAGGGGTGTCGGATTAAGAAGAAAGAAGACAAATATAAGAAGAAAAGGGGGGAAGACAGAAAAAAAAAAGTAGGAAAAACAAAGGAAGAATAAAAAAGGATAAGAAAAAAAGAAAAGAGGAAGAAAAACGGGGAAGAAAATAAGAGAAAAAAATATTATAAATATATAATATTAAAAATAAGTAGAAAAGGAAATAAGATCGAAGCTGACAAGAATCGATTCTTAAGAACAATTCTAAAGAAAACTATCCTCCATTAATTAGTTATTTGTAATTGAGTCTAGCAAAGTCCGGCAATAAATTCTTCCACTTTTGGTTGCCATCGCTTTCTCATTCCACACATAATCTTGGGTTAAAAAAAATTGTTTAAAGTAATAAGTTGGAAAAAAAATTCACTTGATTGCATAATCTGTAATCTTACAAAACATGGAATTTTACGTAACATAGCTACCATTAGAAATGATGAAATTAACTCAGATGTAAAGTTATTTAAATTAGTAATGTAGTCATTAAACTTTAAAAAGCTTTGAAGGTCCATCCCCCTCTGGCCCTCCCCCCGTTGGGAACCCCACCCACCTGCTCCTGCCCATGCACCAACTCGTGAGAATATCCGGTCATCAAGATATAGACCTATAGGCTGGATAGCAGCACCAATATAAAAAAAAAAACCAATTCTCAAGAGTTTTTCGCTCATTTACTTTTCTATCAAGGATTACTTTTAAAGAGATTATGTATTATAAAAATTACTCAAAATAGAGAATTGCCTGCGCTAGATTTGTAGATAGAGCCCGTTCATACTCATCGATTTCCTTTTGGAGCCATTTGTCACGAGCAGCTTTATTAGCAAAATGGGATGCACGACCTTGTTTTTGATAAAGAATGCTAAGCCGCTTCTCACGCTCCATTATTCTATGTACAAAAATTAAGTTGATTAGAAATCAACTAACTAAATAATCTTCACTTGGATAAAAACAGAAGTGCACTTACATACATACAAAATATCCATCTCTTACCATACAATTACTCTCTCCATACCACTTTATAAAACAAAATATCCATCAAAGCATGTCCCAAAAAGATGACAAAGTTACACAATAAATGTTCCCGATTGGTGTGTACTATGTTAAGCCAATGTAATATGGCATTTTAGTAATAGATGGTAGCTATAGGATTGTTAGTTGGTTATCCTTATCTAGAGTTGTAGGCAAATGGGCGTTAGTATACTCATGGTTCACTTTAGCATAATTGGTTCATATTTATAGTCCCTATATTAGAGAATCCTTATAAATGAAATAAATTAAATGGGTGGTTTATCCACCCCTATAGACCCTAATCTCTTATAAATCCTAATCTCCATTGTTGCATACTTAAGCTTTTGAGCTTAAACTTCTTTTAAATGTACTTAACAATAAAAGATAGTGGGTCATCACTTAGTTCTCCGAGGCACATGATTAAGATGATCATATTTTATTTTATTTGCACATACGACAACACAAGTACTCCACTCAACATTTAAATTTGAATATATGCTACAAATTCAATACGGGTAAAGTTGGAAAGCTAATTTTTTTTAATACCTGAAATGCCATTTTATTAAACTTTGTGCCACAACATACTTTATTAAATGCCGGAGGAAGTACAAGTCTTTTTGTATCAATAGCAATTATTTTTCTAATTAAAGAATACTGGAATGCGAAGGCTATCTGAAAAAAATAGAAAGTTATCAAGTGCTAAGACAGAAAATAAGGGACAAGAGTTGACAAAAACAAACAGGAACATTCTTACACTACGATTCGAGACTGCATAAACTACAATGCATTAGCGAAGTGCCCCACAGAACCTTTCATTCATTCCTTCTCATTTTCTTTGGTGCATCTAGCATTTTCCTTTTTCTTGTTATTTTATTTTTTGTTTGTGGGGGGTGGGTAGGTGAGGGGGGCGGGGGGAGTATGCTGCATCTAACATACGCCCTTGGAACGGCCTGCTTGTGGTTGCCGACATAATGCCTTGTCTCGATGGAGACTAACAGGAATCAAATTCAAAAGTGATCTCAAAATAAAGGGAAGTGCTACAGCTAAAATGGAAAGGGGAAATAAGATCACTTACTGTTGCTAGTGTTTGACAGCTTGTATCTTATGTGTTTTTTTTTCTGACAAGTAACAACTTATACTATCACATGCACATGTAAAAATGAGTGAATAAGATTTTTGTACAGTTGAAATCCTCAAAACATACTCTCTCGTAATATCCTCCTCCTCTCTGAGTTGCTTGTTATACACTGGCCTGATATTATTAAGCTCCTCTGTGGACTCATGAATTTCTCTTTGTAGAAGCTCAAGTTGTTTCGTTGCATCCTCCTATATCATGAAAATCTCAGATTAACACATTACACACGGATTACATAAAAGGTGGCTTCTAGATGGGACTACTGTTTACCTTTGCTTTTATATTTCCGAAGATCTTTTCTTGAAGGTCTTTGTCATCAAGCTCAAGTTGTGCATGCTTTTTAATAGCTTCAGTCCGCTGTTTCTCTACAGATTCTTTCTCTCTGTTTAAGCTTTGAACTTCTTTGGTCAAATCTTTATATGTCTTGTCTAACCCCTTGGCTTCTTCATGGGAATCTAGCACTTGGTTATAAAGCTTCATTGATGCTTCGGAAATCCTGTCACGAGCCTCGTCTACCTGCATTGATCGAGGCATATCACATATAGGCAGTAAGTACCACTAAAAGACTGGATGCATAACCTGTCTTGAAAGAATTGACAAAGTAAACTGCTTGTTTTTATAGCAACTGCTATAATACCAGTCACAATAATGCAAATACAATATTTTATGTCTTTCATGGCAAAAAAACAAACAAAACATTTCTACCACCTGGTAAGTGAAGGAAAAACCACAAATCTGCTATTAAGAAGCACTATCCAGAGAAGCACTAAACACACTAGCACCATTTTATTAAAATCCTTAGATACAAAATATAGCAGTGGTGGAGCAATGCATTGCATGGTCAACAAAATTCTAAATTCTTTGAGCATTTTAATCTTTCAATTTGACCATTTACTTTAGTGGAAAGTAAGCATGCATGTTTTGCTAAATAAAGATCATGGTGTTTGTCTCAAGGAATAGACATAACATTCAAATGAACATTAAACAGAAGAAAGTGGTATTAAAATAATTTACATACCAAATTAGATGACAATGATTATTCCAAGGGAAAATGCTAATAACAAGAAGAAACAGAACGGTAAAAAGAATAACTTTCAAAGACAGCTGCCCCCCACCCCAACAAAAAAAAAACAAAAGTTGGCTGAGCACATAGGGGCCTGATTTGTCGCAGCAAGGAGAATATCAAACAAAAATCCTTCCCCATAAAATAGCTTAGAAGTTGCTACACTGAAATTCTAATATAACTGACCTCCAATACTTTCTGCCTTGCATCATGAAGTTCTTTGTCATAAATGGTGTATTCTAGAGATTTTCTTTGCTTGTCAAGCTGCTGATATTTTTTCAGCTCCGCCTTCTCTTCATCCAGCTCTCTTAATCTCTCATCCAAGTATTGAACAACTTGGATAATCTGGTTCCTCTTATTACCTGATTAAGAAAAAAGATCTGTAAGAAAGGTTACACTCCATGCACAAAGCAACTAACTCAATGGTGACAACTTGCCAGTTTCTTGCATAATTTTAAGACTTTCACGACGTCTTTCTTCATAAACTCGTGTACCACCAATTTCTTTCAGTAGATCAAGCCGTTCTGAATCTTTCATTAGTGTTAGTGACGCTATCTATTAAACAAACCAAAAGTGTGAGTCAGATTCAAAAGCAGTACCAGAATAAATTAGAGAAAAATAAGCTTCATACCTTCCCCTGCTGCACGACATAGTAAGGATTGGAGCGAGAGAACCCAGCACTTTCCAGTAAATTCATAACTTCTGTTTTCCTGCAAATTCATATTTACCTTATTAAACTTGGGGTGTGCGAATGAAAAGCATTAACATACTATTAAATGTTTAATTTTAATGTCTGATATCAGTACTCACGTGATATGCTTTCCATCCAAAAAATACTCATCCTTTTTCAGACCAATTGTTCTACGCAAGCGTACTTCCTCCTTGTCAACCTATCAAAGATATAAAATGATGGCTAAAATAACTTAACAAAAGAAATGTTCCAAGAGAAGGATGTCCAGCTATAAGTGATTCATGACAGAGAACCTCGAATTACTTTTGCAATAAAGTACTGCCAAGTGAAATTAATGCAATAATTTCTACTTAAATATTTATATAATTAAATGATTAAAGTATACCATATGCAAAAGATAGCTTCTATTTTTTGCATACCGCACCGCACCATAGTACCTATATAATTACATGAATATTAAAATTAAAGCTGAAATAAAGAAAAGGAGCCCACTGAACTAAACTATCTTAAATATGTTCCAGCACACCATTTCTCTTATTCTCTTTTTATTAGACCAAATAATATATTTTATAAAGGAAAAAAGGAGATGACAAATGTCTTCCAAATCAAACAAGCAAAGAGTTAAAAATGTTCTTTAAAAAATGCCTCCAGAAAGGGCAGCCCACAAATCACTACAAATATGATACAGACACCCCCCCCCCCCCCCCCCCAAAAAAAAAAAAACACAAAAGGCAACCAATGCGAAGGTCCACAAATACACAAAAAGGGTTCTTGATGTAAATGAAAGGGCAAAGAACAATCATTTCCTCCAAGTCCAAATCCCAATGAATTGAAAAACACCCACAAATACAAACTAGCTTCCTATTAAGTGCCCCTCCGTGAACTTCTGTAAGACGCATAGACACCATAACATGGACCTCAAGCATCACGATTAAATGACACTCTATTTTTCAAAGTACAGAGCACTGAAGAAACTGATGAGAATACAACTCGCTCAACTGTATACACAACACAGAAATATTTGAAGACAAGGAGTTGCTACAAAGTGCCAACTATCCATATTACATATGAATTGTCAGTACTAATTAACAAATGTCAACATTTGGTTCCAGAACGGTAGTAGATCAGTGTTGAACAAATATCTATATTCTATAGAATCTATA
The DNA here is from genome assembly GCA_947179155.2 of Hedera helix. NCBI lineage: Eukaryota > Viridiplantae > Streptophyta > Magnoliopsida > Apiales > Araliaceae > Hedera > Hedera helix. The sequence goes on from OX359276.1 coordinate 32,097,161, forward strand.
CCATCTATATTCTATGCTATTACAACAATTCAATGGTTGAAGTTTCAAGGACCCAGTTAAGACCTGAACAATTAAGTCAGTGAGTGTTCCATTATTTATCTTTCTTTCTATATGCAGAGTACTAAAACTAAAATTAAAAAAATGAATTTTTGACAACAGATGGCAACGGTAATACGCTTCAGACTATAACCAACCCAAAGAAATAATATTAATACCCTAGAATTGACTGTACTACTCACTTTAAAGCAGTGTCACACTTAATAGGTACAAAACACCATGTAAAATTCTTAAAGCAACTTATGGTTCTTTATTTACAAGTTTAATAACCCATACAAAGCATTGGTAAACTTAGAATTGCTTATCAGGAAAGTTCTAAGTATAACATTTTAGTTAGTCCAGAGTCAACTCAGCAGTCCAAAATTGGTGGCCCGGTAGTTCAAAAAGTTTTATTTTGACCTTTGCTCAATTCTTCGTGACAATGGATACATTGTATTTTTAATAGTAAATGTGTATTAAAATTTTGAGAAAAACTTAACTTTTGAGCTGTTGAATCAGGTTTTGGGAATACCAAAATTTATGACCAAGAAAGCGTAAAAATTAAATAAAAAAAGAAAATTTTGTGCTACCGAGTCACCAAAGTTGGACTGTTAGGTTGACTCAGAACCAACTAAAATAACTCTACATTTGCCTTGTTATATTTTGGTACAGATACGTGCACAACACTTTCCACAAAACAATTTATTTCCAATGTCCGAAAACAATTAACTATTGTCGACAACAGCCTTTGTTGAATGGTCTAGATCATTAATAGGGACAATGCATACATTCGATGAAACTTCCAAATCAAAAACTATACAACCAAAATTGAAGAAAGAGTTGCCATGATTGATAGCAAACTCATAAGATATAGCTTACACATTAGTCTTGCTAGGACCCCAAACAAGATTATTAAATGTATAAACTTTATATTTTTGTATGACAATATAAGATTAGACATCACCTTTACCATCCTCAATTCCTCACTGAGTGTTGGGAACTATGTTTTTGGTTGTAGGGAGCCACTTTTAACAGTCCAACTGATTCTTCTCCCCTTTTTCTGGCCTCCTCACTTTCTTCTTTTTTTTATAAGTAAAAATATAATAAATAAGACCGCCAAAAGAGGATTGTGCCATGCACACAAGAAGATACAAAGTAAAGGGTTTGTGCACATAAGATAACAGCCCCTCCAAAAAAATGGACCACAACAAAAGTGGACCATGAGCGCACAAAGAAAATAATCACAACCGGCTCTCGAAGGCCAACTCTCCCAGAAAATCAACAAACAAGATATGATAGATCCAGAATAAACCTTCTTCAACCATAAAAGACTTTGAAAAAGGAACAGAGTCTGCAATTGGTCTTTCCTTGCCCTGAAAACATCTAAAATTCCTCTCTCCAAATAACCCAACACACATACTGAAGAATCACTGCCCACCACCTACGCACGTCCCTACCAACCTTGCCAACGCCTCACACATGTAGCAGCCCATTTCAGCCACACAAGATAAAACATTAAGCTTCCTAAATCCCACCAAAAATGACCCATTATTGCTCCAATACCGATCGCTTCGTCACCAACTTCTTACTCATTATTTTTCTTAAAACAAATTATTTTATTATCTTAAAAATAATATGCATTTGTTAACTTTGCAACAGGCTATTGTTTGTTTCCACCAATGTAATTCAACAAAACCTCAGAGAGAGTACAAGCATGCTGATTAACTATGACAAAGTAGGAGATCAACCCTTTGGGGGAAATCTTCTTTGAATTCAATTTCCGTGAAATTCATACAAAATGCTTAATATATATCAGGTTCAAAAGTGATTACCGGGATGCGGTTGTCAGAGTTATCAAACACAATCTCCACAAAAGCAGATAACACTTGGTGACCTGCACCTTCCTGAATAATATGAAATGTATAACATGATTATATAAACGATTTGAGAAGAATATTAAGTATGGTACATTAAACACTACTAATAACAGACAGAGATTTGATATATTGCAGAACATACATGAAGAAAAGCATGCCTATCTTCACTGCGCAGGTTATGGAAGAGGTCGCTGATTACAAAACGGATAGCTAGAAAAAAGGGGAAATGAAAATGAAGAGACAGTGAATATCAATTAGTCCTCGCAGAAGCTACAAGTGAGGAAGGAAACCCAATACTGGTCGTCTATGACTCAATTACCATGGAAAAAGTTTGACTTCCCAGATCCATTTGCACCAACTGCAGGGAAAATGACACCAGAATTCGTTACAAGAAAAAACAGGAAGTACAAAACATATTACCAATATAAACTTCTAAAACAGATTTTCCATCAAATGACAATAAATTTAAAAAGATGAATGGGAATAAATTAAGAGCTGATGTACAGCTCAGTTTCTGAACATAACGACATCAAACTTCACATCTACCAAGACATTCTATCGTATCAAAAAACTTGTCGGGCAAGAAATGGGTGTTTTTCCAATCAAAATTAAGTACAATAACTAAAGTGGCTTTAAGATTATACAAGTAAAGCATAAAATAGCTTATTAACATGAAAAAAGAAATTAACTGGAATACATGCAATAGTGGTCGAGAATCACAGTCCTCAATTTTCAGTTATTATGGTAACTTTATGATGGAAACAATGTCTTTTTTCCTTTTACAAAGACAGCGCTATATAAATTTAGAAATTTACACAAAAAATAAATAAATAACAATGTGAAAATGGATTTTACCTTTATGACTTGAACGTCTACAAAATTTAACAGAAGTACTTTGTCTGTTTTGGGACGTCTCAAATGTTTGTTACTTTAAAATTAAAATACACATAACTTGAATGGAGTAGGTATCCGGGAAGGTGGGATCCCTGTTGTCATCAAAAGAATTGATTTGAACTCTTTCGAGAAGGAAGCATACATGCTAGAGTTATATGTTTTCAGTAAGGTTTCTCATTCCAGATTGGTCCCCCTCCTGGGACACTGTTTAGACAATGAGAATGAGAAGTTACTGATTTAAAAATATATGCCAAATAGGGATTTGTCAAGTTCTTTGTACAGGAAAACCAATTTAGAGGATAACAGTTTACAGTCATTGGACTGGATAACTAGATTGAAAATTGCAACAGGAGCTGCAGAGTGTCCGTCTTATTTGCATCATGAATGCACTCCTCCCCTTGTTCACAGGTATTCTAGGACTTGTTTATTTTGCACAACTATCTCCTCTAATTACTGCCATTTGGTTTACTTTGTTACTTGTAAAAAGACAATTTTTGGAGTGTATTCTTGAACAATCATATATAAGGTTACTCATTTATCATATTTCTAAATTGCAAAATGAATGACCACACAACCATTACACATTGTATCTTCTACTTTCTAAGTGAATTCTTTTGAAATTTCATCTTATCATCAACATCAAAGTTTAATTCCTCCTTATATCGCATGGAAACAATCATACATTCACTTTCCTCGACATAAAAATGTTCCTGACTCGGACATGCTTCACGAATGGAGGCATTAGTGAGGGCTAAGCTCCATCTTTGAAGTTAAATCACTTAGAAAGTTGAAACATTAATTTTTAAGTAGAAATGTCTCTTAAGTATTAATATTTGTTGGTCGTTGCTTCAGCGTTTCAAGCATATTGTGATCTTTTAATACAAATATATGGGCAGACATATAACGGAACACATTTATATTGAATAGTAAGAATAAGAAAGAACATCATTACCAACACAATTAACTTTAGCACTGAAAGGTTCGGTAGCAACTTGTTCTCTGTAGCTCTTAAACCCTTCAATAATAACCTATAACCAAAATCCAAAAAAATAATTTTTAAAAAAAAAAAGTAAAGCAAATGTGAAGTATATTACCACAAGACTAGGCCTATGATTCAACAATCTAAATTACCTGCTTTATGTACATATTGAGATTTTAATATCTGCCCTACTTCTGTAAAACAATAACAAACAAAATAGCATCAGCAGCAGGACTACATAAAGTATGGGTGTCTATAATATATAAACAAGTCAACATACCTCTGATTAGGGTTTGACGGAGATAGTAGAACACAATTCAATCCATCTTTAATTCGACCATTAAGTGATCTACACAAACAATATTTAAAGGGTGTTGCTGTTAGGTTAGACCCAAACCCTAGCACTCCATGTGCGAGTGTGTGTGTGTGAGAATATAGTACAATTTCGTAGTAGAGTAAATAAATTGGAATATATTTTGAGTAATTGAAGCAAGTATCTAAGAAATTATGGAGAATCAAACATGAAAAATGCTTAATAACAGAAACTGCGTGTAAGCAACAGTGAGGGAAGGGACTTACAGCAGATAACTGGTGAAAAATTCAGCAGTGAAATGTGAGATTACTTGAAAGAGATGATTGTGCTGAGTTGCAGAGAAGTTACTCGAAAGAGAGATGATTGAGCGAATTTGCAGGGTTTTGGTGAATTGGGGGATTGGAGGGAAGCGAGGGAAATGGGAGAGTATATATGATATCAGGCAGGGGATTAGAAAACCCGAAATCCACGTGAAGTTTTTGGGTTGCCCGGGTTCAGTACGGTCGGGTACAAATATTTGGGAAGAGAAAAATATGATAAAATCCTTATATAAATAAATATAATACTTTTTTCATTCCAAATTATAATAATAATATTAAATTTTTAAAAATTAATTTAAAATTGATATAAATACATATATTTTATGTCAACACAATTATAAATATCATATATTACATTAAAAATATTATTAATTATAAGGTTTATTATTTTCAAAACTTAAATAAATTATGTCAATTTAAAATTTAAAAATATCTCAAATTGACTTTTAAAAAATCAATATTGATCTTGTAATTGAGAACGGATGAAGTATTACTAAAAATATGTGCGACTCTTGTTGTACAAAAAAAACAATTTTTTAGTATTTCAACTCAAATTTGGTATAAAAAAAAAACTTGTTATATATTTAAAATCACAAAAAAAATTATATTTTTCTAGGATCTTAAAAGATTCAGTCAACTATTTTTTTCCCTTTTATTCGATTTTACAAGTCTTTTCATCTATATTCTTAGTATAATAATTACGTATTTACAATCATGAATAATCCCATATTTTTATACATTCTATTATTTAATTAGTGTTCTATTAGAAATTTCATATTCATATTATTATTAATATATAATTATTTTATTATTATTAAATTATATAAGTATATTTTTATGTTAAATAAGATTCTAATATATGACATAGATAGATGAACGCATAGTCAAATAAATCATTAATTTAGAAGTAAATATTTTATTCGTAGACACCCAAAAAAATCATCTTAAAGAAATCTATTATTATTTACGCCAAAAGAATAAAATCTATTATCTATTATCTATTATACATATTAAATCGTAGTATATTAACAACATCAATTGACAAGTGTTATTCACACAATATGTCATATCTCTTATACCAGTAATGATCAGTCACGTGCATGTCAATCATTACTCTTGTTTTTTTAATTTTATAATATTATACCAATCATACTCACACAACAATCTGTAATACAAAATTATATCAAAATTTGAAGTACTACCAAATTTATAAAAAAAAAATCCTTAAACAAATACTAACAAAAACGGATCCAATTTTTATAATTTTCAAAATCATTACAAATCTAAACTAATGTGATAGTTATCACCTAATTTAATTTCTCAATATTACAACATCAAAATCATAAATTGATATTTTTTTTCCTTAAACAAATATTAACAATAACTAATACAGTATTTTTTCGGCGCAACTAACACTTACACCACTAAACTTGTCGGGTTTTATGCGTTAGGTCACAGCACTTTTAATTTTGTTAATTGGACCACTGGACTAACTAAATTTTTTTAATCAGGTTATTCCGTTAAAATCAGCTAACATACGTTAGCTGATAATCCGACGTGGCATTTTTTATTTGTTTTTGGAAATAACGTGGAAAGTCAAACTAACATTTAGGCCACTAAACTTATCGGGTTTTGTGTGTTAAGCCACTGAAATTTTAATTTCTTTAATTGGACCATTATACTAATTAAAAAAAATTAAATAAGTCGTTACGACAAATTAATTGGATAGAAATTATCTTTATTTTCGACGTGCTTGTGCTACTTTTCTATTATTTTGGAAGTGAGATGGTTTTTTTTTTTTATTATGTGAATATGACATGGCCTTTTTTAAAAAATATTAAAATAAATTTTTAAAAATACAAATAAAATTAAAATAAACTTAAAAATTTACAATAAATGAATTTAAAATAAAATTATATTTTTTAAAAAATATAAAATTAAAATTAAAATTAACCCTCTCTCTCTCTCTCTCTCTCTAAAACCCCTCTTTTTCAAAACAAAGAAAACCCCTCATCATTTTATATTTTAAAATATAAAATAAAATTAAAATTAATTTTTAAAAATATAAATTAAATTAAATTTTACTTGAAAAATTACAATAAATAATGCAAAACAAAATAACAATTTTTTTAAAACAAAGAAAATTAAAACCCTCACTCTCTCTCTCTGTCTCTAAAACCCCTTTTTTAAAAAAGAATAAATTTTTTATTATAATTTTCCAATTAAAATTTTATTTATTTATATTTTTAAAAATTAATTTTAATTTTATTTTATATTTTAAAATATAAAATAAAGAGGGATTTTCTTTGTTTTAAAAAGGAGGGGTTTAAAAGAGAAGGGGGGGTTAATTTTATTTTATACTTTAAAAAATTATTATTTGATTTTAAATCCTTTTATTGTAAATTTTCAAGTTTATTTGTATTTTAAAATTTTTGTCTTAATATTTTATTTTTTTTAAAAAAAAAGTCATGTCATATTCACATAATAATAAAAAAAGTCATCTCGTTTTCAAAATAATAAAAAAGTCGCATAAGCACATCGAAAATAAAGATAATTTCTATCCAATTAATTTGACGTAATGACCTGATTAAATTTTTTTTAATTTGTACAGTGGTCCAATTAAAGAAATTAAAAGTTTAGTGGTTTAACGTAGAAAACCCAACAAGTTAAGTGGCTTAAATGTTAGTTTGCCTTGCCAAGTCATTTCTAAAAAATAAATAAAAAATGTCACGTCGAATTATCAACAAACGTCTGTTAGCTGATTTTAAGAGAACGGTCTGATTAAAAAAATTTAATTAGTACAGTTGTCCATTTAACAAAAAAAAAGATTCAGTGACTTAACGCACAAAACCCGACAAGTTTAGTGTTGTAAGTGTTAGTTTTGCCGTATTTTTTCCCATATTATCTCATAATTGAACTATTGAATTTTATTTACATTTGATGCCTAAACTTTTTCTAATATGTTGATTTTATAATTCCCAAAATCTCTATAAATCTATATTGATCTGACATGTTGATTTGCAAAGATTAAGTTCTGAAAAAGTATTTTCAATTTTATTGTAATGAAATTAAAATATCTCTCCACACATATGATCATTAACTATACAACATTTGACTTTAAATACTAGGTACAATAACATTGTCAAACTCCATATTCGGTTCGAGACTTCTTATAAATGCAGATATCTATGAGGTTGTTAATTTCAAAAATAGGTATATTACATACTTCTTTTTTCCCTTATTAATTTCTCTTACTACTGAAAGTTAAAATGCTTTTTAACTACACCTCACTGTTGTCTGCCTAAATAACATCATTTGTGTTGTAAAAAATAATAAAACTATAATAAATCATTTATCTAGCTATAGCACATTGTCTATTACAGATGACTTTCGCCAAATCTATGATAGGAAAACTCTTGATGAAATATGGGATACAATAAAGGGAACACAATTTTTTTAACACCTTACTTTTTTCATTGAATAAATGTATTGTTGTCCTATTTTTTTTTTTTTGCTGTTTTTCTATGTAACAATCCAGAAGTCAACATGTGGCACTTGTTGTATAGAAACTAAATACAATTGGTTTTATAATTACTATAAAAAAAATGCTACAAAAAAATTAAACTTGAGAGTGGAAAGTTTTGGTATGATAAATATTGTGACTATGTCAATTTTGTTATACCAATGTATTGTAATACTACAGTATTTTGTTATGGGTTATATATAACTTATATTCATACTATGTCCACTCTTTTTTTACTATATAACTTGGTAAATCTAACTTTTATACTAAATCGCAATACATTAAAACCATTAATTGACAAGTGTCATTCACACAATCCGCCACCTCTCTTATATCATTAATAATCACTCACGTGTCTGTCAACCAATACTCATGTTTTTTGGATTTTATTATATTATACCATATATACTCACAACAATCTGTAATATAAAATTATATACAAATTTGAAGCACTACCAAATTAAATTTTTTCCCTTAAACAAATATTGACAAGAAAGCATCCAATTTTAATAATTCCCGAAATTACTACAAATTTAAACTAATATGATATTTATCAACTGATTTAATTTCTTAATAGTACAACATCAAAATCATAAATTAATATTTTTTCCTTAAACAAATACTAACAATAACTAATACATTATTTTTCTCATATCATCTCATAGTTGAACCATTGAATTATATTTACATTCCACGCCTAAACTTTTTCTAATATGTTAATTTTATAATCCCTAAAATCACTACAAATCTAAACTGATATGATATTATCAACTAATTTAATTTCTCAATATTACAACATAAAAATCAATTTATGATTTAATTATAATCATAAATTGATATTTTTTTATTACTCTCCGTTTTTAACCTAATTCCCCCTATAAATACATACTAACTCTTTCGCAACAACCCACATCACACATAATTCCATCCTTATACTTTTTTGCTATAAAGTAATATTATTTTCTTTTTATTCTGTTAATACATTCTACTACTTTGCCTTACCCATAATTTTGAATCCAACTTTTTAAATATGATTACTTAGATGACGGCTAGATACGATTTTGTTGATGACATCAGCACTATCAAAGAGACGTGGAAGATTAAGGTCAGAATAACTAAACTCTGATATATGCCTAGCTTTGACAAAGCTGACTACGTAAACAACATCAAGATGGTGTTGTTGGATGAAAATGTACACATACATACATACGTAACTCGAATTTACTTTTGAGAAATCTTAAATTTTAACATCTTACCATATGTATATTATACTTTTATAGGATGACAAAATATTAATAAATATCAAAAGAGCACTTTTGAATAAATTTCAAACATTGGTCTAAGAACATAAAGTTTTTATTATCACCAATTTCGTTGTTGGTCAGAACAGTGGTTCTTACAAAGGTACCAAATGTAATGGCCACGAATTCTATTAGACATTGTAATTATATTTATTAAATAATTAGCAATGAATTAAAATTTGTGTACTAATTAATTGTGCATTGGATAATTTAATGAATATACTTGTGTATATGTATATTTATTTAAAGCAATAAAGCAAGGTGTTATAATTAATTAAAGCAAGTCTAATTGGATTATATTTTAAATCCAAATGAGGTATTAAACTAGGTCAAATTAATTAACCTAGTAGTCCATGTAATTAATTAAATAATCCCGATGCTTGATTTAATTAAATGTAACATAGATTATTTAATGTTAACCCAATGTAATAATTAAATTGAGCGCAACCCAATTAAATGGATAAGCCCAATATATTTAATTCCTAAGTCCAATGTGGAGCTCAATAAGAAGTCAAAATTGGTCAAACAATATATATATAAGTGTATATATATACATATATATATGTATATATATATGTATGTATAATTAATCAATAAAAATTAAAGGAAAAATGGCCAAGAAAATGTCATTTTGGCCGGGTATAGTGGGGGCCACAAAGGTGGCTTGTGTTGCTTCATGTTGCTTAAATTACACTCCTTTCCATAGTTGGCCAACAACCCTAGTCATTCCATTTGTCTATCAACTAGTCATTCAAGTAAATAGTAATCCAAATTAGCTACTAATTCACCAACACTAGCGGATTAGGAAAGTTGATGATGGATTAGCAAAGTCCTATAAATATAGTGCTTTATACTTTAGTTATGTTGGTTGGTCATTTGTAAGAAATTCTAGAGAGAAAAAATGGAGAGCTTTTTGAGAGAGATATAGAGCATACACTTGTGAGTTGAATAAAATAGACAGAGAAGGAGCTTGGTGAATGTCACAAAGTTTCACAACATACTTTGGAATAAGAAGAAGAAGAGCACACAAGTCCTTAAGGTTAAAAAGTGCTCCAACTGTAATGACCACAAATTCTATTAAATATTGTAATTATATTTATTAAATAATTAGCAATGAATTAAAATTTCCGTACTAATTAATTGTGCATCAATTAATTGAATGAATATACTTGTGTATGTGTATATTTATTTAAAGTAATAAAGCAATGTGTATAATTAATTAAAACAAATCTAATTGGATTATGTTATAAGTCCAAATGATATATTAAACTATGTCAAATTAATTTAACTAGTAGTCCATGTAAGAAATTTAATCTTAGTCCATGTAATAAATTAAACTAGTCTAATGCTTGATTTAATTAAATGTAACATATGTTATTTAATGCTAGCCCAATGTAATAAATAAACTGAGCCAAAACAAATTAAATGGATGAGCCCAATATATTTAATTTCTAAGTCCAAAGTGGAGCCCAATAAGGAGTCAAATTATTGGTCAACATTTATACATATGTGTGTGTGTGTGTGTGTGTGTGTGTATATATATATATATATATATATATATATATATATATATATAAGTGAATATATATAATTAAAATATAAAAATAAAGCAAAATTTGGCTTAGAAAAGGCTAAATGGCCAGCACATTGAGGGGCCCCACTTGGGGTTGCTTCTTTTGTACATTAAATCATAGTTGCTCACCAACTCATGTCATTCACCTAGTCATTCAAGTTGTTCATCAATCAAATAGTAATCCTAACTAACTCATAATTTGACTATGTTGATTGATTAAGGAAAGTTGATGATGATTAAGGAGACTATATATATAGAGTGCTCTACACCTTAGTTGTGTTTGCTTGGTCATTTGTTAGCATTTTCTAGAGAGAAAAGTGAGAGCTTCCAAGAGAGAATACACTAGTAAGTAAGAGTTTCTTAAGAAAATAGCTAGAGGAGAAGCTTGGTGGATGTTAAATAGTTTCATAGCTTTCTTTGGAAGGAGAAGAACAAGAGCACACAAGTCCATAAGATTTAAAAGTGTTATATCTTTTCCTTATTTTATTTTTGTAGTCTATATATGATTTGAACGGTTAAAATATATTTTTAACCGATCAAAAGTTATTTTGATGGTCTAGAAGTCTTAAACTATGTTATATATGTATATTCATGGTTTGATGTGCGTAAATCATGTTTTGATATGTGTGGTATGTATAAAAATGGAAGAAATGTTCATATTAAACTTTACCAGTAAAACCTAGTTGAGTATATGGTATTTAATGTTATAGTTCGAAATGTACAAGTTAGGAAATGAATTTCTAGGGCCAAAAAGTTACATATATGAGTTTTAAAGAAAACTCAACTCGAAGTTTTCAAAAATATGGAAAAACAAAGAAGTTATGACTTTTACCGTAAAGTATGTCGTTTTTAAACCCTAAGTGGTTCGATCTTTAAATTTGTGTCAAAACGATTTCAAAAATGTGATCGAACCATGAAATGTTATAAAACTAGAAGTTAGGTCAACATTGATTTTGTGTTATTTGAATCTGTAGATTTCATTTTATACAATTTTTAATCAAAATAACTCAAAGTTGATTTTTTTTTAAAATTTGGTCGGAATACCCAAGCGCCGACGGCGCAATATCAGTTCAAAATTGAACGCCGGCAGCGCTCAGGCATTCTATTTCCAGCACCGACAGTGCTGAACTTGGTTCATTCCGAGCGCCGGCGACACTGACCTGGTTTTTCGATTTTTGTTGGGTCAATTTTGGCCAGGACGGGTCGGTCCAGGTCAAAAAATGAAAAATGTTCCAAAAATATTTTTTTTATTTTTGGACTTAATAAGAGTATTTTTAAAATTATAGATAGTTGATTTAATAAGTAAAAGAGGATAAATATTATTAAAGGTATAATAATATAAATTAAATTATTAAAATATTATTAAATGTATAATAATATTATAAGGTCAATAAAATATTATTAAATGAGTAATAATATTTGTAAATAGATAAAATATTATTAAATGAACAATAATATTAGAACATAACTAAAATATTATTAAATAGTTAATAATATTAGAATATTAATAAAATATTATTAAAAGAATAATAATATTAGATAAGTGATAAAATATTATTAGATGGGTAATAGTATTAGCTAATAAATAAAATATTATTAAATAAATAATAATATTAGAAGACTAATAAAATATTATTAAAGGATTAATAATATTAGGTGTTTAATAAAATATTATTAAATGATTAATAATATTATAAGGTTAATAAAATATTATTAAATTGTTAATAATATTAGATAAGTGTGGTCTATATTAAATAATTAATATAGGTTTTATGTGATTGAAATATTATCAAGTAGTGATAATATTACCTAAGTATTTATATAATTATGTGGTTAAATAAGAGTTATAAAGATTATCATATGAATGTGTATATGATACTAATTTAAAATCAAACTGATTAATTGTTAGGTCTATTCAAAGAGAATTAATTGAATTGGTTAGCAGTAGACTACGCACGAGACAAGTTTTTCTTAACTCTAACTTGTGTTTATTGTTGCAAGTTTTTCTTAACCCTAACTTGTATTTATTGTTGCAAGTTTTCTTCAACCTTATTTACATTGAGCAATTCAATTATTGTTGAGCAAGTATCTACACTCGTAGATATTTGACAGAGCTTTAAGTGGGTTAATTATCTAAAATTATTCAACATCATTACTGTTATTGTATTCGCACATAGTGCTTTTGCAAATGTTTTAGTTCATTAATTTAAGAACTGTTTAAGAATGTCTAAGCTAATTGTTCCGGCTAGACAATGCATGTTTAAATTCATCAAATTGAATATTTTAAAAGTTTATCCAAACCATTGGTTGGTGCGAATTCTTATAGTAAGACTGAGAATGAACAATCCTAAATAAAGGGGATTTTTATCTGTCGGAAAACCAAATTTGCGCAAGATATCTGAATGTTATGCATATACATAGGGTACAAGAGGTTGATCCCCTCGCGTACCACATTTTTTGAGGTCTCAGATATATATGTCTGTTCTACCTTAGTAGCAGTTCATAGTCCTTAAAGACCACTCTGTAGTAAAGAGTCAATTCATTCTTCTATTGAAAAATTGATTCTTGATTTCTTTTACAATTGTTATCTATTATTGAAAACCCTGATGTTAAATTTCCTTTTATCGTGATATATCTTATGCTATTGTTCTTAAACTTGCTGAGCCATTTAGTTGTTCATTCTTGCTATATCATGACTTATTTTCAATTAAGCCCGAAAGTTCTAAACAAGACAAAGACAAAGTTTAGATTAGCTAAATGCATGCTAGTTAAATTACTTGTTATGTAATTTCTTTTGTAAATATTTTGTATTCCCTTAAGATATATAATGTTTATGTTAAAGTTAATCGACCTTGGAAATTGTAGCCTTTTTATAAGGAATCTTTTGTATTATTCCGCGAAGTTTAAATGCAATTTATGTATTTAATGGTTACTAAGTATTGTACAGTGGAGAACCAAACCCAATGTTATAGAACCCGAATTTGGGGTCGTCACACTAACCCTTTTTAAGTTCGTTTTTATAGTCTATATGTGTTTTGAACGGTTAAAATATATTTTTAACCGATTAAAAGTTGTTTTAATGGTCTAGAAGTCTTAAACTATGTTATGTATATATATTCATGGTTTGATATGTTTAAATCATTTTAACCGATTAAAAGTTGTTTTAATGGTCTAGAAGTCTTAAACTATGTTATATATATATATTCATGGTTTGATATGTTTAAATCATGTTTTGGTATATATGGTATGCATAAAAATGAAAGAATTGTCTATATTGAGCTTTACCGGTAAAACCCTAGTGGACCATATGCTAGTTAATGTTGTAGTTTGAAATGTACAAGTTGAAAAATAGATTTCTATGAATAGAAAGTTATATTTATGAGTTAAAAAGATAACTCAACTTGAATCTCTCGAAAATATGAAAAAAATGAGCAAGTTATGGCTTTTATTGCAAACTATGTCGTTTTAAAATTCTAGAGTGAGCGATCTCGAATATTATATCAAAAACATTTTCAAAAACGAGATCGAATCATAAAATGTTGAAAAATAACAAGTTAGAAAGATAATAAAACTGATTTGGTGTGTTTTGAACATGTAGATTTCATTTTATGTAAGTTTGAACCAAAGAAATCAAAGTTGAAAATTTTGGATTTTGAAAAACACAGTTATCGCCGTAGCGGTGAAACACCGTGTGATTAAAAAATTAAGTCACCGCCATAGCAGTAAATCTCACCGCCGCAGCGGTGAACCAGATAGTTTGAAAAATTAATTCTAGACCAGGTCGGGTCAGAAAATAAAAAATATTTTGTAAATTATTTTATTATGTTTTAATCTAATAAAAGTAATTTAAATATTATGAAAGTTAAATTAATAGGTAAAAGAGAATAAATATTATTAAAAAATTAATAATATAAATTAATTAATAAAATGTTATAGGAGGAGTAAAATATTATCAAATGATTAATAATATTAGATAATGAATAAAATATTATTAAATGATTAATAATATTAATAAAGTAATAAAATATTATTAAGTGATTAAAAATATTATAAGATTAATAAAATATTATTAAATGATTAATAATATTATAAGTCTAATAAAATATTATTAACTTATTAATAATATTATATTAGAGTTTAAACTATTTTAAAGAATTAATATAGATTTTATATGATTGAAATATTATCAAGTGATAATATTTCCTAAGTGTTAATATAACCATAACTATGTAATTACGTGGTTAAGTGGTAGAGATGTAAGAGTTATAAAGGTTATCATATGAATGTGTATATGATACTAATTTAAGATCAAACTTATTAATTGTTAGGTCTATTCAGAGAGAATTAAATTGAATTAATTAACAGTAGTCTACACACGAGGCAAGTTTTCTTTATCCTTACTCAGATTTATATTGAGCAATTGTTTTAAACCTATTCAATTATTGTTGAGCAAGTTTTTACACTTGTATTTACTTACCAGAACTTTAAGTGGTTTAATTATTTAAAATTATTCCACATCCTTATTGTTATTGTATTCGCAGATAGTGCATTTGTAAATGTATAGTTCATAAATTCCAAAACTGTTTAAGAAAGTTTAAGCTAATTGTTTCAGCTAGACAAT
Organism: Hedera helix; assembly: GCA_947179155.2. Taxonomy (NCBI): domain Eukaryota; kingdom Viridiplantae; phylum Streptophyta; class Magnoliopsida; order Apiales; family Araliaceae; genus Hedera; species Hedera helix. The sequence continues at coordinate 32,112,598 of OX359276.1, forward strand.
GCATGTTAAATTCATCACATTGAATATTGTAAAAGTTTATCCAAACCATTTGTTGGTGCAGATTTTTATAGTAAGACTGAGAATAAACAACCCTAAATAAGGGAGATTTTTTTTATCTGTCGGGAAACTGAATTTGCGCAAGATGTCTGAATGTTATGCATATACATAGGGTACAAGAGGCTTATCCCCTCGCGTACCATATTTTTCGTGGTATCAGATATATATGTCTGTTCTACCTTAGTAGTAGTTCATGGTTCTTAAAGACCACTCAGCTGTAAAGAGTCATTCCATTCTTATATTGAAGAATTGATTCTTGATTGTTACCTATTGTTGAAAATCCTGATGTTAATTTTCCTTTCCATCATGATATAACTTATGCTAATTGTTCTTAAACTTGCCAAGCCATTTAGTTGATCATTCTTGCTATATCATGACTTATTTCAGCTAAACCAGAATGTTCTAAACAAGACAAAGGTAAGGGAAAAGCCAAAACTTAATTTAGCTGGATGTATGCTAGATTAATTACTTCTATGTACCTTCTTTTGTAAATCTTTTGTATTCCCTTAAGATATGTAATGTTTATGTTAAGGTTAATCGACCTTGGGAAGTGTAGCCTTTTTATACGGAACCTTTTGTATTATTCCGCGAAGTTTAAATGCAAATTAGGTATTTAATTGTTATTAAGTATTGTTCAGTGAGAACCAAACTCGAGGTTATGGAACTCGAATTTGGAATTGTCACACCAAACATTTATACAAGATAAATTTCATGTATTCTACCTCACTGCGAGAGTTGGATGAGGCTCTCATTCATACATATGGATTTCAATTCAGTCCATGCGATTAAATACTATCAAACCATGTTGATGAGTCCTACTTAGTTGGTATGTTTAACAATAATTTTCTCTTCATAATTTTTATTCAGAGTTTTTTATATACATACATATTTCTATTGTTTTTGCTCAGATGTTATTGGACAACTAACTGCGATAGGGATTGTAGAACTCAGCACAGACAATGGTAAACAAAGTAAAAAAGTTAATATTGAATTAACTAATAACATGTAACTTTTCAAACTGGGTTACAACTACTTTTATTAATAACCTTGCTTATTTAAATTACTCTAACGTTGTATTTTTCGTACAGTCATAATGTATTGATTTGCACCTTTTGGGATGACTTTGCAAACCAAATTTGTTTATTTACTGAAACAAAACGCCAAAATACCATTATAATTGTTTTACAATTTGCAAAGATTAAGTTTTGAAGAGGTTTTTTCAATTTTATTGTAATGAAATGAAAATATCTCTCCACACATATGATCATTAACTATACAACATCTAAATTTAAATACTAGGTACAACAACATTGTCAAACTCAATGTTCGGTTCAATATTTTCTTATAAATGTAGATATCCATGAGGTTGTTTCCCTTATTAATTTCTCTCACTACTGAAAGTTAAATTCTTTTTAACTTTCATAAATTAGTTTATCACCAAAAATACTAAAATAATGTAATTAAAATAGTTTTATACATTCCTTAAGCTTGCAAACTTTCCTTTGAAACTTTTTCTACACTTGGATGACACCATAATTTCCTTCCTTGGCGGTGGTGGTGCTTGGTGGCGGTGATGGCTTCGGGTGAAGATGAAAATGGGGAGAGAGTGTATTTTGTTTTGTTTTTGTTTTGTGCTTTTTGTTGCTTTTGTTTTGTTTTTTTATTTTTTTTAAGGTAATACATAACCAAATTGAACACTCCCACATGTCCACCGCCTAAACCATTTCAAGCTCTCGGTTTAAAAAAAAGAAGCTAAAATAATTATTTTAATACATTACATAGTTATTTCGTGTAATAAATAATTTACATAAAGTCTTTAAAATATTTATTTTAATTCATTAAAATTCATAAAATGATTTATAAATAATATTTATACATTTTTTAGGTAATTTACTTGATAATTTTTGTACACGCATAATGACATGCATGTAATTATATGAGATATTTTATACTTCCAAAATTAATAAAATAACACATACAACTTATAAAAATTAATTTTCATACATTTTCACTTCGTTACATGGACGATATGTTTAATTAACATGTTTACGTTTCTCAAATATTATTTTCCATAAAAATTATAACAATTCCATCATACAATAAACATAATTTAATAAATTAAAACATTCATTCTCTTCATTTATTTTTTCCATTTCTTTACTATTTGACACACTTTATATATAAATCATATAATAAAATATTGCACCATTTGTACAATTATATTTCCTTTCTTAATCAATGCATTCTTCTTATATAAATTATATAATCATTTTTATATAATTTATATAATTACTATTTCCTTACTATTTACTTTAAATTTCCTTATATAAATTACATAATTTATTATTATATAATAAATATAATTACTTTCTCCTCTTGAAATTTCTAAACTTTCGTCATAATTATTGATTAATTATAAAATCAATAATTTCAATTTTACTAATTCACTCTTTAGCTTTTTATTAAAATTTGGATTAATTTAATTATTAATACCTTTATCTCCATAATCAATAAAAATTAATCAATATAACAATTGAGCGCGCGCGCACACACACACACACACACACACACACACACACACATATATATATATATATACCTCACATTACCACGTAACGCCATTTAAATAACAATTTATGCACCTCCACAACTATTTTAAATATTAACAATTTAATTGTATAATTACATGAAATTTCTCTTATTTTTCATAAATTATTTTTAAATAATTTATTTACTTTTCAATTATGTTAATTCAACACAATTTATTACCATCTCTGTACAGATTTAATTTACCAACTAAATTCCATCACACACTTTAAATTACATAAAATATATCAATCATAATTAATTCAAACAACCTTGATAATTTTTGTTAATTAATTTCTTATTTAATATTATTAAAGTAATCCCGAAAATTCGGGTTCTCACAAAAACTCTTGATGAGATATGAGATACAACAAAGGTAACGAAGATTCAAAGTTCAAGTTAAAGTAATGGATGATACGTCTCGTGCATCTGTTGTTCCGTTTGATCGTGAAGTCCAACAATCAATAGAAACATTAGCTTATGAACTGAGGGATCAATTGCTTAAGGTAAAATTAAAATTTAAAATATTATTACATATTTGTTGTATACAATTTTTAAATAATGTACATAACTACTTTTAATCCATTTTTTTTTATTGTGTTAAAGGTTGGTGGCTCTGACTGTTTTTCGAAAGAACTCAATTCATTGTTGCAAAAAAGGTTTCTTTTCAAAATACAAATATCATCTTATAATTTGAAGGTAAATTAAGCGGCATTCACAGTTGCTAGAATGACTGACAATGAAAAAATAATTGAATTTTACACAAGCTTATATGATGGAACTCAGGTATTATTATCACATTTACTTAGTATCTCATATATTTTAGGTATTCTAAATTTTATACATATAATTGTAATCAAAATATTACCTACATTTTTAATAATTTCTTATATGTTTGTTGTAATATCCTGAATATTTATAGCACTTATAAATATGCTATTAAATGACTAAAGTGAATTGTAAAGTTAATTTCGAGGACGAAATTCCTGTAAGTTGGGTTGAATGTAATATCCCAAATATTTCCAAAGTGATCTAACAAGATCTAAGCAAGGTTGTCAATTCAAAACCTAAGATCGATTGCTCAAGCATACCTTGAGCTATCTTAAAAAATATATACGACTCGAAACTACGCTCGTATACACCTAAAAGGTTAAAAATCTTTAACCTAATTTGTGTTATGTGATTAGAAAAGCTTGAATTGAGCTTTTAAATGTGCTGTATGAATTATCTATGTGTAGGATTTTGTGTTATGGTTTAAGTAGTTAACCTTAACGCTTATTAAAAATCAGAAGTCAATTTAGGGCAAAAACCTAAATTGGAAAAAGAGATAAAACCTAAACCCTAACCCTAGGGTCTAAACCCTGGGAAATAACCTAGGCCCTTGAGCAAAATGTGAAGGTCAAATTAACATTCCATTTCAAGATTCAACCTTCCCACGATTTGAAAACAAGTAACAATCAATAAAAGTTTTTCTCGAAAAACGTGTAAAAGCACTATTCACGAGGTGACATTTTTCATTCGTTTGACTGTTTCTTTCATCTGTAGGACTTCTTACATTTTATAACATAGTGATAATATGAGGTTTAGATGTCAGGGAACCAATAAAATTTTCTTGGGAAAAAGACGAAAAATACACGATTTACGAGAAAACGTTTGTCGTCTTTTTGAACGTTCTTTTCAACGTTTGGACTTTTTCTATTTCACGTTATAGCATTTATACGGGGAATAGATACCAGAGAGCCACTGATATTTTTCCCAAAATAAAACGTAAAACGCTCTTCAAACAAAAACGCTTTCCGTTTTTGAACGTTCCGCTGAAGGATACAGTGTTTGTATGCAACACCGGTGCGTAATAAGCAATAAAAGATTTTTCTCGAAAAGTGTGCCAGGAATAAGACGAAATAGGGAAAAGACAAAAATGAATATTATTTTTGACTTTTTGGTCTTCTAACCATTTTCTGAGAAATGGTCGTTAAAAACACTATTCACCGAAAAACGTGCCAAGTCTTTTGAACTTTTCACTTTACAGAAAAGTGTTTATTCGGAACAAAACTCAGTAATATCAAAATTTTAAATCAGTATAAGTTAACCATTTAGTTGGAATCAGACTGTTATATAATTAAACTGCTAATTCATCTGTGTTATTTTCTTCAAATGCAACACGAGATAAGTTAACATTAAATTTGAATAATCAAATTTATGAGATTAATACCTAATTATATTATTCCATCATAATTAGTGTCTAGAATGAAAGAAATTTATCAATCACGTCGCCCGGTAGGTGTACTTGGGAAAAATACACGGAAGATTATCCGAGATTAATTCAAGAAAAACTTTGAGGGTCAGACGAGACATCATATTAATATTGTATGATGTATTTTATGAATAAAATACGTATAAGTAATTAAAACTTATATTACTAATGCGAAATATTTTATATTAATCGCACGCGATTTATCCGATATACCGAAATCGGAAGAAATAATGACAAAACAGCTCGGGAAGCTTCTAGAAGTTAGTTTGGAAAATATCTAGATATTATTCTAGTTTTATTAATTAAATAATGTGCGAAATGACTAAAATGCCCTTGGCTTTTAAACTAATGACCAAACTACCCCGACCCTTGGTTTTCCTATAAATAGAGAGCTAATCTCTTCATTATTCTCAATAATTTTCAAAGCAAAATTCCTATAATCAAGAGATTGCAAAGAAATAGTTAAAGCTTGTAATAATTAAAGGTACGATTCTTAATCGTTATTATGCTTAAAGTTTTATTTTATCGATGAGGCTCAAGAACATAAGTCGTAGCCATGTACGATTTTTCGTTCTCCGTGTTCCTTATGACTTGAGCAAGTCGTTGTTATGTCAAATTTTATTTCATAGTTTAAAGTTCAAGAACATACGTCGTATCCATGTACGGTTTATCCGTTCTCCGTGTTCTTCGTATGTTCTGGAGTATTATTATAAATTGTTATAATTAAGTAAACAAGTCGTTATAATGACCAATTTTTGTCAATTATAAAGTGTTATGATCACATATGTAAGCAGTTATAATGCTCAAATTATTTCAAGTATGAAATCCAAAAGCTCAAGAACATAAGTCGTTACCATGTACGATTTTTCGTTCTTCGTGTGTTCTTGAGCAAAAGTCATAATTTCTACATAAGTAGGTTTATGATTTGGTAATTTAGTGTTATGGGATGATGAAACATAATTTCTACATAAGTAGCCTTGCTAAATAATGCTTGTGGCATCAAGTTTTAGTAGTCGAAACGAAGGACGATGAAACTTTGTTCTTCGTGTTCTTCGATTCGTTCTTCGTGTTCTTGAGAAAAAGTCATGAAATCTTATATAAGTAGGTTTATGATTTTGTTATTTTTATGTTATGAAGTGATACGGAGTGTTAGAGCATGTTATCTTAGCAAATTAATGCTTGAGGTATCATGTTTTACCAATCGGATTAAAGAAAGTTAAGTCTAATATAGTCGCAGAATATTTTTGCAAATTTCTGAAAATTTAAATTCTGAATATGCCTTAGAAACCTGAATGAAAGTTGTAGATCATGAAATTCTAAGCAATTTAGACTCAAGAATCACTCAAAAATGTTTTCGTATGATAAAGTTATGGCTGTTAATATCAAAGAGGTCAGATATATAAATCAGTTTTAGATCAGTCCCATTACTGGCGAAATATGTGTAAATCAGTAAGGAATCTCGAACTTTGGTCTGAATGAAAGTTGTAGATACGGAAGTTACGAACGCGTGAAATTTTGAACAACTCAAAAATGTTTTAAAACGAAGAAGTTGTGGCCGTTTGATCGAGCCGGGGTCTAGCAGCCATACATGCTGCCTATTTTTTTAAAAGTGACTTAAAAGTGAGTTTTTGAGTTGGACAATTTTCCAATTAATTCCACCAATGAAAATAGTCTAGTTAAGTTATTCTAAGACTTATTCAAAAGGAAAATTTGATAAACTAACGTTCGGGGTTACGTAACCCTCTTTGTAGGCGTTTAACGATTTTTCGGGAAACCCTAAAACAGTTTCAAGGCAAGTTCTAAACCCTTATATGTTATTTGTTATGTAATAAATGTTATGTGAAGTCTTTAACTGATGGTTGCAAGCCTTCTAAATGTTATGTGTTATGTTTACGAGTTATGAACATAATTTATACACTTTGTGTGTCAATGTGATATAAATTGTTAGAATGCGAGTTATATGTGATATTAAATGGAGAATTATATTCAGTCAAGGCATGTTAAAGTTTATATGAAAGCATAAACTGCGTATGTGCTGTATGTTAGACTTGCTGAGCCGTCGTGCTCACTCTTGCGAATAAAACCTTATTTGCAGATTAAAGATGAACGTTAAGAAGATCATGAACGTAAAGATGAAACGTAGATTATGTTTTCATGTTTATTACTTCTATTTGCATAAGTCATAACGACTGTTGTAATACGAACAAACAAACATGTAACCGAATATTGAATGAATGATATAAATTATTATCATCAGAATGTTGTTATGTCTTTATTTTGATATAACATAGAATTGTTAAGACTTAACATAGTATTGATAATGATCTACTTATCTGGATGAGGATCGGTAAATAACTTGTGAGTGCTGTACATCCGAGACAGGACTAAGCGATGTTGACTGGTCAAATCCATCGTTAAGGTTCCTCGGACCCAGGTATAACTCGTTATTACTATTCTGAATACCATATAAGTAGGATTATTGATATGAAGAGATATCACTATAAACAAATATGTTTCGAATGAGGGTTTTAACTAGTTGGGTAATGTTCTGTACGGAAAGAGAATTTTGCACCGGACAAAGATACAATCATTTGTCACGGGTGAAGATACAAACATTCACCGCGAGATTCTTTGTTCCCAAGAGCCGTCCTAATGATTTAATGCCGTGGATGTTGGAACATGTAAAGTTATAGAATATTTAAATCCTAAGGATAAAATTAAACCGTTATATATGGTTTTATCCATTTTTACGGATGAAATACAAGTTGATACTTGTATACTTATGAGACTGAGATCAAGTTAAGATCCAGGGACAAAGTTAAGAGAAAATTTTAATGTATAGTCTAAAATAAGACTAATTCAACCAATATGATTATAGGATCATTGGTTAAGTCGATAGATGTACGAAATTAACGCACAAGGTCCGCCGCATCGAAAGCGCGGGGATTTTGGGGGCGTTACAGTTGGTATCAGAGCAGTGGATTATAGTTTCGAGGTAACAAGTACATTGGAGTATAATTTGATGGATTAAGAAGAAATGGACTTGTGAAGAGTCTGTAAATAATTAAAAGATATGCATAAATCTTAATACATAAAAATTATTATGTGAAAGAAATATAATGAATAAAGATAAACTCTTTACGAAAATATCTGAAGATAAATAGACTCTTAATGAGTTCTCAAAGCAAGTAATAAGATAAAATAATCTTATTAGTTTTTATGTGAAACTATTTCATCAAAATGAAATGGTAAGTTTTGTATTATGTGTAATTATACCTAAGAAAAGAGATGAGTAAACTCATAAGGAATGTAAATGATGAAGGAATGTAAATGATGAAGGAATGAATTAAGAAAAGAAAGTGACTAAAATAGTTATAGAACGATTAGGGATTTCAATTGAAAACTCATATTGGTAAAACTGAGTAGAATGACTCTCTTGTATGGGAAAGAGTTTAATATGCTTCAGATAACCGATCTAACTACACTGTTGGTATGAATGATTCATGGTCAGTGTTCTCAAAGCGGGTTACACACTGAATGAAATCATTTGAGGATAGTGTTGATGGATTCATTAGTTCTTAGGTGGAGGAATAACTCAGTTTGCTATATTGATAAGTAAATTAAAATCTTGTATCAAACTCTTCTTTGTATATATTTTGAGAAGGTGTTTTTTTTCTCATATGTATATTGACTAGTTACTAGTTGTTACGTCATAACTATAGTTTTAAAAATATTTGTATGTTAGTTACTGAGCGAACGAACCCTTGTTATGAACTTGGGCTATGATATGTTAGTCGAACCGACTTGTGAGATGCGGCTACGATTTGTCTATTCAGTGCGATATTGATCAGTACCAATGTGCGCTGAGACATTTCAATTTCGTGTTGATGAGAAGGGGAACTAATATATTTGTTTGTACTTGGTTTAATACAATCAATCAGTTTACTATATTACTATATATTTGCAAAACTTGTGTTATGGTTAGAGAATAATGGAAAAGATAGAGGATTGAGGGTATTTCAAAAATCTTCTAGCTATGCTAGATCTTCATGGTTATATTCGCACTTGTGTGCCTTTGAAAAGAGTGGTTCACTAGTTGAACTGGAAAATTTTGTTAGTTCTTCACTAGCTATGTTATTCATATGTCTATGCTAATTGTTTTGGCTAGACAGATTTAATGTGAAGAATAAAAATGATTTATTCATCAACACTCCATTTAACCTGGCGTGAAGATGATACATGATGAGTCATCAACACACTTTGCAATGTGCGGTATACAGTCATAAAATTGCTTTTCAAAAAGTTTGAATTGTTTAAATATGAGTCAATGCCAATTGTTTCGGCTAGACACCTTTGGGTTATGAAAAAAGAACGGACGTAGGAATTCGATAGACGCAATAAACCGCGTCTTTAAAGATAATATGGTACGACAGACTGATCACCTAAAGTACAACGTATGTGTGTTCTCGATCTTAATTGATTGTTACACAATGTATGGTGTTCTCAATCTTAATTGATTGGTACACAAAGTATGAAGTGTTCTCAATCTTAATTGATTGCTACACAAGTATATGGTTTTCCAGTCCGGACGATGATTTAAAAAAATTATGGGTTATATAGTATTCATAGTTTTTGAATAAGGTAAAGGTCTTGATTGACCGCTAGATAAGTGAGAAGAATCCAAGATAAAGGAAGAATGAGACTGAATGTCAATTTTGATAAGAGGTTTAAAACCTAGAGTTATGAAAGAAATGTGGTAGAGATAAGTGAACATTGTTAAGACCTAATCAAAGTATTGGAGGTTTAATGTGAGTAAAAGATGAATTTAGAAAATTCATATTGAAGAGTAAATTGGAGATGATTATATTATAATTTCGAGGACGAAATTCTTATAAAAAGGAGAGAATGTAATATCCTGAATATTTATAGCACTTATAAATATGCTATTAAATGACTAAAGTGAATTGTAAAGTTAATTTCGAGGACGAAATTCCTGTAAGTTGGGTTGAATGTAATATCCCAAATATTTCCAAAGTGATCTAACAAGATCTAAGCAAGGTTGTCAATTCAAAATCTAAGATCGATTGCTCAAGCATACCTTGAGCTATCTTAAAAAATATATACGACTCGAAACTACGCTCGTATACACCTAAAAGGTTAAAAATCTTTAACCTAATTTGTGTTATGTGATTAGAAAAGATTGAATTGAGCTTTTAAATGTGCTGTATGAATTATCTATGTGTAGGATTTTGTGTTTTGGTTCAAGTAGTTAACCTTAACGCTTATTAAAAATCAGAAGTCAATTTAGGGCAAAAACCTAAATTGGAAAAAGAGTTGAAACCTAAACCCTAACCCTAGGGTCTAAACCCTAGGAAATAACCTAGGCCCTTGAGCAAAATGTGAAGGTCAAATTGACATTCCGTTTCAAGATTCAACCTTCCCACAATTTGAAAACAAGTAACAATCAATAAAAGTTTTTCTCAAAAAACGTGTAAAAGCACTATTCACGAGGTGACATTTTTCATTCGTTTGACTGTTTCTTTCATCTGTAGGACTTCTTACATTTCATAACATAGTGATAATATGAGGTTTAGATGTCAGGGAACCAATAAAATTTTCTTGGGAAAAAGACGAAAAATACACGATTTACGAGAAAACGTTTGTCGTCTTTTTGAACGTTCTTTTCAACGTTTGGACTTTTTCTATTTCACGTTATAGCATTTATACGGGGAATAGATACCAGGGAGCCACTGATATTTTTCCCAAAATAAAACGTAAAACGCTCTTCAAACGAAAACGATTTTCGTTTTTGAACGTTCCGCTGAAGGATACAGTGTTTGTATGCAACACCGGTGCATAATAAGCAATAAAATATTTTTCTCGAAAAGTGTGCCGGGAATAAGACGAAATAGGGAAAAAACAAAAATAAATATTATTTTTGACTTTTTGGTCTTCTAACCATTTTCTGAGAAATGGTCGTTAAAAACATTATTCACCGAAAAACGTGCCAAGTCTTTTGGACTTTTCACTTTACAGGAAAGTGTTTATTCGGAACAAAACTCAGTAATATCAAAATTTTAAATCAGTATAAGTTAACCATTTAGTTGGAATCAGACTGTTATATAATTAAACTGCTAATTCATCTTTGTTATTTTCTTCAAATGCAACACGAGATAAGTTAACATTAAATTTGAATAATCAAATTTATGAGATTAATACCTAATTATATTATTCCATCATAATTAGTGTCTAGAATGAAAGAAATTTATCAACCACGTCGCCCGGTAGGTGTACTTGGGAAAAATACACGGAAGATTATCAGAGATTAATTCAAGAAAAACTTTGAGGGTCAGACGAGACATCATATTAATATTGTATGATGTATTTTATGAATAAAATACGTATAAGTAATTAAAACTTATATTACTAATGCGAAATATTTTATATTAATCGCACGCGATTTATCCGATATACCGAAATCGGAAGAAATAATGACAAAACAGCTCGGGAAGCTTCTAGAAGTTAGTTTGGAAAATATCTAGATATTATTCTAGTTTTATTAATTAAATAATGTGCGAAATGACTAAAATGCCCTTGGCTTTTAAACTAATGACCAAACTACCCCGACCCTTGGTTTTCCTATAAATAGAGAGCTAATCTCTTCATTATTCTCAATAATTTTCAAAGCAAAATTCCTATAATCAAGAGATTGCAAAGAAATAGTTAAAGCTTGTAATAATAAAAGGTACGATTCTTAATCGTTATTATGCTTAAAGTTTTATTTTATCGATGAGGCTCAAGAACATAAGTCGTAGCCATGTACGATTTTTCGTTCTCCGTGTTCCTTATGACTTGAGCAAGTCGTTGTTATGTCAAATTTTATTTCATAGTTTAAAGTTCAAGAACATACGTCGTATCCATGTACGGTTTATCTGTTCTCCGTGTTATTCGTATGTTCTGGTGTATTATTATAAATTGTTATAATTAAGTAAACAAGTCGTTATAATGACCAATTTTTGTCAATTATAAAGTGTTATGATCACATATGTAAGCAGTTATAATGCTCAAATTATTTCAAGTATGAAATCCAAAAGCTCAAGAACATAAGTCGTTACCATGTACGATTTTTCGTTCTTCGTGTGTTCTTGAGCAAAAGTCATAATTTCTACATAAATAGGTTTATGATTTGGTAATTTAGTGTTATGGGATGATGAAACATAATTTCTACATAAGTAGTGTAAGACCCCGAATTTATGAAATACAAAATTTAATTTTTCTTCATATATATTTTTCCTGAAACAGTAAATGGTTAAATTGACAAAATTGAAAGTTAAGGATGTTATGTGCAAATTTTATTTTGTCGGACAATATTCTTTTGTCGGGGAATATTCGTTTTGTCGGGGAATATTCGGGCCGTACGACGGCGCCGAAATAACAAATTATTTGTGGACCCCACAACGTAATATTTGTCGGATATAGAAAACGACAGAAGTAACCTTTTTAAATAAAAATAGTCAACGGTGTTAACTGTTAAAATACCGGTGATAAAAGAATAGTAGCATACGGTAATTTATGGTATTTTCTGTAGCACACGGTACTCTACAGTAGCACACGGTATTGCACAGTGTCTCATATTATTGGTCTGATAATTGACACCGTAATTGTTACGCATCATTTCATCAATAATTGTCACTGCATAATATTTTATATTATCAATTCAATTATTGTTGCTACACAGTATTTTGCATTATTGATTCAATAATTGTCATTACACTGTATTTCATATCATCGAGTCAATAATTGTTGGTGCACTGTAGTTTAAAATTATTGAATCTAATAATTGTCACAGTAGCAAATACACTATAATTTATATTATTAAATTAATAAAAATATGTAACGTGTTTCTTACATTATTGTGGTAACATTATTTTATATGTTGGACTCACAGGAAGAATAAATAAATAAATAAATAAATAAAAAATAAAATAATTAATTTTACTATTTGAAATAGTAACGTGAATAGTGACGTGAATAGTACGTGAATAGTAAGAAACATGTGGGACCCATTGTGGGGCCCACATGAAATGTGAGAAATGTGAGAATTTGCTGAAGAGTTGGTGGAGGCTGCGCAGCAGCCTCTGCTGAATTTTTTTCTGTTCACCTACCATGCATAGTAACTTATTTTCTCCTATAAATAGCTTGCTCAGCTGAATAGAAAAATCACACCTAAAACATAAAATTTTTCTATAAGAATTTTATGAGTTTTTTCTGAGAATAGTAAGGTTATTTTGAGAGTTTGAAAGCCAAAAGGAGTGCAGGAATTTTTCAAGTAAGTGTTTTATTAAAGAGTAGTAATTTCATAAATTCCTATTTTTCACGGTATTCACAAATCTTCCTTTAGAAGACTCTTCTTTGAGAAGATTCATTTTTAAAAGCTTTCTTTGGAAGATTTATTTTGGAATATTATTTTAAAAACTATTTTAAAGTTGTTATATTATACTACAAAAATTATGTTAAATATATATAATTTTGATAGTTCATAATATACGAGTTATCATATACTTTGAAATTTATATGTGGTAATTACTAATTATATTAAAAATATATAGGTTGATCAATCTCATTTAAATCAATATCCAGTCACGTGTTAAGGTAATGGGTATCACTCTTTTCATCATCATAAATGGATATTATTTTCTTTCTTACTTGAAGGGATTATCATTCTTTGATTCTCGAAAATAATATCGTTTTTTTCTTGTGCCATTTATTTCCATGTATTAAATTGTGGGAATAACCTTACGGCGCGGTTTACCGCCTGTTGGTGAATAACCTTTTGTATTCATTCCTTATTAATCTTTGAGAATAACCTTACGGTGCGGATTATCGCCTGTTTGGTGAATAACTCTTCGTGTTCAAATTCTATTAAATTGTGGGAATAACCTTACGGTGCGGATTACGCCTGTTTGGTGAATAACTATTCGTATTCAAATTGATGGGAATAACCTTACGGTGCGGATTATCGCCTGTTGGTGAATAACCCTTGTTATTTGTCTCGTGTGGAAATAATTTGTCTACACGAATTATCACATGACACTTTTATTCCATATTCGTAAGTGATATCATTTTCCTTTATACTCATAAGGGATACCATCTTTTTCATCTTCCATTATTCAAACTTACTATAGTAAGGGATATTAATTCCCTTCACCTTTTGTTAATCAAACCTGCTACGGTAAGGGATATTATTTTCTTCCATACACCTAAATCGAAACTTATTATGGAACTATTGCTTCTATAATTCCTGAAAATATTATATGTTCCATAATAGTTGAATTTCATTAGTTCAACTGAACCTTCCTATTTTCTGAACATTTCTATTGAACTGTAATCGTTATTCTGAACTGTGGATCTTGAATATCATTTTTAAATTTCACTCCACATCATGTTGGCAATTTGGACATTATTTGAATCTGCACAAAGTAAACTTCCGATACTTATTGTTTATCCTGTTCTTCTGTTCATTATTTGTATCACTGTTATTTGTATTAATCATCAAGAATCAAGCTGTTGTGAATATCTGTGGCCGGGGGCACAGATGTGATATAATTGTTGAACAGATGATAGGTTAAAGGCGATATACTAGGTTAAAGGCGATACATCTGTTCGGTGTCTTTTATGACACGTGGTGAATGTTCTCTTTGGCCCGTAGTGCAAAGATGAACTGTTGGTTGGTATGATTATAACCAAAGGCTGAATCTGGTATAATCATGACCGTTGGTGTTATATTGAATGTCTTTGGCCCGTAGTGCAAAGACGAACTGTTGATCTGCATGATTATGACCAGGAACTGTGAAGTTGTATTATCTTGACTAATGGTATTTCAGATGATAAAAGTTGATGATATTTTTACTAAAAAGAGAAGCGAGTGGACATTATAGTCTGCATTATTCTTCTAATAGATTGTTCATTCCGCTGCTATTATTGATCTGAACGTTGTTTAAGAATTTAACTGCAGTTTTTGATATAAACCTTGTAGTCTATTGTATTCTATCAAGAACTCAACTGTTGAAGGCTAATGATAAATTATTCGTCATTATCTTAGTCATGATATTTCTTACTGGGCTATTTGAGCTCACCCTTTCTTTTCGTTCCATTGTTTTTCAACAGGAGATGAGAACGTAACGGGGTCTAGCCGGGGAATGGAGTGAGAGTGCGGGGATAGCTATCATAGTCTTCACGTGTTATAAAATAGTGTGGCAATAATAATGAAGACTTAGTTGTGTTGTATTATCCACTGTATTGTTGTACGTTGTATTTCATTGTAATAATTTTGTTGTAGTCTTTTGACGACTCAAGTTTGGGCTGTGTGGGCCTAGATTTGGGGGCGTCACAGTTGGCATCAGAGCTTAGGGATATGGTCTTTAATGGAGATCTGGGGTTAGAACTAGGAGGGGAGAGACGAATAGAATCAGTCACTAGTGTGTCCTACCTAAATTAGATTTTATTATCTAATGAGTTGATTTGAATATAGGGACATGAAGTGATGAGTCAGTTTATTTGAACTAACATTTATTTTGTGACCACAGTTTAGTATGGCATCTGGAAATCAAGAGGTTAACTACGAAATACCCGAAGCGAATGTAGCCGAAAATCAAGAAGCCACAAACAATCCTCCTGCCAACTCAGGAAATAATATTCCTGATAACATGATGAATGATGGATTCTTTAGGAATTTCATGCAGTTCATGCAGAATCAGGCAAGAGGAAATCCAGTTAACAATAACGGTAGAAACGCTGGTAATTTGAGGATGATCACTGTCAAGCAATGTAAAGAATTGGGACCACCTGAATTCCACGGGAAGCCTGACCCACTCAAAGCGGAGGCATGGCTGAAGCAGACGACAAAAATACTTGATGTCCTACAATGCGCTGATGATCAGAAGGTGCCCTTTGCTACCTTTATGTTTCGAGGTGAGGTGGATCACTGGTGGGAAGCGGTAAAACGTATCCACCCTTCAGCACTTGAGATGTCTTGGACAGAATTTCAAGAGCTATTTAATGAAAAGTACTTCCCAGAAAGCATCCGCCATATGAAGGAAGTGGAATTCATTAAGCTGGAGCAGGGAAACATGACAGTTTCTCACTATGAAGCTAAGTTTGCTGAACTGTCTCGTTTTGCGACTCATCTAGTAGATGACGAAGCACGGATGAGTCGGATGTTCTTACGTGGTCTAAGATTCGAAATCCGTCAACAACTTAGCTCTCATAAATTTAATTTGTATTCAGATGTTGTTGATAGGGCTCAAAGGGTGGAGCAAACAGATGAAAAATTACAGCCAAGAGTCAATGATCAGAGAAATGATAACAACCACAGGAACGAGAACCATCGAGGAGGTAACCAACACTTCGGTGGTAATTCCACATCAAATAACAGAAGAGGAGAATCCAGTGGGAACAATTTCAAAAGAAAGAGATTCCATAATAATTATGGAAGGGCACCAGTACCAGCACCAGCACCGACCCCAGTTTCAAGGGGAGAAGATCGACCACCAGTGAGATGCTATAGGTGTGGTCAGGAAGGTCACATCAGCCCAAACTGTACACTGCAGTCCAAAAAGTGCTACAGTTGTGGGAAAGAGGGTCATCTTGCGCGATTTTGTCCTGCCACAAAATCAAGTCCAGCTGCAGTGATGATACCAAAAGCTAGCGCGGATAAGGGAAAATCTGTAGTTCAAGGGAGAGCTTTTGTTGTGACATCCCAAATGGCACGAAACTCGAACGAGGTGATAACCGGTAAGCTATTCATAAATTCTCGTGAAGTCTACGCTTTGTTAGATACTGGTTCTACCCATTCTTTTATCTCACCTGCATGTGCTCAGCGTTTAAACTTAACTCCTGAAAATTTGGACTTTGACTTATCAGTTGAAACCCCATTAGGAGAAATGACCATTACATCTACTGTCTATAAATCTTGCCTAGTTCAAATCAACAACCTCACATTACCTGTTGACCTTATTTCTTTGGAGATGCATGAATTTGATGTGATTTTAGGAATTGATTGGTTGACTACCCATCATGCTAAAATTGATTGTTTTCATAAGATTATTAGTTTTCATATTCCTAATCAACCTGTCATGCAAATTCAAGCAACTAAACCATTGAAATCTATAACTGTTATTTCTAGCCATAAAGCCATTCGTTTATTGAAAAACGGATGTCAAGCCTTTTTAGCTCATGTCACTGATTTGAACAAAAATACGTCAAACTTGAATGATATTCCCATTGTTAATGAGTTTCCTGACGTTTTTCCGGAGGAACTTCCTGGTTTACCCCCAAATCGTGAAATTGAATTTTTTATTGATCTTGAACCTGGTACCAAGCCCATTTCCAAAACTCCATACCGAATGGCTCCCATTGAACTTCAAGAGTTAAAAGTCCAACTACAGGAATTGTTGGATACTGGTTTCATTCGTCCGAGTGCATCACCTTGGGGTGCTCCTGTTCTATTTGTGAAGAAGAAAGACGGGAGTATGAGATTGTGCATTGACTACCGAGAATTGAACCATGTCACCATCAAAAACAGGTATCCGTTACCTCGAATTGATGACATGTTTGATCAATTACAAGGTGCTCAACATTTCTCAAAGATTGATCTCCGTTCTGGATATCATCAGTTAAAGGTTAAAGCTGAGGACATTCCAAAGACTGCTTTCAGAACTCGTTATGGGCATTATGAGTTTTTAGTCATGCCTTTTGGACTAACCAATGCTCCTGCAGCTTTCATGGACATGATGAACCGAATATTCAAGGAATATTTGGATCATTTTGTGGTTGTCTTTATTGATGACATCCTCATATACTCCAAAAGTCGTGAGGATCATGAACAACACCTGAGATTGATACTCCAGAAGCTCCGTGAGAACAAATTATATGCCAAGTTGAAGAAATGTGAGTTCTGGCTTGAGGAGGTCACGTTTCTTGGGCATGTGATTTCTAGTCAAGGAATATCAGTCGATCCTGCGAAGATTGAAACGGTACTAAATTGGGAACAACCCAAGACAGTAACCGAAGTCCGAAGTTTTCTGGGCCTAGCTGGTTATTATCGGAGATTCGTAGAAGGATTTTCTCGAATCGCCACTCCATTAACTCAGCTTACTCGGAAAAGCACAAAATTCATATGGAGCGAGCAATGCGAGAAAAGTTTTCAAGAGCTTAAGAGGAGACTTGTTTCAGCTCCTGTTCTGACCATTCCATCAGGATCGGGAGAATTTGTCATATACAGCGATGCTTCAGGCAAAGGTCTAGGCTGTGTCCTTATGCAACATGGAAAGGTTATAGCCTATGCCTCTCGACAACTCAAAGATTATGAGAAAAATTACCCTACTCATGATCTAGAGTTGGCAGCAGTCGTTTTCGCGTTGAAGATCTGGAGACACTACTTGTACGGAGAGAAAGTGGATATCTATACGGATCATAAAAGTCTCAAGTATTTCTTCACCCAGAAGGAACTCAACATGCGACAACGACGTTGGCTTGAGCTTTTGAAGGATTATGATCACACAATCCAGTATCACCCGGGAAAGGCGAACGTTGTAGCTGACGCTTTGAGCAGAAAATCTTATGCGAGTACAAGTGCACTGCTGACAACACAAAAGCGTATTTTGTACGACTTGCAAAAGATGGAGATGGAGCTAAAGACACCAGGGACCCACTCGAAGATTGCTCACGTGCAAGTAGAACCAGCTTTAATCGATAAAATTAAAGCTGCTCAAGCTACCGATCCGGAACTGATAAACATGATAAAGAAAGTACAAGAAGGTACCATTCCCGAAGCAAGAATCGACGAGAAAGGAATACTTCGAGTCAACTCTCGACTCTGTGTTCCTAACGATCCTGAATTAAAGCATAAAATCATGATGGAGGCACACAACACGCCATTTGCAATCCACCCTGGAGGTACCAAGATGTATCGAGATCTTCGACATACATTTTGGTGGAACAATATGAAAAGGGAGATTGCAGAGTTTATCTCAAGGTGCTTAACTTGTCAACGTGTCAAGGCAGAGCATCAAGTACCTAAGGGTCCTTTACAACCACTTGAGGTTCCCGAATGGAAGTGGGAACACATCAATATGGATTTCGTGACGGGTCTTCCCAAAGTTTCTCAAGGCTTAGATGCAATTTGGGTCATCGTAGATAGATTGACCAAATCCGCTCATTTCTTGCCTATACGAGAAAACTTTTCACTTGAACGTCTTGCCGGTATGTACATAAATGAGATCGTGAGATTGCATGGCATGCCAGTTTCCATAGTTTCTGATCGAGATCCTAGATTCACTTCACGCTTTTGGATCAGTCTACAAAAAGCTATGGGCACTGAACTACGTTTTAGTTCTGCATACCATCCTCAAACGGACGGACAATCGGAAAGGACGATCCAGACCCTCGAAGATCTTTTGAGACTTTGCGTACTAGATTTCAAAGGAAGTTGGGATAAGTACTTGCCATTGGTGGAATTTTCCTACAACAACAGTTACCAAGCAAGTATAGGTATGGCTCCATTCGAGGCTTTATATGGACGCAAATGTCGCTCTCCAGTATGTTGGAATGAGGTAGGAGAAGCAAAACTGTTGGGACCCGAGTTGGTACGCTTGACGACCGAAAAGATCCAAATGATCCGACAACGAATACAGACAGCACAAGAACGACAAAAGAGTTATGCCGATCTTCATCGGAGAGATGAGAGATTCAACGTCGGAGATCATGTATTCTTACGTGTTTCTCCATGGAAAGGGGTTACGAGATTCGGAAAGAAAGGAAAACTCAACCCTCGATTTATTGGCCCATTTGAAATCCTCGATCGGGTGGGAACTGTAGCTTACAGACTAGCCTTACCACCAAGTATGTCTCGCATCCATAACGTTTTTCACATATCTATGTTACGTAAATATGTGAAGGACCCAAACCACGTCATTGAGTTAGAACCAGACGTTATAGCAGAAGATTTAACGTATGAGGAAGTACCTGTTAAGATCCTAGATAAGAAGGAGCAGATCTTACGCTCAAAGGTTATACCTCAAGTTAAGGTTTTATGGAGGAACCAAGATATTGAGGAAATGACCTGGGAGCTAGAATCTGAGATGAAGTCTAGGTATCCATACCTCTTCGAAATGCTAGGTACGTCAATTTCGGGAACGAAATTTCATAAGGAGGGGAGGTTGTAAGACCCCGAATTTATGAAATACAAAATTTAATTTTTCTTCATATATATTTTTCCTGAAACAGTAAATGGTTAAATTGACAAAATTGAAAGTTAAGGATGTTATGTGCAAATTTTATTTTGTCGGACAATATTCTTTTGTCGGGGAATATTCGTTTTGTCGGGGAATATTCGGGCCGTACGACGGCGCCGAAATAACAAATTATTTGTGGACCCCACAACGGAATATTTGTCGGATATAGAAAACGACAGAAGTAACCTTTTTAAATAAAAATAGTCAACGGTGTTAACTGTTAAAATACCGGTGATAAAAGAATAGTAGCATACGGTAATTTATGGTATTTTCTGTAGCACACGGTACTCTACAGTAGCACACGGTATTGCACAGTGTCTCATATTATTGGTCTGATAATTGACACCGTAATTGTTACGCATCATTTCATCAATAATTGTCACTGCATAATATTTTATATTATCAATTCAACTATTGTTGCTACACAGTATTTTGCATTATTGATTCAATAATTGTCATTACACTGTATTTCATATCATCGAGTCAATAATTGTTGGTGCACTGTAGTTTAAAATTATTGAATCTAATAATTGTCACAGTAGCAAATACACTATAATTTATATTATTAAATTAATAAAAATATGTAACGTGTTTCTTACATTATTGTGGTAACATTATTTTATATGTTGGACTCACAGGAAGAATAAATAAATAAATAAATAAATAAATAAAAAATAAAATAATTAATTTTACTATTTGAAATAGTAACGTGAATAGTGACGTGAATAGTACGTGAATAGTAAGAAACATGTGGGACCCATTGTGGGGCCCACATGAAATGTGAGAAATGTGAGAATTTGCTGAAGAGTTGGTGGAGGCTGCGCAGCAGCCTCTGCTGAATTTTTTTCTGTTCACCTACCACGCATAGTAACTTATTTTCTCCTATAAATAGCTTGCTCAGCTGAATAGAAAAATCACACCTAAAACATAAAATTTTTCTATAAGAATTTTATGAGTTTTTTCTGAGAATAGTAAGGTTATTTTGAGAGTTTGAAAGCCAAAAGGAGTGCAGGAATTTTTCAAGTAAGTGTTTTATTAAAGAGTAGTAATTTCATAAATTCCTATTTTTCACGGTATTCACAAATCTTCCTTTAGAAGACTCTTCTTTGAGAAGATTCATTTTTAAAAGCTTTCTTTGGAAGATTTATTTTGGAATATTATTTTAAAAACTATTTTAAAGTTGTTATATTATACTACAAAAATTATGTTAAATATATATAATTTTGATAGTTCATAATATACGAGTTATCATATACTTTGAAATTTATATGTGGTAATTACTAATTATATTAAAAATATATAGGTTGATCAATCTCATTTAAATCAATATCCAGTCACGTGTTAAGGTAAGGGGTATCACTCTTTTCATCATCATAAATGGATATTATTTTCTTTCTTACTTGAAGGGATTATCATTCTTTGATTCTCGAAAATAATATCGTTTTTTTCTTGTGCCATTTATTTCCATGTATTAAATTGTGGGAATAACCTTACGGCGCGGTTTACCGCCTGTTGGTGAATAACCTTTTGTATTCATTCCTTATTAATCTTTGAGAATAACCTTACGGTGCGGATTATCGCCTGTTTGGTGAATAACTCTTCGTGTTCAAATTCTATTAAATTGTGGGAATAACCTTACGGTGCGGATTACGCCTGTTTGGTGAATAACTATTCGTATTCAAATTGATGGGAATAACCTTACGGTGCGGATTATCGCCTGTTGGTGAATAACCCTTGTTATTTGTCTCGTGTGGAAATAATTTGTCTACACGAATTATCACATGACACTTTTATTCCATATTCGTAAGTGATATCATTTTCCTTTATACTCATAAGGGATACCATCTTTTTCATCTTCCATTATTCAAACTTACTATGGTAAGGGATATTAATTCCCTTCACCTTTTGTTAATCAAACCTGCTACGGTAAGGGATATTATTTTCTTCCATACACCTAAATCGAAACTTATTATGGAACTATTGCTTCTATAATTCCTGAAAATATTATATGTTCCATAATAGTTGAATTTCATTAGTTCAACTGAACCTTCCTATTTTCTGAACATTTCTATTGAACTGTAATCGTTATTCTGAACTGTGGATCTTGAATATCATTTTTAAATTTCACTCCACATCATGTTGGCAATTTGGACATTATTTGAATCTGCACAAAGTAAACTTCCGATACTTATTGTTTATCCTGTTCTTCTGTTCATTATTTGTATCACTGTTATTTGTATTAATCATCAAGAATCAAGCTGTTGTGAATATCTGTGGCCGGGGGCACAGATGTGATATAATTGTTGAACAGATGATAGGTTAAAGGCGATATACTAGGTTAAAGGCGATACATCTGTTCGGTGTCTTTTATGACACGTGGTGAATGTTCTCTTTGGCCCGTAGTGCAAAGATGAACTGTTGGTTGGTATGATTATAACCAAAGGCTGAATCTGGTATAATCATGACCGTTGGTGTTATATTGAATGTCTTTGGCCCGTAGTGCAAAGACGAACTGTTGATCTGCATGATTATGACCAGGAACTGTGAAGTTGTATTATCTTGACTAATGGTATTTCAGATGATAAAAGTTGATGATATTTTTATTAAAAAGAGAAGCGAGTGGACATTATAGTCTGCATTATTCTTCTAATAGATTGTTCATTCCGCTGCTATTATTGATCTGAACGTTGTTTAAGAATTTAACTGCAGTTTTTGATATAAACCTTGTAGTCTATTGTATTCTATCAAGAACTCAACTGTTGAAGGCTAATGATAAATTATTCGTCATTATCTTAGTCATGATATTTCTTACTGGGCTATTTGAGCTCACCCTTTCTTTTCGTTCCATTGTTTTTCAACAGGAGATGAGAACGTAACGGGGTCTAGCCGGGGAATGGAGTGAGAGTGCGGGGATAGCTATCATAGTCTTCACGTGTTATAAAATAGTGTGACAATAATAATGAAGACTTAGTTGTGTTGTATTATCCACTGTATTGTTGTACGTTGTATTTCATTGTAATAATTTTGTTGTAGTCTTTTGACGACTCAAGTTTGGGCTGTGTGGGCCTAGATTTGGGGGCGTCACAAGTAGCCTTGCTAAATAATGCTTGTGGCATCAAGTTTTAGTAGTCGAAACGAAGGACGATGAAACTTTGTTCTTCGTGTTCTTCGATTCGTTCTTCGTGTTCTTGAGAAAAAGTCATGAAATCTTATATAAGTAGGTTTATGATTTTGTTATTTTTATGTTATGAAGTGATACGGAGTGTTAGAGCATGTTATCTTAGCAAATTAATGCTTGAGGTATCATGTTTTACCAATCGGATCAAAGAAAGTTAAGTCTAATATAGTCGCAGAATATTTTTGCAAATTTCTGAAAATTTAAAGTCTGAATATGCCTTAGAAACCTGAATGAAAGTTGTAGATCATGAAATTCTAAGCAATTTAGACTCAAGAATCACTCAAAAATGTTTTCGTATGACAAAGTTATGGCTGTTAATATCAAAGAGGTCAGATATATGAATCAGTTTTAGATCAGTCCCATTACTGGCGAAATATGTGTAAATCAGTAAGGAATCTCGAACTTTGGTCTGAATGAAAGTTGTAGATACGGAAGTTACGAACGCGTGAAATTTTGAACGACTCAAAAATGTTTTAAAACGAAGAAGTTGTGGCCGTTTGATCGAGCCGGGGTCTAGCAGCCATACATTCTGCCTATTTTTTTAAAAGTGACTTAAAAGTGAGTTTTTGAGTTGGACAATTTTCCAATTAATTCCACCAATGAAAATAGTCTAGTTAAGTTATTCTAAGACTTATTCAAAAGGAAAATTTGATAAACTAACGTTCGGGGTTACGTAACCCTTTTTGTAGGCGTTTAACGATTTTTCGGGAAACCCTAAAACAGTTTCAAGGCAAGTTCTAAACCCTTATATGTTATTTGTTATGTAATAAATGTTATGTGAAGTCTTTAACTGATGGTTGCAAGCCTTCTAAATGTTATGTGTTATGTTTACGAGTTATGAACATAATTTATACACTTTGTGTGTCAATGTGATATAAATTGTTAGAATGCGAGTTATATGTGATATTAAATGGAGAATTATATTCAGTCAAGGCATGTTAAAGTTTATATGAAAGCATAAACTGCGTATGTGCTGTATGTTAGACTTGCTGAGCCGTCGTGCTCACTCTTGCGAATAAAACCTTATTTGCAGATTAAAGATGAACGTTAAGAAGATCATGAACGTAAAGATGAAACGTAGATTATGTTTTCATGTTTATTACTTCTATTTGCATAAGTCATAACGACTGCTGTAATACGAACAAACAAACATGTAACCGAATATTGAATGAATGATATAAATTATTATCATCAGAATGTTGTTATGTCTTTATTTTGATATAACATAGAATTGTTAAGACTTAACATAGTATTGATAATGATCTACTTATCTGGATGAGGATCGGTAAATAACTTGTGAGTGCTGTACATCCGAGACAGGACTAAGCGATGTTGACTGGTCAAATCCATCGTTAAGGTTCCTCGGACCCAGGTATAACTCGTTATTACTATTCTGAATACCATATAAGTAGGATTATTGATATGAAGAGATATCACTATAAACAAATATGTTTCGAATGAGGGTTTTAACTAGTTGGGTAATGTTCTGTACGGAAAGAGAATTTTGCACCGGACAAAGATACAACCATTTGTCACGGGTGAAGATACAAACATTCACCGCGAGATTCTTTGTTCCCAAGAGCCGTCCTAATGATTTAATGCCGTGGATGTTGGAACATGTAAAGTTATAGAATATTTAAATCCTAAGGATAAAATTAAACCGTTATATATGGTTTTATCCATTTTTACGGATGAAATACAAGTTGATACTTATATACTTATGAGACTGAGATCAAGTTAAGATCCAGGGACAAAGTTAAGAGAAAATTTTAATGTATAGTCTAAAATAAGACTAATTCAACCAATATGATTATGGGATCATTGGTTAAGTCGATAGATGTACGAAATTAACGCACAAGGTCCGCCGCATCGAAAGCGCGGGGATTTTGGGGGCGTTACATTTGTTGTATTTTCTGTTACTATAGTCTATACAGGGTAAGTCATTACCTAATGCTAATTGTACCACACCTATAAGCGAAAGGCCTATAAATGCAATCAGCAACGATGATGTACAAGAATCTCAGTCAACTGATGTTGAAATGTCAACCAATAAGTTGCACAAGAAGATCAAAGTCGAGAAAGATGACAACTTTACCGGTTCAAATTAATTGGAACCATTCAATCATTTTATTGATGACTTTTTGGTTTGAAAATTTAATAATTTCAGATGACTTTTAGCATAATCATGTTTGGGTTGTTAATTTGGATTATTTTGATGAAACTTTTTGATTTTAATATTGATTATTGGATGTTATGAAATCTAATTTTATGATTCAGTATTCAACTTGATTTTGGCATCCTAAATAATATAAACCAACAACTAGATAGAAACCTGATTATTTGGTCTTTAAAAATAAAATACTTTATTCATCTTACAAATAATCATTATTTATATAATATATAAAATACACTCCAATAATTTGATTATTGAATATTATCCCATAAAAAACTTTTTTAACTTTTTGTATGAGTATTTAATAAAAAATTATCCCACAATTGAATATAAAAATCTGATAATATCCTTTAATTTTTTTGCAACTATTTCCTATGTACTATTATTTACATATAATTTTCGGGAATAAAAAATTCCTGATATTTAAATCCCAACATTGCATTAAATCCAAATTGATTTTATCCCAAATTGTTATTCATCGTATTATTACTTTTGTGCTTTAAAAAGTAAACGTTTCTAATTTATACCAGTCTCTTAACTATTTCGTTGTATATACCCTTTAGTTACCTGCTAAAACCCTTCCGTAGCTTTTAACATTGGGAGTCAGACACTTCCTTACCTAATTTTATTTTCTTGGTGTGATGTCGCAAGCACCCAAAAATAAAATCTTACTTTGGAAAAATATTAATGTAGTAGTGTAAGCAAGAGTCGATCCTACAGAGAATAATTAATTTAATTTTATGTTTTTGCAAACAAAAGTTGGGGGGTTTTTGAATTAAAGAAATAATTTAAATAAAATTAACTAAAATAAATATGCAAGAAATAAATAAAAATAAAAAAAAACCTTGGTTTAAGTCAAAATCCACCATCAAGAATTTACAACTGATCACTGATGCAAAAATAAATCAATTAATATTTTGAAAATTCACCGTAGAATAGAAAGAACTACTCGCAGGAGGAATAATTTTTCTCCTCTCTCCTTAATTTTAGATAAGTAGAGCCACTTGGTCAAAATACCCTTACTAATAAACAAAGTCCGGCACTTGCTAAAGATTTAATTTAAATTTAATAGCAGCATGAAGAATTAGAGAGATCGTTAAACTAAACAACACAAGCCACTTGTTTGCATTTAATTTAGATGAATATTCTTCCTAAGATAAAATAATCTTTTGATCTGCAAAACAATTATTAAACTTAGTTGCGTCACCAATAACAATAGATTAATAATATGAATAATAAACTAGTAGTACTCATAGCAATTAAACAAACTAATCATAAAATTTAAGCACAGAAGAATATTCAATAATCAAAATATAAATTGAACAATTAAAATAAATTAGATCTCACAGTGTATAAATGTTGATGGCTTCAATCACTTAAACCAAGAAAAATAATTTAGCTACTCATAATTGTAGAGAACACTAAAGAATAGAAGAGAGAATTTTTATTCTAATGAGAGTTGTATTTTGCATTGTGTGTCAAGCCCTTTATTTATAGGCTCCAAAATCCTCCTAACCCTAGTTGGAATTACACTTTCAAAACCCTAATAGGATTTAAAAAACAAATAAAAATAAAAGAAAAAGAAAAAATTATTATTATCCTAACCCTAGTTGGAATTAAAATCCAATTTGGAATCAAAAAGTAGCAAAATTCGCGAAATAATCTGATTTGGGAGAATTAACACGCAGCCAAACAGAGCCTTCGCTACAGTGCCCGGTCACCGCCTCCCGCGCATTGCGCGGCACTGGCATCCAAACGACGTCGTTTCATTCCTTTCTTGCTACTGTTCAGCGTCTCCGCGCACATTGCGCGTATGCCTTTAACTAATGTCTGAAACGGCGTCGTTTCATCCGCTCGCCAGACTCATTTCACGCGAGTATTGCGCTGATATCCGGATGACTTATTTACGATTCTGCCACTGTGCGGTTTAATTACCAAATTGCCATATGATTTTGCAGAATTTACAAAAATTGCCCCCAAAGCTTGTTTTTCCTACAAAATAAAATATAAAATAATTAAAAATAAATAAAAATAATATAAAAATACTAAAAATAATAAAAATGCATAATAATAAGTAAAACACCTAAAACACTAAAAATAAATAAAAATACATAAATAAAAAGAAATATAAAAATACTATAAAATTACCTAAATTAACACAAATTAACTAAAATCCTATAAAACCTATTAAAACCAAAATAAACTAAATAATTAAACATTTAAGCACACAATAAATATAAAAAATAAGTATTAAGGAATAAAAATATCGTATAAATTAACCCTATCATTTCTACATCTGTATTGATTTAAGCAACCGGACGACTAGTTGTTCAACGTAACAATAGGTTACCTCTCTCTATCTTCTCTTACCATCTCTATCCATATCATTATGATTCTATGACATTTGTGATTATGTGTTTTTATTTTCTTATGTAATAGATTTTTAATTCCAAATGTTTATAGATTTATTTTTACTTTTTGAAATCTTCTTAAGTTTATCCGTGGATTTGTTGGATTTCTATTTCGATTTGTTAGCTAAGTATGCCTATTATGACAAAATCAATAAGGTTGCTATTATATAAACAGATGCTATATTCTGTTTCAAGAGTAATAAAATTGCTAAATGCATAATTCATTTTATATTGAACGATGCCAATTATAATTATTAATCAAATTAATCTGAGTAATCTAAGACAGCCAAACCAACCAAAACAGATACTAAGACAACCAAAATTAATAATTGTTGACGCCTGATTCTGTCCGGCTATCCTGCTGGCCGTCCGGGAAGAATACCTGCCCAAAAGACCTAATGACTTGGGCCATTAGTGGATTCCTCCGGTGTGAGTGTTTGTGAAGATTTTATGATAGGTCAACAATGTAGGCTTAAGTATTTAGTAGAGTAGAATAGCGTAGCCCTTACCTCCATTATTGACCGGATATTTATAGCACTTACTTGACTCTTACCAGTCCTAATAGGAATGTCCCTCGGAGAAGTAGTAGCTGAATAGGAAGGTAACTATCCTAAACCATTTAGGATGCATTACACCTACTCTAATTAGGATTAAATGCAGTAAGTAGTCATTATCTGAATGGGTTTAAGAACCCTACCCAAGCCTATCGGATTAAGGAGTCCTCATAAAAGACTGTCAAGTTGAAGGTCTATTGGGCCTAGCCCAATATGAACTACCGGATCAGGCTTAGCGAACTATTCATCTTAACATTGCCCCCCATTCCTCCAACATATAAATGTGTTGGGGGAGTAAAATAAATCATTTCAAAAGCATATGTAAACGGACAGATCCGGAGGGAAATTAGCTCTTCGGGGCTCCAGGTGTATGAACACAAGAGATATCAGACCGAAGACAGACCTTCTTTGAACTTCATATAGGAATTTAGGGACAACACAACAGAGGAGGAAAACTCCTTCGGGAGCCGAAAAGTATCGAATCGAAGGGAAAACTCTTTCGGGAACACAAGGGTGTTTAACCGAAGGGAAAAAACCTTTTGGGAACCCGAAGGTATCGAACCAAAGAGAATGTCATTTGGGAACCCGGAGGTATCGAACCGAAGAGAAAGCTCCTTCAGTAGCCCGGAGGCATCAGACCGAAGGGAAAGTCATTCAAACAACCCTTTTGAATTTCAAACACACTTTTAGACAGCTGGCCATAAGCACGCGGGCCAATGGCATTTATTATGCTGCCATAAATACTGGAAACATGCCCCAACTGTTAGATCAATCGTATCTAGACCGTTGGACGTTGAATAAGATAAGAAAGGTCATTGAATCGCCATTTTTATTAGAAGTAGTTGCTTTGGAAGAAAAGACGTCCAAGAGAGAGAGACTCATATTCCCTGATCACGATTGCTACACTCCAGACTTAATTTCTTCCAATCAACGTTTCAATCGATCCCCATCCTATTAACAAGTAAGTCCTTCGTCCTTTTATATTCAACACTTAGCAATGGTGAGAAGTTCACAAAGCACGAGAGCACACACTTCGTCTTCTTGGGTTGAACATGAGGTCACCGTCGCTGAACGGGGGATCCCAGAGGCTCAACCTTGAAAGCCCATAGTTATCGAGCGGATGAGGGACGTAGAAGAATACAATAGGAGCAAATACTTCACCCTCAAATACAGAGTAGCGAACAATTCCTCTTCCATTCGAAACCATCACTTCGACCTATCCCCGGTAGAATTTTATATTTCGGAGTCGTACGAGATCAAAACGCCCGGGGCTGGTAAAAGAATGTACTATCAACCCGAGGGTGGATGGATCCCCATCCATCGACAGATGCTGATCTACGGGGTCCGATTCCCACTTCGCCCATTCATTCTTGAGTTATTACATACGACGGGGCTTAGCTTAAACCAATCATCTCCCAACTTTTTCATCCACCTAAACAGTTTTATCGCCTTTTGTGCCTCTGAGTCGACCTCCCCAGCCATAGAATTCTTCTTTAAATTCTTTTCCATTACCAATAATAAGGAAAAGGGTTTCTTCCAAGTAATAAAGAACCCCGGAAGGGAAACCCTGATGGTGACCTCATCGAGTAATAAAGGGTGGCACGGGGACTGGTTCTTCATTAAAGGGCCAGACACTGAGATGGTCGGACTTTGGGCAAACCCGAACAAAGGCCAGCTGAATCCGAAGAGGATCTCTCAAGCAAGGATGGGCCACTAAAGTCTGTCTATGTTGGATGTTAAGTTCGATTAAAAAGCCTTCGAATACCATGTCGACGAACTGAAGCCCATTATCATATACCAGGACCATTAGTATGCCGAACCGGTAAACCACCTGCTCTCTGAAGAACTGAAGACATGTGTGCTTGGTGATTCTGGCAAGGGACTTGGCTTTTACCCACTTAGTGAAGTACTTGATGGCTACAATTACAAATTTCATTTGTCCCTTTCCAATTGGAACAGGACCTAGGATATCTATTCCCTAGATGGCAAAGAGTACTGGAGACAGGATGGGAGCAAGATCTTCTGGAGGTTGACGCGGGACAGACGTAAATAATTAATACTTATGACACTTTTTAACAAAGTCCTTAGCATCCTGAAACATGGTCAGCCAAAAATATCCTTGCCTTAGGATTTTATGGGCTAGTGCTTTTGCTCCCACATGGTCCCCACAGATACCTTCATGTACTTCCCAAAGTGCATAGTCAGATTTTCTTGGGTCGAGACACCAAAGTAACGGGGAAGAATAAAATCTTCGGTATAATTGATCGTTTGTCACGTAGTATTTAGAAGATTTATATCTCATTCTTCGGGCCAAAGATTTATCTTCGGATAGTTCCCATGTTCGAAGGAATTTAAAATTTGGAGTTATCTAAGAATGCCCCTGTTCAATATCTATTACTGTCTGAACCAAGGTGCTCGGATGCTGAAGATCTTCCAAATAAACTGGTTCTTTTAACTCCCTTTGATCGGTGGTTGCTAATTTGGAAAGGGCATCGACCATTGTATTTTTCGATCTGATCACGCCTATGATCTGATGCTTTGGAAAATATCTTAGCAGTGATCGGACTAGTTGAAGATAGGCCTGCAAATGAACCTCTTTTGCTTCATACTCCCCCAAGACTTGTTTTACCACCAGTTGGGTGTCACTATAGATTACCAAGTTTTTCACCTCCAGACGTCAAGCTCGTTTCAATCCTGCCACTAATGCTTCATATTCTGCAATTTTATTGGTGGCGATGAACCCGAATCGTATTGATTGTTGTACTTTAAAACCTTTCGGAGAAGTGAGGATTACGCCAGCCGGGCTCCTCATCCTTGTAGCGGATCCGTCCACAAACAATGTCCATACTGATTCCTCGGGAACCCCTATAGTGCCATTACCATCCCTTTCCTTTTCTGATTCATCGGGAAAGGAGCATTCAATGATGAAGTCAATGAAGGATTGAGCTTTAATAGCCGTCCGAGGATGGAATTCTATGTTGAATTGGCTCAACTCTATAGCCCAAGCTGCCAATCTTCCCGATGATTCCAGTCTGTAGAGAACTTTCCGAAGAGGCTGATCAGTAAGGACGAGTATATTCCGTCCCCGGAAATAATGTCGGAGCTTCCGACTAGAAATGACTAATACGTAAGCCAACTTATCTAGATTTGGGTATCTGGTTTCAGCATCCTGAAGAGCATGGCTTACGTAATATGTAGACACCCAAATTTTGCACTTCTGTACTAACCCTGACAGGAGGGCAAAATCATCACTTTACCCGACATGCGAAAAGGAAGGTGGACCCTAACACGAAGCCACCCCAACGACTTACGGTCAAAGCCGCCACAACGAACAACGAGCATCAGGTTACTTGAGGCAAGGCAAACAGCTGATCCAGAAGAACCTGATTTGATCACAAAAGACGGCAAATGGCCACTACGCTTACGATAGTCGGGGGTCTCGCTCCCCGGTGAGCTGGTGGGGGTGTAAGGGGGCAGCGCCCCCTAGAAACTAGGCACAAAGAGCAATTTATACATCAGGTAACAGACTTTCGAAATAATACAGCAAAAAATGATGAGTTAAGACTGCGTGACACAGAAATCGAGAAAAAGAAGCTGGGCAGCCGCAGATGCACCTGCGGCCAACGACAACTGCCATTTTTTGTGGCTCAAGAAAACACACGACAGCTGAGGGTTCGGCGAGGACGACCACTGCAGGCAGCCGTAGATGCACCTGCGGCTGCTCTCAGTCAGCTATACAACGCCATTGTTGCAGCCGAGAGAAAAAAAAGAAGGGAGAAGAAGGAAAAAATAGAGAGAGAAAGCATGAGTTTAGTGAGAGAAAGCTACGGGTTAGCCACTAATGTTTTGATTTTGTCTTTCTTTTTACTTCAATCTATCCCACATCTTGTGTATTACATTGTTATTGAAATATCCAAGAGTTCTTGAGAGTTTTGCAAGGTTAAAATCCCATTTTATAGCATTTTATTGTGTTTTCCTAATATTGATTTTGTTGCTATTGGATAGATTAAACATAGTTTTCTTAGCATGTTGGCATAGATCCTTGGACTAGGGTGATTAACGAGGGTTCCTAATGAACGATGTTCCCTTCTAATCACCCGAGGATGTCCATTTGGCATTATTTGGGATCTATTGTTAGTTTAGATTTCCATTATCATTTTGGGTGTTAAACTAGTTTATTTTTTTTTCCCGTTAGATTTATTGTTATTGCTTGCCTTGTGACATTTTTGGGTTGGGAGCCTAGGAGAGAGATCATTTCGATCAAATTCCGAGGATGGACGATTTTGAGCTTATGTAGTCATGGCAATGCATTTGTATTGTAAATATGTAATTTTCGGGCCTTAAAGCGATGTCGGATCGAAAATCAGGTCTAAGGCCCCGTGATAGTGAAATATGTGATTGGGGGTGTTTAGGGCTATTTAGACAGCTTAAATGCCCACAAATAGCTCAAACATCATTTTAATGTTTGGTTTTCCCTTTCAACATGAAAAATGGATTTTGGAATGAAAAGATGAAGATTTTAATAAAATCAATCAAAGTAGGATATTAGATCACGCGTAGGTTAAAATAAAATCGAAAGTATCGGATGAACCCCATTCCTATTTGACGAAGGATTCGAAAACCTTATTTTATAAATGTCATCATTAAAGATTTTGTTATCAATACGAAAGCTTAAAAATGAACTTTTCAAAACGAATCGAATCCTTCGTGCATAGGGTCAACGAGTTTTTAGAAGTACTTTCGAGAAATAAAGCATTCCAACGACATTCATTTAGGCACACACGCACACATATGCGCACACACACATTTTAGGATTTAAAATGATAGGAAAACATCAAGATTGCGGTAACCGTGTTTTCACAGAAGTCGGGGGGTGCCTAACACCTTCCCCTCGCTTAGGTAAGCCCCCGAACTATATGAATCTCAGTTTGCGGACCAATTAATTCGGAGTCACATATGAGCCACTGCGATTACGAAAACAAAATTTGGATGAGTTGGTTTATCCATTTCAAATATACCAACTGGCGACTCTGGTCAATTGGCTCATCATAAAATCGATCTTTCAAACCTCGTCGACACTCAAGCCGACCCCTTTCAAAAAATCACATCTCAATCCAAAGGCTAAAATTGGAAAGGGTAAATTATAAAAAAGGAAACGACTTTCCCGGCATCGACATAATAGACAGGCTTTTGACCTTCCGAATCTTCCCTTATTAGAGCTGACCCAATTGCCAAAGAGGTGGCAGACAAGTATAACTATAAATCTTCTTCTAGAAGGGTTTTGCTTAGTATCGAAGGAGAAGAGATATACTTTTTAATTTGGCTAAAATCCTCTTGGCATTCTTCGGTCCATAGAAATGTCTTCTGATTCTAAGGGCCCTTCAGAGTGCCAAAGAAAGGGAGACACTTCTCGGCCCAAACGTGCCATAAACCGTCAAAGAGCTGCCAACCTCCCCTTTAACCGTTAAATTTCTTTAAAGTTTTTTGGCGGCTACATTTCAAGGATAACTGATATCTTCACGAGATTTGCCTCTATCCATCTTCAGCTAATCATATATCCCAAAAATTTACCTGACCCGAGGCCAAAAGTGCATTTAGTTAGGTTGAGTCTCATGTTGTGGGATTTAACATTCTCGAAGCATTCTTTCAGGTCGGATAGGTGGTGTTCTTCCCTCATGCTACGAACGATCATGTCATCAACATAGACTTCTATGTTTCTCCCAATTTGGTCACGGAACACTCTATTCATCATTCGTTGGTAAGTGGCTCCAGTATTAATTAAGCCGAAGGACATGACTTTGTAAGTATAGATCGCTCAGTGAGTGATAAAAGTTGTCTTCGAGATATCGTTTTCAAGCATAGCAATTTGATTGTATCCCGAGAAAGCATCCAAGAAGCTCATTATTGTATGTCCCGAGGTAGAGTCGATCTACTGTTCGATGCTCGGGAGAGGGTAATAGTCCTTGGGACATGCCTTATTCAAATCTATATAGTCTACACACATCCTCCACTTTCCGTTGTGCTTCTTAACGAGCACTACGTTGGCGAGCCATTCTGGATATGTAATTTCAAAGATAAAGTCAGCTACCAAAAGTTTATTAATTTCTTCATCAATTACCTTTTGTCTTTCGGGTGCTATATTCCGTCGCTTTTGCTTTACAAGTTTTGAGCTCGGGCTTACACTTAGCTGTTGTACGGTCACAGTCTTATCAATGCCCGGCATATCGGCTGGAGCCCATGCAAAGACGTCTAAATATTCTTGTAAGAGGGTGACCAACCGAGTTCTTGTATTTTTATGGAGTCCTGTTCTAATCTGTACAATTTTCTCATCATTCCCTTGAAACAGCGGGACTTTTACCGTGTCTTCGGCTGGTGTTATACTTCCTCGGTGCATCCCTCCGTGAAGGGCTCAAGCTTGATCTTCATCATGGTTTTCGACCTATTATCACTGGTAGGGGATGCCTGAATGGTCTAGAGGTAACATCTTCGGGAAAGGTCCTGATCGCCGATTGATTCCCCGATCCTATTTTTTGTTGAAAATTTCATCTTCAAATGCAGGATAGAGATAATTGCTTTTAGTGTTGACAGAGTCATTCTTCCCAATACGGCTTTGTAATTACTCTCCACTTGAACTACGTAGAAACGGACCATAATAGAGGCTTGCTTCGGGGGAGTCCCAAATATCACAGATAATTCAATCGTCCCTGCTATACGGTCTGGGTTATTCCCAAACCCGTATAAGGGGGATTCATTGCAGATCTTCAGCTTCCTTCCCCCCAAGTCCAGGCGATTGTATGCTCGGCTGTAGAGTACATCTGCTGAACTTCCATTATTAACAAGCATCCGCTTCATATCCATAGTTCCTGCCTATGCTGTAATGCCCAGGGCATCTAGGTGATGGGTGACCATTCCCGATGGGTAATTGTCATCGGAGAAGGTGATGGGGTCGGACTTGACGTCTTATGGTTTGTCGGACACTTGATGAACTTCCCTGATGAAAGCCTTCCTCTTTCGATTAGAAAGTGCAGAGATTGATCCTCTGGAGATGACATTAACCACACCTTTTGCCTTCGTGATTGGTGGATGTGGCTCGATACGATCAAAGGCCGACGGTCGGTAGGAATCGACAACATAACAATCGAGATTACCGTTATGTACCTATTTTTCTAAGAAGTCTTTTAGCTGGTAACATTCCTCGGTATCATTCCCCTTTGCTTTATAATAGGTGCAGTATCTGTCCCCATTCTTCTGCCTTGCGAAGATTCAGATCTTCGGGGGCTTTTTGTAGAAAGGCTAATTTTTTATCGCCTTGACGATATTGCTTTTACTGGTGTTCAAGGGCGTATAATCCTTGTTATTACCTCTTCTATCCTTTAGGGGATCGTTCTTCTACTGCCGATCCCTGTTAGAATCCCTTTGGTCATTTCCTTTTTTGTCGTTGTCGTTGGATTTCTTTTCGGCACTATCACCTCCGGGGTCTCTCTGGTGAAAATCACTTGTGTTTTTCGATGAACCCCGAAGATTGGTGAGAGCCTCTTCCAACTCCACGAACTTGTCAACTTTTTCATAAGTCTCAGATAAAGTCTCTGGTGCCCTTGAGATGAGCTCTTCGATCAACCTGCTAGACTTATACACATTCAATCCCATAGTTAAAAACTGGATTACCTACTTCGGGTTGATCCCATTGATCTCAGAAATAGCCTCTCGGAATCTTTTGACGTACTGCCGAAGAGTTTCATTCGGTCTCTGTTTCACCTGTAGGAGGGATGTCATCATTCTGACATGTCTCTTGTTGCTCTCGAAGCGGATGTGAAATTGTCCATGTAATTCTTCCCATGATTTAATAGACCCGGATGGAAGGGAGGTAACCCAATCTCTGGCAGTCTTCTTTAGGGTGGATAAAAATAGGTGGCATATCGCCATCACATCATGGCCATGGAAGTGCATGACATGTTCGAAGGAGTAAGTGTGATCATGGGGGTCTCCTATTCCGTCATACATCTCTAGGGTAGGTACTTTACGGCTTCAGTCTATCTTGGCCTCTTCTAGATCTTTCGAGAACGGAGAGGATCGGGCCCGCTTGGACCCATAATACTTATCCGAAGCCTTTTTAGGTGAGGATTCTCAAGTATGACTTTTCTGGCTTCGTCTGTCTCCTCGATCTTTCTTTGAAGGTGATATGGCTCACTTTCGCAAGTCCACCATCCAGATTGACTTGGATCGGACCGGCTCCCTGTTTCCATCTCGTTCACCACCCCCGCGTCATTCCAGGTGTTTATCGTCTCGACGGTCACGACCGTTTGAGCGGGAGGCTGAGCCTCTCTGGCTTAAAAGATCATTTTTAGCCTCGTTCAGTTCCTGATATTGTTTATCACGCTCT
The DNA here is from genome assembly GCA_947179155.2 of Hedera helix. NCBI lineage: Eukaryota > Viridiplantae > Streptophyta > Magnoliopsida > Apiales > Araliaceae > Hedera > Hedera helix. The sequence continues at coordinate 32,149,484 of OX359276.1, forward strand.
TTCTGCTGGATGTCTAGAGCTTTCTTCTTATCGATGATCGCCTGGAGGTGACGTTCTTTGTCTGGTATTGTTTCCCAGCGAGACTGAGAGGGGGGTGGTTGTCGTGAGTTACTTTGACTCCGCTGTAATTGTGAAGTTTCCATGTCCATTATTTTTTATGGAAGAAATACTCGATACTAAATGCCTCCTTCTAGCACCAATGTTGACTTTTGATTCTGTCCGGCTGTCCTGTTGGTCGTCCGGGAAGAATACCTGCACAAAAGTCCTAACGACTTGTGCCGTCAGTGGACTCCTCCGGTGTGAGTGTTAGTGAAGGTTTCAAGATATGTCAACAATGGAGATTTAAGTATTTAGTAGAGTAGAATAGCGTAACCCTTACCTCCATTATTGACCGGGTATTTATAGCACTCACTTAACTCTTACCAGTCCTAATAAAAATGTCCCTCAGAGAAGTAGTAGCTGAATAGGAAGGTAACTATCCTAAACCATTTAGGATGCATGACTCCTACTCTAATTAGGATTAAATGTAGTAAGTAGTCATTATCTGAATAAGTTTAGGAACTCTACCCAAGTCTATCGGACTAAGGAGTCCTCATAAAAGACTGCCAAGCTGAAGGTCCATTGGGCTTAGCCCAATATGAACTATCGGATCAGGCTTAGCGAAATATTCATCCTAACAATAACCAAATACAACCAAAATATATGCTATATAATCAATTGAGCTTCCAACCTTCCACCTTACTTCATAACATTTGCTCATTAATAATAAATATAACACATAATCATATGATCACACGTTTGTAAAAATATCAAAACAAATGCTAGATTCAGGTTTTTTATTATTATCCTACTTTACATAAACTACAAATATAGCAGGAGACAAATACTGTCTCCATTTAACAACTCTACTGATATAGATATTATATTCTATTTCAAGAATATTAAAAATATCAAAACATTTGTCTTAGGAATTTTAAAGTTACTACATGCATACCCATTGCACAATTAGTATATTTCCCTTCTATCCCTGGGAAACCAAACAACACAAACTATAAATCCCGTCATTAAATTTTGTTATATTCACTCATATTTTTGTCCAAATCTCATTTATTGAAAAAGTTCTACTACTTATCATATATATGTATGTTCTTGATATTTCAGTTAATATCCATTAATATTAAATTTTTAATATTAGTTTTGAATTTTTTTAATTATGTAGTGTGCAATATTTTCAGATTTGTATCCTATATTCATATATGTAGTTTACTAGATTTAAGAGCCTCACTAGTGACCCTATCTTCCACTTTGGGAAAATTATAGCCCTTTATTCATAACACTCCCATACCCCATATTAGTCAACTGCGCCACCACCGTAGACAAATAGCATCCTCCCAAGCTATTTCCTCCTATAACACTCCCTTAGAAACAAATCCAACATATACAAACCTTATTTCGCCAAAAAACCCATACATGTCAGAAAATAATTCAATAAATGAGACATTTATTAATGGAACAAAGCTCACTCAAAGATGAGGAGATGGATGGTTATACTTTCAAGTTATACTTTCTAATTGGACATTTATTAATTTAGTGTATAAAAATGTTTCTTTGTTGTCAAATTATCCCATACATATTGTTTGTGCTTCTTATTTCATGTTAGAATCCACCAACAAAATGAGCGCAAGTAATAAATCTGTTAGAGCAAACAAAAAATCAAGAATGTATCTGAGTGACATTTCAAATGGTAATTTATTTCATTATATCTTTGTATTTCTTTTTCTTAAATATAATTGCTTATGCTAATATAATATTAATTTTTTATGTAGTTTGTACAAATCTCTATTCAGTTTTCGATGAAGTTGTTGGTAGTCGTATTGATTCAAACAAACAGCAAAATCAGTAAAATATGTGCAGCCTAGAAACAACAAAATAGTGTTCATCCAAGAGATAGTGATGGTAATTCTATATACATTTTCTTTATATATGAACTTTGAAATTCAATTTAATTTCATGTAATCACACCTTTTTTAAATCATGATATAGAAGTTATTCAAGGAATGAACAACACTCTATTTAGAATAGAAAACTGTGTTCATCTTGCTGCTAATGGTATTATCTTATTCCATTTTAATTTTCTTTGCTATATTAACTTAAAAAAGTAATAATAATTCAAAAAATATGGGATAACAGATTTATATATCTTTATGCGTTTGTTATTTTATTGTAGGTAGCTATCTAATATACCTTTCTTCTATTTCTAATTTTATGTTCAAATCATCCAATACTGCTGTAGACATCCAAATTTTGCGTTTGTATACTAACCTGGGCATGAGGGTAAAATCTTTATTTCGTGTGGACTGTGAAAGGGAATGATGGATTTCAGCACGGTCAGGTCAATCAAACACGAAAACAAATCGACATCGAATTGCGCGATCTAAGGATACGAAGTAACCCAGACAGACCAAAACGACCAATACATCCTACCAACAATTCTCATATTGCGAGATACAAATAATATAGCAAAAATGATGATTTAGGACTGCATGACACGAGAATCGAGAAAAGGGAGTCGGGCGGCCACAGATGCATCTGCGGCCAACGACAATGTGGCATTTTCGTGGCTCGAGGAAACACACGGCAGCTGAGGCGTCGGCTTAGACGGCGAGAGTTTTAATGAACGTCGATTCCTATTTAACAAAAAGGCTGCAAACGTTTTCTTAAATGTCATAAGAAATTGATTTTGTAAAAGTAAACATTTTTTCATTAAACTGTGGTGCATAGGGTTAAAGAGCTCCTAGAAGTTGCCTTTATTTGATTTTACTCTACTGTCCAAAGGCAATGTATAGTCTCGATTCCTATTTGACGAAAGTTTAAAAAACCCTTATTTTCTAGAAACGACACCTAATAAAAATCTCATTGCTTTCAATCTATATTTATTATAAAGCAAAGTCTTTGCGTATAGGTCAAAAGACGTTCTAAAACACTTTCCAAACAAAACACATTTTCTATAGAAAAAATCAAAGCGACTTCTTATGCAAAACTCACCACAACTTTCATTGAAGCACGCACGCACCTATGCACACGTTTTAAGATTTTAAAAGAATAGGAAAGCATCAAAATTTCGGTAACCGTGTTTTCACGAAAGTTGGGGGGTGCCTAATACCTTCCCCTCGCTTAAACAAGTCCCTGAACTCCATGAATCTCGGTTCGCAGATCAATTACTTAGGAGTCACATATAAGCCATTACGATTACGAAAACTGAAACTCGGATGAGTTGGTACATCCATTTCTAATATACCAACTGGCGACTCTGGTCAAATTGGCTCATCATAAAATCGATATTTCAAAACTCGTCGACACTCAAGCCAACCTTTTCCCAAAATCACCCTTTTACGAAACGAGACGAAAAACAAAAGGGATTTCAAACTTGGAAAGAGGGACAAAAAAGCGACATATTTTTCTAAAAAAGAAAAAAATCCGGCGTCAACAACTAGCGACTCCGCTGGGGACATTAGAGGGCTCAAGCCACGTTTAAATCTTGATACTTTCCTATCCTTTAAAAAAATTTGAAAATGTGTGGTTGCGTTATTTGCGTTGATTTACCTTTTGTGCGTGTATGAATGAATGTGCGAGTTTTGTGACTGTGTTATCTTTTCAAGGCTTTATTTTATTGTCATCATATGCATACGGTGAGGTACGATGAATGAATGATGAATATATGATTGAGCAGTTCCTCCTCCTGAGGCAAACCCTTCGGATGTGGATTACTGGACTCAAAGGGGCGCTCCCCAGCGAGGCTCAGGAAAAGCATCCACTCAGATCCAATCCAATTGAAAGGCCGAATTAGTCCCGTCTAGTATGTTGCCAAGATCTGGGAACCTTCATGCCGAAAAGGCCGCGAGAGTAACTTAGGGTAGGTTAGCCTCAGATAAACCCGACACATGGGAAGTCTCTTCATACCCTGTTACGCTTTACGCACATGATGTCATGTTTAAAGTCAAACGTTTTCTTGTATATCTCCCATCTTGCCAAAATAAAGTGTTAACCTCTATTTTACAGGAAGAGCTTGAAAAGCATCATAAATTCACATTTGCATACCTTGGTTGAAATAAAGGACCACTGACACTGTTTTGCAGGAAAAGATTAAAAAACACAAAAACACAGAGATATTTGCTATAACATGCATCCATTTGTGTCATCCCCCGAAACTAAACTTGGGTTGTTTTATTTGAAGGATTGCTCCTCAAACCCGCCTTCGATCTAAAAAAGGCCGGGATTCAACAATCAAGATGGCTGAAAATCCTAATCCTAACCCGGCTCCTATATCTCAGGAAGAGTTTGAGGCCGTAAAAAATCAAATGACTGAGATAATCATGTTACTAAAGGAGCATTTCAAGTTAAAACCGGGGCCGTAACCCAAAGATCCACAGGGGCCATCATCACAAGGGAACGACACGACCCAAGAAACTCCTAACAATGAGCAGTCAAAGGAAGTTATTGTTATTCCTGAAGATGAAAGTATAGTAATTTTAGCAAAAAGATGAAACAGATGGAAGAGGCCATCAAGACCATGAAGGGGATTGGATCATACAGCAGTGTCAATTATTCTGACTTGTGTGTTTTTCCAGGAACCAGATATCCTTAAAAGTTTAAAATCCCAGAGTTTGAAAAATATAACAGGGCGGGGGACGCCTACACTCACCTAAAGGTCTACATTGGAGAGCTTGGGGCGTACTCTGAGGATGAATAATTAAGAATGCAACTCTTTCAGAAAAGTCTAACGAGAGAGGCTAGGACTTGGTATGCTAGGCTGGACAATGCGAAAATTCACGACTGGGAGGAGTTGGCCCACACCTTCCTGACCCAATACAGCTTCCTGTCACAAATGGCCTCTGATCGATACCAAATGACGAAGATTAAGAAGCAGCCCAAAGAGTCCTTCAGAGATTATGCCCAGCAATGGAGAAGGATGGCCGCGCAAGTAAACCCACCAATGAGTGAAACATAGATGGTGATGACTTTTATAGATATCCAAGAGGCTCCTTATTATAAGAGGGTAATCGCTGAAATAGGGAAACCGTTTGCAGAAATGATTAAACATGGAAAAATGGCCGAAATGGGATTGAAATTTGGAAAGATCCGAGACTTCACGGCTCTCGAGGCCGTTGCAGAGTAGATTCAAAGCGAAAATTATGGCAATACTTCCCGTAGGACACAAAAGCGAAAAGAGGAAGATGTATCCCTAGTCTTGCAAGGGCTGTCTGGGAAAACAGAGAATAGCCCTCTTATTCATATGCAAAGGAGTATGCCCCCTCGACAACCAGCTTTCACCAATCAGAGGTCGGAGGGGCGAAAGAGGTTTGAAAATACCCGAGACAGAGAATTTACCCCATTTGGAGATCCCTTAGAACAAATCTTGGTTGTGTTAATAATCCAGAATAAGATTACGGAACTAGGACCACCGGCTGACCCAAAGGGGAAGAGGTACGATCCGAGTAAAAAATGTGCCTATCACTCGGGGTCCACGGGGCACGACACTCAGGAATGCTGGACGCTGAAGCACAAGATACAGAATATGATTGATAGTGGAGAAATTGTGGTGGAAAAGTCGGAATCCCCAAACGTCAAGGTCAACCCTCTGCTCGAGCATAATGGGGGAGGTGTTAACGTAATTGAAACCAGCAAGGCGGAAGGGCCTTTGAAACAGAGGTACGTAAGAAAAATCGGCGAAGTGGTTGGTATGGCCAATGTCCAAGAAAGCACGCAAAATGAACCACTTAAATTGCCTGGAGTGATCAAATGTACCAAAGGGGCACCTATCCGGTTGTCAGCTTCGAGACCCCTCATTAGCAGCCAGATCACAAATGTCAATTACCAGTTTGAAATCTGTTCCATGGAGTTACGGGGGAAAGACAGAGGAAATGGCCAGCTGTGCGTCAGTTACCTCCAAAGGAAATTCTTTGTATCTGCCGAGGCGAGTCCTTGAGGGCCCGGGAAAAGGAAGCGGGAGGATCTCGGAGGAGAAAGCCTTGGAATTTTTCAAGAAAATGAATCACGACAAAGCCAGGGTGGTTAAGGGGTTGGAGGAGCAACCGCCTCTGACGTCAATCCTAGACCTAGTATTGGAGTCCAATGATCATCATCAAATATTAAGCAAGGTCCTAGAGGAGGCTCACGTCCCTAAGTCAATCAGCACGGAAAGATTCAACCATTTGGTGGGCCATTTATTGGACAACAATGTGATATCATTCACTGATGACGACATCCCCGAGGAAGGGAGAGGGCACCGAAGGCCGTTGCACATTGCGGTCGTCTCCTCAGGGTATGTAATGAACGGAGTACTAATTGATGGTGGATCGGCTCTGAACATTTTCCCATACAGTACTCCGGAAAAAATGAAGATCAACCCCAAGCGCCTGCGGGCCAGCCAAGTGGTGGTTCGGGCTTTCGATGGATCTTGGAAGGACACAATGGGAGAAATAGAACTACCAGTTGAGATTGGGCCCTATACCTTCGACATTTCTTTTCAAGTGTTGGATATTGCTGCAAGCTACAACATGCTGTTGGGGAGACCCTGGATACACATGGCAGGGGCGGTCCCCTCCACCCTGTATCACTAAATCAAATTCGTCATTGACGAAAACTTAGTGACGATTGCCATAGAGCCCGACTATCCTCTTCACTCTATGAAAGGCATGCCAGTGATCAATCTAGATGAGTCAGTCGAACCGATCAGCTATCAAGCATTCGAAATTAGTACCCCTCAATACTGGCATCTGGGGGCTCCAACTTTGAAGCCTAGAATATCTCCGGAGCTCACATTTGTCGCTCGACAAATGATGGCAATGAAATTCCAGCCGGGGCAAGGATTGGGAAAGAATGGTCAGGGGATCACCGAGCCCATTCAGATGCCAACACAGTTACACAAAGCAGGGCTAGGATATTACGGAGGCATAAGGCGGAAGAACCCGTATAAGAAGATGCCCACTCGGCTAACCGGAATCTCAATTCTAGGAACCAACAAAGAACATTCCTCGAAGATAGTCAAGCCTGCGTCTGAAGCAGAAGGTGAAGAAGAGGCTCCCCCAGCCAAGGAATTGGCCAAGCGAGAGGAATTCTTGCAAAAGATCATGGAACAGTTCGAGATAAAATGTCATCTCCCAGGACAGTCAGCGCACAATGAGAAGGGGAGAAAGGAACTGTCAAAAGGCGAGCAGATCATGCCTTTCATCAATTGGGCCAGATTGGCAGTTCCCTGAGGAGGTATGAATAAAAGCCAAAACCAAGTCGCTACTATCCTCGAGGAGGTTCCAGATGCAGAGGCCCCCTCCATCACTCGCTTTAAAACCGAAGTGATCACCACGAATTGGACCATGCAGCCGGTGATATCAGAAAAGGGTAAATCCATGAGTGGCAGGGGATCCCGTCCAATAGTGGGATCAAGGGGTTTTTAAGACGGTGTTTTTGTTTTATGTACCTGCATGTCTATGTCATATTTTTTCATGATTATTGAAAAAGAAATTCATGTACTGAATGTTCATATATATGACAAATATTTTTGTTTTATGTCAGGTGTCCCGATTCGAATTATTCTAGCCTAACAAACGATTTTCCAAATTTGAAAGACGATTACGATTTTGATATAGAACTGGATTTCGATTTGATGGGAATTGAGCAGGACGAGCCAGGTAATGACGACGCTCCCGACGAAATCAAAGAGTGGGTCGAGGATAAACTAAATCCAACCTCGACCAAACCATTACCATCAACATAGGAACCCCTGAAAACCCCAAAGTGCTGAATATTGGGGCATACCTGACCCCCAACCAGAAAGCAGAGGTAACTAAGTTATTGAGTCAATATGAGGATGTGTTTGCTTGGTCACATGACGACATGGTTGGATTGTCCATGGATATTGTGGTACATCGATTGCCCATCAAGGAGGGTTTCAAGCCGATTAAGCAAAAACTAAGGAAATTGAAACCGGAGTGGAGCTTAAAGGTGAAGGAAGAGATAGTTAAGCAATTCAAAGCTGAAATTATCATGGTGCCTACTTACCCAAAATGGCTTTCCAATATAGTCCCAGTGGCGAAGCCCGGAGGAAAGGTGAGAGTATGCGTTGACTATAGGGATCTGAACAAGGCCAGTCTCAAAGATAATTTCCCAGTGCCTTTCATACACATCTTGGTGGATAATACGGCCCAGTATGAAATGTATTCATTTGTTGATTACTTCGCGGGATATCACCAGATAATGGTGGCAGAGGAGGACCGAGAAAAGACTGCTTTCATTACCCCGTGGGGCACGTTTTGTTATTGACGACTTGCTTTCGGTCTCACGAATGCAGGAGCCACTTATCAAAAGGCAATGACGGCCCTATTCCACGACATGATGCATAAGGAGAAAGAGGTTTACGTGGACGATATCATTGTGAAATCAAGGGTTGAATCTGACCACATGGCTCATCTCAAGAAGCCATTTGACCGGCTTAGAAAAAACAACTTGAAGCTCAATCCAACAAAGTGTGCCTTTGGAGTTCAGTCGGGCAAGCTCCATGGGTTCTTGGTGAGCAACCGGGGTATTGAGTTGGATCCGACTAAGATTAAAGCCATTGTGGATATGCTAGCACCTGGTATAGAGAAGGAGATAAGAGGATTCTTGGGGAGGATAAACTTCATTAGCCGGTTCATATCCCATTTGACGACCACCTGCGAACCAATCTTTAAACTGTTAAGGAAAAATGCTTCTCGAGAGTGGAACGAGCAGTGCCAAAGGGCCTTTCAGACCATTAAGAAGCAATTGACGGAGGCGCCAGTGCTGGTACCCCCGAAGGATGGGATCCCTCTGTTCATGTATATATCTGTTAATGCCATGGCGATGGGTTGTATGTTGGGGCAGAAAAATGAATCGGGCAAGGAGCATGCCATATCCCCTTTTCAGGGTTGTTCACCTCAGACTTTCAAAACACTTTTCTTTATCCATTTATGGATTTAAAAACATTTGCTCATTTCTTTAGCAGAATGGTCTAACCGAAACAAATGGCATAGACTCACATCATTAAATTGTTCGTACATTGAAAACTTGAAACTATTAAACATTTATTTTCACCATGACTGCATCACATTGCAATATGTAATGATGTATCAGTGGTTAAACTCCCACTTCCATACTTTTGTTACCATGCTCTGAGAATGCCATCATTGGCTCAAAACTTGGTGCCCTCATTTCACACCATAGTCAATAGTGTGACAATGGTTTCATAAATACATTTTGAAGTTTTCAAATAACTTTGTCTAGCCGAATCAATTGGCATAGACCCATGAACAAAACATTTCGATGGTCTAGTATAGCTAGAAGAGTGGATTGCCTACACAATTCTAATAATCTCTTCTTTACTACCTTTCTTAATTCCTTTATTCCTTTCTTATAGTTCTATCTCTTAATATATCCTTAATCCTAGCTAATATCTGAGAACTATATTTCTCAACTTATGGCTCTCTATTCTAACCTAACCCTGTTCATCAAACTTGCCACGCATTTGGGCTCAGGAACTTACCACAATCATATGGTTCACGGAGCTTGTCCTAGTCAGGCTATAGTCGCCCATTCCCTGAGGGGCTCCACCATACAATCATGAGTCACGAACTTACTATACGTTTAGGTTTTCAGAACACGTAACTAACCTTAATATTTCTCACTTAATACTTCGCACTTCCTATGTATCAGGTACATGTAGAAGAAATAATTACCTTTTCAACATACATAACTGATACCGTGACGTTGGATCTTCACGGATTATCACGATAGGAAGCTAAGCAAGTACAAATCCCCGTCCCATACCGAGGAAGTGCACACTCGGCCACTACCATAAGTCCTCAATGAAAAATCCCACATACCCTAACCTTTTCTACAACTTAGCCTTTCCTTTACCTTCCCTGATATGAATTTTATCAAATCATATCTTACTGTTCACAACTCATCAAGAGTCCCTTTTACTCATATTTGACAATTTACGACTCATCCAGAGTCCCTATTCACTTTTTATAATTCACAACTACTCAAGAGTCCTTTAATCTTATCTTACCATTCTCGACCCATCAAGAGTCCCTTAGTCTTTGATCACCTAGTATCTCATGGCTCTTTTGCCCTTTATCATTATCTTATCTTAAAATATCATTTACTATTCCATAATCCTGAATTCCCAAAATTCATTTCTTACTGGCTCAACTCATCTAGAGTTCATTTCCATATTATTTCCTTCTTCCATACAAAGATCATAGCTTAAGGTACTCTTACCTAAGGTCTATAACCCAACTGCGTTGATACCACTTGTAACACCCCGATATTCCGACCTTCCTTAATTCTATCTGATTATCTCTGGATATCATAATTATTAACTTTAAACCATAATAACCTGGAATCTCGTGCGTTAAAACTTAACCTTTAACTTATAAACCATTAAGTTGACCATAAAGCGGTCAATATATATATTTTTTATCTTTTTATCTTATTTAACTTACATTCCTTGAACCTGTCTCAGGATCGTAACGTTCACTTACTCTTTATTAAAGCTTAGGTCAAACATTAATATCTTGCGACCTATTATAATCATATATAAATTTTATGATTTAGCATATCCTATAAATAAAATTTCGCCATGAACTAATCATACATGACCATATTTAATTTTACCTGTATACACACATCTGCATCATACCTGTACACATATACCTTATTTCATATCTCGGTACTATACATACAAGTTTATCACATGTATAAATTTAAATAACAATACTATCTCATTATAATAATATTACATCTTTCTACTGAATATTACATCATACACATTCATCCTTTTTGTAAATAATACATACCTACAATTCTATCTCTATGAATTTACATCATCTGATTTACATACACATTTCACGTATCATAATTTTGTTCACGCTTATCAATGCATTCATCATTCTTTACCTTAGCTGCATCGGAATCTCCGGCCTTCTTGTATTTTACCTGAAATATTAGTTCATAGCAATAGTGAGCATAAAGCTCAGCAAGTAATTCAGATAACACATTTCATGCTTACAGTTTATACTATGCGTCGTGCATCCTTTAACTTAACATGCTATGCTTAATGTCACGTAATTCATTTAACAATTAATTCACGTAATTGCATATAGGCACATTTCAAACTTCCTCACTACCACGTAGTTCACCTAGAACAACAGTACATTTAGTCTGAAAACTTGCCTGGTACGCCTTAATTACTTAACCTTGGTTGCCTCGCTTAGCTTTGTTATCCGTCATTGTGTTGGTTTACTACTTCGAGCGCCATCTGTAAACATTGCACTATATGCATCATTATAAGATTATAAACTCAATATCACTTTTCAAACTTAATCCATAATTACTTAACCATTCATGTCTAATCATTTCACAAATGATGTATTATACCTTATGTAGGTTAATAATACATCATAGCTTGCTTCCGACCTTTTACATAACCCTTAACATGATTTGGCTTAGCTTTAGGCATGTTATGTTATGCCATTTTTCATTCCATTATACCTTAACATCCTTTATTTTGATCATTCTTTATCTATTTAGGGCTTACATAACCTATTCTTATCATTTCATATCAAAATATAGCTTTTAGGAAGCTTAAAAAAAATACAAAAACATAGCAACTTCGCCAGAGCTCGCTGGCCGCAAAATTGGCTCGGCCATGAACAGTAACATTGCGCCCCGGCTGGATGTTTAGTACAAAACATCTAGCCCCGACCAAGTGTTCAGAAATTTCTGATTTTTGCCCTACCTTTGCCGATTTTTAATTTTTCATCTTACATCCAAATAAGCTCAAATTTAGACCACATCTAGACCTTACTACCTAGTATTTTACAAAAATACTACTCGCCTCATTTGGCTTCTTGAAATTAGTGATACACTAGCCCATAGGAGGGTTGTTCAACTCAGTTCAACACTGAAAAATTTTCGAAGTTTAAAACTCAAATTTCCAACTTTGTGATTTTTGGTCATTTGCTTCAAAAATCAATTCTAACACTTGACAAAGTTCACATAGGTCAAATATGACATGTCTAGGCCTTTTGAACCATTAAATTATACCCGAGGCGGGTTTTGTCCGTAAAAGTTCGTTTAGGGTCGAAACGATCGTTTTCGATTGTTCGAAATTCATTTTCATTCAAATTTTCATCCGTTGATTACCAAATCAACGTATACACGTGTCATAACATAAAACCAACTCATTTGACTTTATTTCACTTTTAATTCCTCAAAATTGTCAAAAATCACCCTTATGGTTGAATTTTCAATAAAATTTCAAAACTTTTCATTTTCAACACTTATGCTATTCTTGGCCCCTTATTGCAATACTTGATTCTAACATCTCATTTAACATATATAGCACATATTTGACTTGTATGGGCCTTCAAAAGGTTTAAAACTCTTCAAATGCCTTCACTTTTTAAAATGATTCAATTTAGGCGTCGACAAACGTTTTAAAACGTTTAAAATCTGCAATTGTCGCCATACGAACCGAATAACTCCCAAATCAACTCTAACACATGTATTAACATCAAACTTAGCTATTTGGCCTTCAATTTCACATAGTTTCCAAAATTTACACATTGATGGCATTTTGTCAATTTTACCCAACTTTTCAAATTCAAAACTTAAACTCCTTTTGGCACTTAAATCACCAAGCACCACATAGGCTACCACATATACAATTAACGACTTTGTACATCCGTATAACTTTCATATGCACAATCCAGTGCATTTTACAGATTATAACGTAGTCTACACAAAAAGTATAGCCTAATATTCAAAATTTTCATACCAAAACATAAATCTCAATTATTAAAGCATCTTTAAAACTATCTACATAAAAATATGCATACTCCTCACATAATCAACACCCTTATTTAGGGTTTCAACAAAACCATCAACATATACAACATGATTCTCCATAAATCATGGTTTCTAGCTTTAAGAACATACACAAATAGTGCACCACCTTTGGTTCTAACAAACTTAAGCTTAGGGTTCCATTGTAACGACCCCGAAATTCGACCAACTTTATTCCCTTAAACTTTGTATTTATTATACATTATCTTCATAACGTCCAAATTTCAGTTCGTTAATAAATCTTTAATCACTTTAATTAATTTCATTTATTGACATTATCGTCATCAATTACCAAATTTTTTGGTATAATTTTTTTTCACTTCCTCAATTCAATCATTGTATTAAAGTATTTGGATATTTAAAATCCTTACATCTGGATCCTAGTCCCTGGATCACAACCTTTACTTTTTCTTACTGTAACCAATATCATAATGCTCATCATTCAAAATTTACAGTCATTTATTTTCATACAAATATTCCTTGTTGCATCGTTCATAATCAAACGTATAATAATTTCTATCGTAACAATTAATTTGAACATTCATGCTTCAGAATTTAACTCTATTTATTCTATACAGGTCTAACGTATATGAATATACGAAACATCAAAATAAACTTTGTAATTTACCATATTGAATATAACCATTTCATTTACAACCTTCTAGATTGATCCATCTCTAATATAATCCAATATTTCTGAAATTCATTTCTTAACCTGCAAAAGTTTATTTTAAGCAAGTAATGAGCACAACGGCTCAACAAGTTCAACAGTTTATGCGTCACGTAGCACATACCTTAACATGCTCGGTGTGTGTCATACATCATGTGCTTGTGCTTATACTATGACAATATATCTCACATCATTGCACAAAGTACACATAATTGTCATATTAGCCACAGATCACATAACACATAATTTATATGCATTTAAACAAGTATTAACATATCATAACAGACAACATTTAACATTAAAGGACTGAAGAACTTGTCTGTATGTCCAATTAATTATTTGATAGCTCAAAACTCTCTCTCGATCAACCTATGATCATAAAATAATCAAATAATAATTATTTATCCTCTTATGATATGAATTTAATTACCTAATATCATCTCTGGTTCAATTAACAATTTATATGGTCAATTATATTAACCTCATCTCTCAATACATTAATTTAACTTAATATCAAACACCCTCAATACGGACAACCCGGTTCACCGGATAAAATTTAGCATAATCGGTTGACCGAAAATTTATTTAATCATTTTCTAACTTGTAACTTTACTTGATTAATATTTAAAGTATTTAAATATTAATCTCCAATATTTAATATTCATGCAAAAATATTAAACTTAATACCCAAACATCATTTCTATATTTTTAGTATTTTTCTATAATTTTCTATAATTTTTAAACATTTATTTCAATTAAAAATCACTTATGGGGGCATTTTGGTAATTTACGCGCCCTTAGGGACATATTTGGTATTTCTCGGACAGCCCAGGGGCATTTTCGTAACTTCAGCAACGTTAGGGACACAACTGGAATTTTCCGAAAACTCCAGGGGCATTACCGTAATTTATGTGGTCAAAGGACACGACCGGTATTAACCGAAAAGGGCAGGGGCACGCTGGTAATTTCCAGCGTGTCGTCGGCCGCACATTGCGCGCGGCCCCTCGCTTCCAACGCCAAAACGGCGTCGTTTCCTGCCGTTTCCAAAAGCCTCCGCGCATTGTGTGGCTGCTTCTTCTGCGCCCCCCCAAAACAACGTCGTTTCACTTCCGCGTTTGCAAAAAAAATGGCTGCTAGCCAGCCCCCCTTTTTTTTTCCCAGTTTTCTTCTGGCAGTAACCAACCCAAGAACAAATTATCCAATTTTATTCCCAATTTCTACCACAAAATTATTCTAAACATGATAAAATTCATAGATACACCTCCAAAAATTATTTGGAATAATTATTCTAATTATTTTCTAATTTTTCACAAAATTTATTTAATACCAAAATAAATCAAATTAATTTGATTTATACCTTCTAAGTGCTTGAAAATCTTCTCATGAAGCTTGTTATGCTCCTCTCTTGGTGGCTATGGCATGCACGGTCGGAGATGGTGGCATGGTGATGGTGCTCGGTTGGTAGAAGAAGAAGAAAGAACACAATAATGTTTTTGCTTTTTATTTTCTTTTCTTATCTTCCTTTTCTTTTCTTTTATACTTAAAAGCAATTAATTATTTTAAAACCATCACACAATTCCACCGACTCTCTCACGCAGCCAAGAAATTTTCGGATCATTCACATGCATAATTCTTGCGTAATCAATTAATTTAATACATTACGTAATTATTCCGTGTAATAAATATTTTATATAATCTATATAAAATATTTATTTTAATTCACTAAAAATCATAATTTGATTTATGAATAATATTAGCACCCTTTTTGGGTACTTTTCTTGATAAATTTTGTACACGCATAGTGGCATACATGTAATTAAATGAGGTAATTTATACATCTAAAAATCATAAAATAATATATATAGCATATAAAAATTATTTTTCACAATTTTTCACTTCGTTTCTTGCACAACATATTACACTAATATGTTCACGTTTTTGTAATATTATCCCTCATAAAAGTCATAATAATTTCATTATACATAAACATAATTTTTAATAATTTAAAACCTTTCTTTTTCCTCATTTATTTTCCCATTTCTTTATCATTTAACATTAATTTCTTTATATATAAATTATATAATTTAATATTATATAATTTATATATTTACATTCTCCTTTCGTAAATAATTTCTTAAATTCCTCCATAATCATCAATTAATTGCATAATCAATAATTATACATTTATTAATCCTTTCGTTAATTTAATCCTCTTATATAAATTATATAATAATTCTAATATAATTTATATAATTATTTTTCCATTACTCTTTTACTTTAATTTTCTTATATAAATTATATACTTTATTAGTATATAATTTATAAAATTCTTTCCTCATCTTAAATAATTTCTAAACTTTCACCATAATTATTGATTAATTAAATAATCAATATTTCTAATTTTACTAACTTCCTCATTCACTTTTATTTGACTTTGGATTAATTTAATTATTAATCCCTTAATTCTCATAATTAATAAAATTTATAATTATCACAATTAAACATTCACACACATATATATACAAATGTATATATATTCATTTCATATCTAATAACATTATTTAAATAATAATTCCTGCACCTTCACAATAATTTTATTGTACAATTTACTATACCATTACATGGATTTTCTTTTATTCCTCATAAATTATTTTTAAACAATTTATTTACTTTTTCAATTATTTTAAATCAACATAATTCATCACCATTTCTACACATATTTAATTTACGAATTAAATCTCATCCCATACCTTAAATCACATAAAATATCATAAATAATTTAAACAACCCTGATAATTCTGTTATTTAAATTTTATTTAATATTATTAAAGAAATTCTGAAAATTCGGATCCTCACATCCATGATTTCTCAACCATATAGCATGTAACTCACACCAATCATATAATCAAGCCATGTATTTCAAAGATACATGCATGGTCATCCTTATGCTTAAATTAAAACACAAAAATGACAAATTTACTAACTTAAACATGCTCATACCTTCTTGTATGACCAACTTCTTTACATAGATAGCTTCCTCTTGGTAAGCTCTTCCTATTTTCTTCTTGCTTCAAGGCCAACCAAGCATCCTAGCTCATGTAATCAAGCTTTATTTCCTCACCTTCTATAGCTTCTCTCATTTTCTCTTTTAGCTTCTAGCAACTTCGAATGGTAGCAACATTTTCAGCAAAATAAACTTAACTCTCATGCTTAACATATACATATATATATAATATCAATTTCTCCAACACTTAACCATTCATTGGTTAAGTTAACTATGCATAGCTAGGGTTAATTATGTCATTTTCCATCACTAAACAAGACTATTTTGGTCATTACACACCTTTAGGACACAATTGTCATTTCTGATATTTGTCAAGGGTATTTTGGTCATTTTCCCTTTTAGGACACATTGGTCATTACTTGAATTGTTAAGGGGTAGCTTGGTCATTTGGCAATTTTCCTAGAGGATTTTTAATTCTCTTAAATCCATACTTATTCTTAACCATTCCAAGTCCATTTTGATCCAAATTCGTTTCGTTAGACTTGAATTTCATTCTAGCATTCCAATACTCCATAATTTACTTGTCTCATAACACTCGTCACACTTTGAACATTGAATTTCCATTACTTAATTATAATTTTTACACTTATGCCAAATTGCATATCATTTCATTTTAAATTCGCTTCAAACCTTCTCGGTTCCACAAACAATCAATTTCACTTTCCGATATATCAATATAATCAACTTGCTCATCTTTCATAAACCATTTCCTCGACCGGATTACCGAAATCCATCTTTTAATCATATCGACTCATAATACCTTAATAAACCGATTTGATCACACGGTTCTTTCTTTACTACACTTACATACTCAGCTTAACTTATCATCCTCATACCTTCGCCTCTCCAGGCCTATAACGTAAGCTTAATTTACATGTACTATCCTTATTTACATAATTTTTAACTTTAACTCTTCTTTCTATATTCGATCACATATACATATACACATATTTATACCTTCAATCGATTACCGGTCGACACCTAATATCGTGTTTTACAATAATTTCTTTAGATTACCCTATTGTGGGTATTACAATTAATAACTCATCTTAATTCCATTATATCACCATTTGATCATCAAAATTCATATTCATTATTATTCTATCATATCTCAAGTCTCTCAGACACTTTAAATCTCTATCTAATCCATATAACTTCTATAGACCTTTTATTTATCAAAAGTCCCTCTGTACCATTTCAACCACATAGGTCCCTCTTTATCTTATCAACCACACAGGTCACATCTATCACATAATAATTCACATTAAACACTTATTATTATATTCTATTATTCAAATCTAGGTTTTATGAAATATTCCTTACATAATTCATCATAATCCTCATTTGGAATTCTTATAAAATCCTGGGGTGTCACATTAGTCGTGTTCAGAGACTCAGAGTTAGTAATTAGACAGGCGACAGGGGTGTATGGCACTAAGGAGCTTCGATTACTCCCGTACCACCGGGGTGTTGTCCGGTTAATTCAAGAATTTGAAGACATAGCCTTTCGGCATATTCCCAGGGGACGGAATGACTTTGCCGATGCATTAGCCATCTTTGCTTCGTTAGTGCACATACACAAAAGTAAAGCCACTCCCCAAATTGAAATAACGGTACAAAATGCCCCCGCTTACGAAGAACACGTTGCGGAGTTATCCGATGAGGTGGTTCACCCAAATCAGCCCTGGTATCATGACATCCGAGAATATTTGAGGGATAGATCTCTCCCCGACCAAGCGAACCGGACGGAGAGACAAAGAATCCAAAAGATGACAATGAAATTCTATTTAAGCGGAGATTCCCTGTATAAGAGGGATGTTGGGTTGAGATTGTTGCGATGTGTGGATGAAACTCAAGCACAGAAAATCATGGGCGAAGTACACGGTGGAGTATGTGGGACACATATGAGTGGACCGATGTTAGCCAAGAAGATTTTGAGAACTGGACACTACTGGTTATCACTTAAGGCCGACTGTGACGATCATGTCAAGCGATGTTACTAATGCCAGGCACACGGTAATTTGATTCATGCGCCTCCTAATAAACTGCACTGTATAACTTCCCCTTGGCCTTCTCCATGTGGGGTATGGATGTAATCGGACCCGTGGAGCCCAAAGCGAGCAATAGCCACTAGTTCATCTTCGTCATGATTGATTATTTCACCAAATTGGTGGAATCAACTTCTTTCCCTAAAGTAACACAGGAAATCATAGTTAGTTTCATCAGGAACAATGTCATTTATCGGTACGGACAGCCCAAAATCTTGGTGTCCGACAATGCCAAGAATCTGAACAACGTCCTTATGAAGGAGTTATGCGACCAATTCAAGATCAAACATCTCAATTCCGTCATTTATAGGCCCAAAATGAATGGGGTCGTGGAGGCTGCGAGTAAGAATATAAAGAAGATTATGGCAAGAATGTCTGCCAATTATCGGGGATGGCCGGATTTGCTGCCCCTCACACTGTTTGCATATCAGACATCAGTTCATACGTCTACAGGGGCAACCCTTATGCCTTGGTATATGGGATGGAGGCTGTTTTGCCAATGGAGATGGAGATGGCGTCCCTCCAAATTTTGCTCGATGCTCGGATTGACGAGGAGGACTGGATGCAAAGTCGGTACGACCAATTAGCCCTGATAGATGAAAGGAGGGTGACTGCTATATTACACGGTCAGTTGTATCAGCAACGCATCCCTCGATCGTACGACAAAAAGATACGGTCCCGAAAGTTCAAAGAAAATGACTTAGTACTGAAGAGGGTTATACCCTGTCAAGACGAAGCGAGAGGGAAGTTCGCTCCAAATTGGGAAGAACCCTTTGTGATCAAGAAAGTCCTATCTGGAGGGACCCTCATCTTACAAGAAATGGACGGCGAAGTGTTTCCGTAGCCCCTAAATTCTGACTCGGTGAAACGGTTTTATGCTTAAAAAAAAAAAATCTCTATCTCTCTTTGCAATTCGAACTACGTAGGACCTGATCTCCTGACCTTGTGGGAGTACGTAGGCAGCCATCATGGTGGGCGCGGTCTGTTCTCTACAAAATAATAAATCATGTCCCTATACGAAACCCGTTTCCAAAAGCCCAGAAAACTCCTTTAATAAAATACCTTCAAGATCTTACCAAAACCAGTCATATAATCAGCCCAAAGTCTGAGACTTACTCTGATGAAATCAGAGGGTTATGCGGCGATATCGGTTGAATCCCAATCAAGACTTGAGAAAAGAAAGAAGACAATATATCAAAATCGTAATCAGCTGAATAAAATGATGATCCAATGGAGGGCGACGATACATCAAAAAGGGAAATGACTAAACCTAAATATTTCTCTATATATACAAAACATTTTGATTACAAAGTCTATCTCTTAAATAATAATGATAAAACTGACATAGTCTATGCAGGGAGTAAAATAATCTACAGATTAAAAACCAGCTGAAGCAGGAGAGACAGAATAGCCGATACATCATAAACCTCAGGCTCGGCTGTAATCTGCTTCCCCATCATGTCAATCCGAGCCAAAAGAGCAGTAGCACTACTGACAGTCACAGAGTGGGCCTCCATAATAACTCTGACATGCTCTGTGATGTAATCTCTGACAGAGAGTGCGGCATCCCGAGCTAGTACAACCGCATCCCGCTTGCCGTGGGCAATATCCCTCTCAATCTCAGTAGCACTCAATGCTGACCGAAGCCTGGTACCCTCAATCATCAGTATCTGGATACGATCCGCTGAATCAGGGCAAGAGACATGTACCGAAGCAGGAATGTCCTCAATATCAAATATGGGCGTTAATTCTGAAAACTCTGGGGGGATAGCCGTGTCTGAACTAGTCTTATATGGGGAAAACCCTCGAGAACCATTCAATACCCCAATCTAGTCAAAATCAGCAATCTCAGGATCTTCTCGTAACCATCGCAGATAATCGGGTGTCCGACCAGGATGACTGTCCCGAAACTCGACTGAGACCCTGTGAGACCAAAGATCATATACCCTCAACATCTCCCTCTCTATCTGCAGTGATATAAGAAATCGGTAATCAGCTGCACCCGCGAAAAGATGAAGCTCCTGCGTCTGGTCAAACTGCCCCATAACAGCTAAGGGAAGATAAGTCGTCACCCCTCTTAGACCGGGAAGAAGGAGGAAATCCAAAGGGGGCACATGAGTCAAGACACTCATGAAGGAGCAATAACCCGAGTAGATCAGGAGATGGAAGGGTTCCTTAATGGCCGATAAGAACTCCCTCCACGAAGCCACATCAGTGCATCGCTGGGGACGGAATGAGAACTGCATGGCCAAGTTGTGGCTGAAGCAAAACCTGTGCTGACGGAACTGTCCGATGGGCCTGAGGTGGCTCATAAACCATACGAATAATAAAGTAGAACTTCCTCTGAATATCCGACCTGGGAAGGACTGACAATATGAGGTCGACATGTAAGTCTCTGCGAGTATCATAAGAAGGATGGTATGATCCTCCTGAAGGGCCTGGACCGCCACAATAACCCGCATGTCCAGGAGATTGCCTTCGGCAGGCTTGTATAGAACTGATATGACACAAGCCATCAGGACATCCACTCTCAAAGCACCCCAGTGCTCCTCAGATACTGAAAAACCACTAGAAAATAAAGAGAAGCTATCCGCTGAGCCAAATCGGTCAACCAAGAAGTGAAGAGGAACAAGGTGGCTCAAAGAGATCACAGATAGCAGAGCTGTCCTCCGCAAGCCCGTAAAAGTCAAAAACTGACGGCGCATATGGCCTGAGGTAACCCTAGCGCAGGGGCCATCCATCGACAAACCCGTAAAGCGGGCATACTCCTCGAGGGTAGGGGTCAAATACTCCAACCCAAACCTGAACACATGCCTATCAGGAATCCAACAACTGATAATGTCATCAACAAAACCCAGCGACACCTAAAATGATAGAAGAGAAAAGGAGTGACCCAAAAGACCCTCTGTGGTAATCCGGTCGGTGGGCAACAAACCATCCAACCACAGGCGAAGCCTACCAACGATCCCTGGGGAGGTGCCAAGGTCCAAGCGAACTACATCAAGGGACGACATCTGTAAAAAAATAGTATCAAAAAGACTGTACAGGGGTCAATTCTTTATCCATCCATATAATAAATCAGTGCATCATGCAAGTTATAATAGAATAAATGAAGCATCAGAGATATAGAATTGTGCATAAATAAAAGATAATTCTGTACATGATACATAAAATAAAAATATATATATATATAAAACGAACAGGTTTTAATACATAGGTCCTAGCCTATTAGAGTCTAGTCCGTAAAGTCTATGTCATCGATGAATGCACAATCCTCGAAATGGTCCGCACGACCCAAGTCCCGGGAAATAGAAGTCTTAGCGTCAAAATTCAGATCTGGGCAGGAAAAGGGCGGAACTGGGACACCCGATGAGCCAGGAGCCGCTCCAAAATCTGATCTGTCAGGGTCTGCAGCATAAGGTTCCTCTGGATCCCAACCTAACCTCCGAACAAAGAATGACATCTGATCCAACCGCCGAGTCAGGGAGGCAATCTGATCCGAGTGGGTGGGGGCCCGAACGCACTTCAACCAGTCTGTCATCATCACTGACCCAGGAACCAGGTCCCCGAGAAAAAAGGTGGCTTGAGTATAAGGTTCGATGGTGCGAGGTCTCCACCAAGCAATGAAACTATCACTCGTGTGAGGACCGTTAGACAGCATGAATCCATTATCCCCAACCATTAGGGCTACTGAGAGCTGAGCATCCATAGGCCAGAATCTCCGGGAGGGGGGCGAAAGGGATGCGGACCTCTCCAGACACACATCGGATGGCACGCTCCCCTAAATATAGCTCCCATCCACCATAAGTTAACAGCGGAATGCGATGGGTGGACAAAGCAAGCTCGTGATCCACGGGAAAACCACCGGCGAAGCCAGCCGCCAGATGCTCTACGGTATAGGGGGTCCAGGTTACCTCCGCTGATGGGATTAGCTCTAACTGCAGTCAGCAGTGGGCAAAGCTGTCAGACACCGGGATCTCCTCGAGAGTGCTGTGATGCCACCGACGACCCCTGGGATAAGTCTCTGGATCGAGAGTGGTAACAGGCCGCATGTAGGGTAGCCGTTCATAAGCCCAAAACTGATAAATGAAACAAAAGGGGCGTAAGTACCAAGCATGGGCAAAGAAATGAAACAACATAGAAGATGGTATAATAATGGAGAACTACCAGCAGAAAAGGATAGAATCCTAGCCAAACATCTGTCTGTCCCTCTGAGCGGAGGCGAAGACCGTGGAGGAAGTAGGCAAACGTGAAGGAACCCCAGTCATAATCCCCGATCCGATCGACGTCCTGGGTAACCACGACAATGCTGAAGCGAATGGTCGAGGAGTTGTTCCCCAGGAAAAAACCCTTCATGATGGTCAAGAACAAACGCCGGAGCAGAAAATCCCGGGCGGATCGATCCTCAGGGAACGGCTTAGAAAGGACCCCTCCAATGGCGTCCACAACCAGAGCTCCCGATCGAATGCTACGGGCCTTAAAGACCCTGTCCTGAGGAGAGTACCCCAACAACGATCGAATAGCTGCGGGAGTAATGTCGGGCTCCAAGGGAACACGGGGTCCGGAGAACTCCACCCCGGTAATATATCGCCAATTAAGGGGTGTCAACACAAACTCGCAATCCAGAAGATGAAGCGACTGGGTTTGATGGAACCACCGCTCAGATAATGCCCGCAAATAGCCCTATGGACACGGCGGGGAGCGATGGTAAAAAAGTGGCTGAAACCCCAGGAATCCACCATCCCGCGATAATCAGCATGCAGCGCATGATAGAGTGTGTAGATGCTGAACCAATTACCCCGAGGCTGGGTAAACTCAGGAACCTGTGACAGCCACCAAACAGTCAGTCAGGGTAACCATGTGAGTTTGAATGAATTTAAACAGCAAATATACCTCCACAAGATATGTCGATGGGTGACTACTAAGATCAGGACCGAGCAGATCCGGCATCCTAACACGGGCCCCTGGTAAGATCCGACGCATGAGGGAGGGACCGCTGTGCCAGAAGGACCCGTCTCTGCCTCTGTCTCTGCCTCTGCCTCTACCTCAGCTAGGGCATCCTCACTGACATCAGGATGGACGGGGCGAATAACAGACTCCGCCAGCCTGCGGGAATGACAGGTCAGAACTAGAGCTGGAGCCGATGTGACCGTTCTACGTCGACGGACCCCAACAACCCGGGGCACCGTGGAACTGCTCGAAGCATCAGGATCCATGGCTGAAACAACATCATGAAAAGGAGGTATATCCTTAGCCCATTACTTTTCAAAGAACTTACTCCATATTGCTAAGTGATAATAGGGCAGTATCGCATGTTTATTAATGATGATATGAGATTTGAAATGCATAAATGAGTCCCTAGAGATGCGCTAGATTTCTCAAAATTTTGGCAGAGTTTTGTCTGTAAAATGGGCGTCCCATGCACAACTAGGCATGTTTAATAAAATTATACAACCAACAAATCCCAAATGCAAATAAAAATAATGCATCGCGGTCATAAAACGGCTAAAACAGTAATATTCCCAAAACAGTAAAGTAATTTACATGACCCGCCGTTTACATACACTACAATGAACACGACTATCTAATGTGGGTGCATGGCTAAGTTAAAACATGTAAACAAGCAAATGTATAGCAAAACGAAAACGAAAATAAAAGAAAAAGGAGTCAAAACGTTACCCAAAGTGTGTAGAGTGGTTTAACCGGAGCGGATTCTGCGAAAAAAAGTCCGAAAGGACGAGGCGGGACGAGGAAAACTGAAACTTTTTGGAAAGAAAATGGTTGAAAGTGACCGATCGCGGGGGAAGTCACGATCTGAAATAGTTCTGATCCCAGCCACAGATGCATCTGCGGCTGGCCGCAGATGGATCTGCGGCTGGTCTTGGTGGGGGCCCAGCTACTCCTTTGTTATTCCGAACCAGTATAAAGCCTATTACGACTAAAATACGAAATTACGGAACTTAACGAAACGACCCGTCGGAGACAAAACCCGACATCTACAAGATAAGCAGTCGGAGATGAAACCCGATAGCTACAAGACGATCGGTCAGAGACAAAACCTGACATTCACAAGACGACCAGTCAGAGACGAGACCTGACATTCACCAGACGCCAGTCAGAGACGAGACCTGACATTCGCAAGACGACTAGTCATAGACGAAACTTGACATTCGCGAGACGACCAGTCAGAGACGAAACCTGACATTCGCAAGACGACCAGTCAGAGACGAGACCTGACATTCGTGAGACGACTAGTCATAGACGAAACTTGACATTCGCGAGACGACCAGTCAGAGACGAGACCTGACATTCGCAAGACGACCAGTCAGAGACGAAACCTGACATTCACAGGATGACCAGTCAGAGACGAAACCTAACATTCACAAGATGACCAGTCAGAGATGAAACCTGACGTTTACAAGACGACCAGTCAAAGACGAAACCTAGCGTTCACGAGACGACTCAACAGTGACGAGACCGACACCTACGAGGAGATCAGTCGGAGACGAAATCCGACAGTCCCAAGTCGATTAATCGGAGACGAGACCCGAGCGATATTCATTCATAACTTTGAACTGACCTCTGCATGAATGTGACATATGCATTGCATCATCTCGTATATCTCAATGCACCATTAATATATGCGGTCATTATCATGCGTCAGGTGTCTACTTCTTTATCATGTTCATTACATATTGTATTGCATAAACATGATAAAGAGGGGCAGCTATAGACACCCAAATTTTGCGTTTGTATACTAACCTAGGCAAGAGGGCAAAATCGTCATTTCGTCTACCGTGAAAGGGAATGATGGCTTTCAACACGGTTAGGTCAAGCAAACACAAAAACAAATCGACATCGAATTACGCTATCTAAGGATACGAAGTAATCCAGACAGACTGAAACGACCAATACATCCTACCAACAGTCCCCAGATTGCGAGATACAAATAATATAGGGAAAATAATGATTTAGGACTGCGTGACACGAGAATCGAGAAAAGGGAGCCGGGTGGCCGCAGATGCATCTGGGTCAACGACAATGTGGCATTTTCATGGCTCGAGGAAACACACGACAGCCGAGGCATCGGCTCAGACGGTGAGAGCAGGAAGCCGCAAATGGATCTGCGGCCAGCCGCAGATGCACCTGCGACTGCTCCCAAAAAAAGGGAAAGTTAGAGAGAGAATGTGAGATCTAGAGAGAAAAACGCACGGATTGGGCTAAAAAGTGAGAGTTTGTCATTTTTTAGCTTCAATATTAATCCAATATTGTGTTATAAATTTAATAGTGAAGTATAAAGCGATTATTGAAGTATTGCAAGGTGAAATAATGCGTTTCTTGAAGTTTTATCTTACATTTTTTTTTCTTGTTGTTGGATTGCTTGGATGTAGTATCGTTTTTATATTAAGTGAGATCCAAGGATTAGGGATGATTAGTGAGGGTTCCATCGGAACAAAATTTCCTCCTGATGTCCCGATGATATCCGAATGGTGATAAATAGTTCATTGTGTTAATATGTAGTTCATAATATTTAACTTACAATTTTAGGTTATTGTGGTATAGTAGTATATCTAGTGTTATCAAGTTTTTCCTTGTATGGTTGTGTGGTGATTTTGGCATTTGTGAGCCTAGGAATGAGATCCTTATGATCAAATTCCGAAGATGGACAATTTGGTAACGTAGTCACGGCAATGGGCCTTTTATTGTACATGTGTAAATTTTGGGCCTTAAAATGATATCCATATCAAAAATCAAGTTAAGGCCCTGTAATAGTGAAATATGTGATCGTGGGTGTTTGGGGTTATTTGGATGACTCATATGCCCATGAATAGCCCCGACACATTTTGCGAATGCTTGATTTGATTTGCGACATGGAAAGCGGTTTCAAAAGGAAAAAAGCAAAACGAGAAAGATTTTCTAAAAGTAAATCAAATTAGGGTATTAGAATCACAAGGCTAAAAAATTGAAAGTTTTAATGAACGTCGATTCCTATTTAACGAAAAGGCTGCAAACGTTTTCTTAAATGTCATAAGAAATTGATTTTGTAAAAATAAACATCTTTTCATGAAACTTTGGTGCATAGGGTTAAAGAGCTCCTAGAAGTTGCCTTTATTTGATTTTACTCTACTATCTAAAGGCAATGTATAGTCTCGATTCCTATTTGATGAAAGTTTAAAAAACCCTTATTTTCTAAAAACGGCACCTAATAAAAATCTCATTGCTTTCAATCTATACTTATTATAAAGCAAAGCCTTTGCGTATAGGTCAAAAGACATTCTAAAATACTTTCCAAACAAAGCACGTTTTCTATAGAAAAAATCAAAGCGGCTTCTTATGCAAAACTCACACAACTTTCATTTAAGCACGCACGCACCTACGCACACGTTTTAAGATTTTAAAAGAATAGGAAAGCATCAAAATTGCGGTAACCGTGTTTTCACGGAAGTTGGGGGGTGCCTAATACCTTCCCCTCGCTTAAACAAGCCCCCGAACTCCATGAATCTCGGTTCGCAGATCAATTAATTAGGAGTCACATATGAGCCATTACGATTACGAAAACTAAAACTCGGATAAGTTGGTACATCCATTTCTAATATACCAACTGGCGACTCTGGTCAAATTAGCTCATCATAAAATCGATCTTTCAAAACTCATCGACACTCAAGCCGACCTTTTCCCAAAATCACCCTTTTACGAAACGAGACAAAAAACAAAAGGGATTTCAAACTTAGAAAGAGGGACAAAAAAGCGACATATTTTTTTAAAAAAGAAAAAAAAACCGGCGTCGACAGCTGCCACTAGAAGAGATATGCTTAATAGAAAACATAACAAGTCAAGAATGCCAATGTCCGACATTTCAAACGGTATGTTTACGCTTACTGGATGTGGTAAACTATGATTATTTATGATAAATATAAATTTAGTTATTTTATAAAGTTTGTGCAAATCTCAGCTCAACCTTTAATAAAGTTGATGTCAATCATCCTGAATCCAGTGCTACTGAATTGATGCGAACACCAAGGTTTAATCAACAATATACTCCCCATTCCAGCGAAGTGAATGTTATTCAAAATAGGAAGACTAAACCATCTCAAACAAGCAAGGGCGGAGCTAGGATTATGATTTGGGGTGGGCTAGAAAAAAAAATTGTGAGCATTCACTACATACATTTTCTTTTTAAATTAAATCATATATTAAGATAACTGTTTATGTCATAAAATCACGTAGCTAATTGAATAATAAACAAAATCATCACTAATTCACAATAACATTAATAAAATTTTGATAATGAACGTACGTCTAAGACATAATAACATACTTAATCAAATTGCACTATTCGCTCTTGAATAGAAGCAAATTCTGTATTTATTAAGTCTGCATCATAGTTCTCAGTTAAATCCTTTTCTATGTGGACAATCATGTTATCAGCAAAGAAGTCATTCTTCGTCTTGTTACGCAACATTGTTTTGATACGTTTCATAGCTGAAAATGATCTCTCTGTAGTTGTTGTAGAAACCGATAAAGTCAAAACAAGACGAATTAACCGATCAATCATTTGATATGTCGCTGATTTTTTTGTTTCAAATAATCCTTGGCATAACTCAGCAAGAGTAGTAACATTCTTGAGCACATCATCATGAGGTACATCAAAATCATAAATTGTCAGCTCGTTTATTAAGCGATGCAACTCTTGTTTAGAGAAATCTCGAGGATAAAACTTCTCTAGAAGTTTGTAAATATTATCAAGGTTAAATGTCTTAAAACCATCTGCAGGGTCCAAAGATGAGCTAAAAATAAGAAGTTCCTTTGTTCTTTCACTAAACCTGCCATTCAATTCCACCAACTCGAAATCTATTGCAACATAAAATAGGCCAACACGATAATGATGCTCAGTTGTTATGTTTCTTTGTTGAGTTTGAGCAATTAATTAATTGACGATAGTGGGCTCAAATTTGTGTAATATAATTTTTTCGGGTATCTCACACACCTTTTCTTTATTGATAAAACGGAATGAGAAGTTTGGCAGCATTTATTTGCCTCTAGTATCTCTAACCATCGATCAATATGATCCATGAATAATATTTTATGTGAAAAAATGGTAGTACTTGTGACGCCCCCAAATCTGAGCCCACACAGCCCAAACTTGAGTCGTCAAAATACTACAACAAAATTATTACAACAAAGCACAACGTACAACAATACAGTGTATAATAATACACAACTAAGTCTTCACTATTATTGCCACACTATTTTACAAAACGTGAAGACTATGATAACTATTCCTCGGACCCTCACTCCATTCCCCGGCTAGACCCTGTTATGTTTTCATCTCCTGTTGAAAAACAATGGAACAAAAGAAAGGGTGAGCTCAAATAGCCCAGTAAAGAATATCATGACTAAGATAATGACGAATAAATTATCATTAGTCTTCAACAGTTGAGTTCTTGATAGAATACAATAGACTACAAGGTTTATATCAAAAACTGCAGTTAAATTCTTAAACAACGTTCAGATCAATAATAGCAGCGGAATGAGTAATCTATTAGAAGAATAATGCAGACTATAATGTCCACTCGGTTCTCTTTTTAGGAAAAACATCATCAACTTTTATCATCTGAAATATCATTAGTCAAGATAATACAAATTCACAGTTCCTGATCATAATCATGCACATCAACAGTTCATCTTTGTACTACGGGCCAAAGATATTCAATATAGCACCAACGGTCATGATTATACCAGATTCAGCATTTGGTCATAATCATACCAAACAACAGTTCATCTTTGCACTACGGGCCAAAGAGAACATTCACCACGTGCCATAAAAGACACCGAACAGATGTATCGCCTTTAACCTATTATATCGCCTTTAACCTATCATCTGTTCAACAAATATATCACATCTGTGCCCCCGGCCACAGATATTCACAACAGCTTGATTTTTGGATGATTAGAATGATATAAATGATGAACAGAAGAAATAGGATAACAATAAGTATCGGAAGTTTACTTTGTACAGATTCAAATAATGTCCAAATTGTCAACATGATGTGGAGTGAAATTTAAAAATGATATTCAAGATCCACAGTTCAGAATAACGGTTACAATTCAATAGAAAGGTTCAGTTGAAATAATGAAGTTCAACTATTATGGAACATATAATATTTTCAGGAATTATAGAAGCAATAGTTCCATAATAAATTTCGATTTAGGAGTATGAAAGAAAATAATATCCCTTACCGCAGCAGGTTTGATTAACAAAAGGTGAAGGAAATTAATACAAAGGGTTATTCACCAACAGGCGGCAATCCGCTCCGTAAGGTTATTCCCACAATTTAATAGAATTTGAGTACAAAGAGTTATTCACCAAACAGGCGGCAATCCGCTCCGTAAGGTTATTCTCAGAGATTAATAATGAATGAATACGAAAGGTTATTCACCAACAGGCGGCAATCCGCTCCGTAAGGTTATTCCCACAATTTAATACATGGAAATAAAAGACACGTCTTATGAGTAAGGAAGAAACAATATTATTATCGAGAATCAAATAATGATAATCCCTTACCATAGTACGTTTGAATAATGGAAGATGAAAAAGATGGTATCCCTTACGAGTAGTAATTTTAAGAGTATGAAAGAAAATGACATCCCTTACTGTAGCAAGTTTGAATAATAGAATATGAAAGAATATGATATTCCTTACCGTAGTAAGTTTGAATAATGGAAGATGAAAAAGATGGTATCCCTTACCGTAGTAAGTTTTAATAATAGAAGATGAAAGAAGATGACATTCCTTACCGTAATAAATTTAAGAGTGTGAAAAAATGATATTCCTTACAAGTAAGAAAAGAAAATGACATTCCTTACAAGTAAAAAAAATAATACCATTTATGATGATGAAAAGAATGATACTCCTTACCTTGATATTGTGAAACAAGTTTATAGCCGAACAAATCCTTCCTTGTTTGTAGCAGTAAAGAATCTGACTTTTGAGTCTTCTAGAGTTTTTAAAATCTCTTTATGTTTTTAAAATAATGTTACTCTCGGAAAGATAGACGACATAGACTCAAGAATCACTCAATTCGGAGTTAATATGAATGAGTTATGAATTTTCAAAACTAAGACTGAAAATAGTGACGAAAATCAGAATAGGTTACGGCTTTTAGTATTTTAAGACATGAAGATGATTTCAGATGACTTTTCTTCCTTCTTCAAAGTTGTAGAGGACGAAAAACTGAAGAGACAAGCTTTTAATTCATTAAATTCTGACAAATAATGAATTTACTACGATTTTTCGAAAGAGTTGCTGTACATAAGAAAATTCTACTCGGGAATTCAAAGAAGAATGCAAAAGATTTCAAAACTAGGAATGACTTAAGAACACTTAGAGAGAACTTACACAAAAAGTATTTAGAGAGAGAAAGAAAGAACAAGTAAGGAAGTTTATGAAAAATCCTTAAGTTAAGGCTTCTATTTATAGCCAAAAATCTTATCATTCATTTAATCTAAACCATTCATTTAAAGATCATCTTTTAATCTACGCCATCCATTTCAAATATTATATTATCTTTAATCTACACCATTCATTTCATATCACCTAATAATCACCTAACTTTATATTATAAACAAATCAATTCAATTATTCAACAATAATTCACACTTTAATCTACACCATTCATTTCATATCACCTAATAATCACCTAACTTTATATTATAAACAAATCAATTCAATTATTCAACAATAATTCACACTTTAATCTACACCATTCATTTCATATCACCTAACTTTATATTATAAACAAATAACTTTATCAATTCAATTATTATGACTAATTGTTATAAATACAGTATAGTTAGCTCTTAGATATCAAGTCAATTAATTAATGAAATACAACTGTTTAAATAACATCATAATAGAGATAACAATAATGTAAAAGAAAGCATACGTTACTGTGTAATGACAATTATTGATTCAATAATGTGAATTACTGTGCATATGTTACTGTGACAATTATTAGGTTCAATAATTTTAAAAACAGTGCAGCAACAATTATTGACTCAATGATATAAAATACAGTGTAATGACAATTATTAAATCAATAATGCAAAATACTGTGTAACAACAATTATTGAATTGATAATATAAAATATTATGCAGTGACAATTATCGATGAAATGATGCGTAACAGTTACGGTGTCAATTATCAGACCAATAATATGAGACACTATCCAATACCGTGTGTTACTGTAGAGTACCGAGTGCTACAGAAAATACCAATAACTACCGTATGCTACTATTCTTTTATCACCGGTATTTTAACAGTTCCGTTGACTATTTTTATTTAAAAAGGTTATTTCTGTCGTTTTCTATATCCGACAAATATTCCGTTGTGGGGTCCACCAATAATTTGTTATTTCGGCGCCGTCGTACGACACGAATATTCCCCGACCAAACGAATATTGTCCGACAAAATAAAATTTGCACATAACATCCTTAACTTTTAACTTTATCGATTTAACCACTTACTGTTTCAAAAAAAATATATATGAAGAAAAATTAAATTTTGTATTTCATAAAATTCGGGGTCTTACAGTACTGCAAACCATTTGGTGGGATCCAATGAGGGGGAAAAAAGATGTAAAAATCCAAAAGAAAGGTTTTTGCATATATGCCCAAAAATATAAAATGAGTCATCTAAGTCCAAATAAAAAAGTATTGTCATAACACCAACTAAATCGCATAACCATAACATTTTTTTCTCTATATTTTTTCTTGAAATTGGAAAAAGAAAATTCATACCATGATTCAGAGCCTACTACAATAGTTGCTCTTGATATAGCCCACAAAAACACCAAAGATATGACACGTAATTACTCGTGCCTGAAGGCACGGCGTAGATTAAAATTTCAAAAAATACTCTATTACCTTAAGACTCTTTGCAACCTAAAATAACTTACAAATCAATTAGAATGAGTTTGAACCGTCTGTGATTTCCTATCCAAATCAATTTGCATGTGAAAACATAACGACTTCAATACCTGAAAAATAGGAAAAGGGCGTCAATGCTAAAAGGGTGACCCATGTTGTTTATGTGACGACCCCGAATTCGGGTTCCTTTTACCTCAGATCCGGTTCAACACGAGTACTACCTTTTCCTTATTGTTCATGAATTCCAACAATATAATAATTGGTAAATAACCATTTATTTATAATTTTACAACATCTCTTTCTATTCCAGAATCGCAATCTTTATACATTTCTAGTATGTCTTCATATCATACATGATACGACATTCTATTACAATCAATTTGAGATCATATGTATAATGACTCAATCACACCATCCTATTATCCTTATTCATAAAGGACAACGTCTGAAAATGATATTCAAATAATCTGTAAATGTTCTCTTAACAATTTAAGTTTGCTAATCTATAGCACAACAAAACATAAAACTCTTCATATCTACTTACACAAATGAATGAATTAATCTACCGCAAGGTTTTACTACAAAAGCACCTATGCTTCAATCTTGATGACTCGTTAGTCAATCTTCATCTTTGCCTCTACCGGAGTAATCGGTTTCCTCAAGCTACTCTGTAATGTTTTGTTTTAAGCAAGGGTGAGCACGACGGCTCAGCAAGTCTAACAGTTTTACATAACACGTAAAAACAGTTCAATCATGCTTCATGCTTCATGCATCTTATGCTTTGCAGTACATACATTTCTCATGCATATCATGCCTCGCATTTAATCTAGGCTTCATGTCTAGCCTCTATCATGACATATAGTTCAATGCAGAACAATTGTCTTAAAT
Source organism: Hedera helix (assembly GCA_947179155.2). Lineage (NCBI taxonomy): Eukaryota > Viridiplantae > Streptophyta > Magnoliopsida > Apiales > Araliaceae > Hedera > Hedera helix. Next base: position 32,183,008 of record OX359276.1, read on the forward strand.
CAACTACCGCATATCAACAGTTCAAATCAACTTATTTCACAAAGGCACATTAAAACCTGTTTGCACATAACCACGTATGAGCACATCACAGTTTAATAACAACTTATAAATCATGCACATATTGCAACACGTTCTGAAAAACTTGTCTGGTTTGCTTCTACCAGTTACGCTTATTTGCGTCTCTCGTTCAACCTACAATTTATATATAGAATTGACATAATCATTAGTTACAATGACTATTAATTAGTCTTTAACTTAAGACCTTAACTTCAAAATATTAATTAACTCTTTAGTTGTCCGACAAATGAACATTTACGTTCTGGACAAAAACCCTAACCCAAACCTAGTTGGACAGGCCGGGTACACTTAACCAATTTACGCATTCACTATACGTTCATCTTACAACTCACTTTCAATAAGTTGTCTAAATTAGTCACAAATGGACTATTTACATTAGTTTAATTCAATTAAACTTTCTTCTTTTACATAACTTAATGATTTGGACATTTAATAATGTACCAAATACCTCAAAATATTATCTACCTTTGATAATATACAACTACGTTTAAATATTATTAATCATTTAATAATATTTTACTCACTTATTAATATTATTAACCATTTAATAATATTTTAATCACCAATTAATATTATTAACCATTTAATAATATTTTAATCACTTATTAATATTGTTAACCATTTAATAATATTTTAATCACAAATTAATATTATTAACCATTTAATAATATTTTAATCACTTATTAATATTATTAACCATTTAATAATATTTTAATCACCTATTAATATTATTAACCATTTAATAATATTTTAATCACAAATTAATATTATTAACCATTTAATAATATTTTAATCACTTATTAATATTATTAACCATTTAATAATATTTTGATCACACATTAATATTATTAACCATTTAATAATATTTTAATCACTTATTAATATTATTAACTATTTAATAATATTTTAATCACTTATTAATGTCATTAATTATTTAATAACATTTTCATCATATACAATGTTATTACACATTTAATAACCTTTTTAATCTTATAATTAATATTATTCATCATTTAATAATATTTTAATATTGTTCAAACAATACCACTAGTTAACCTTTTAATTGTGTTAACTTAAGTCTTTATTTTATACATTTAGATACCATTAAGTCACTAATAAACTTTACCTATATGGTTTAGTATTGAAATACACTCATTTTACATGTATTTCAACTTAAATTTTTATTAAAAACTCAACCCGGACCGACCCAACCCGGACCACTAAAATAGGTCACTGACAGAATGTTTCACCGCTGCGGCGGTGGTACATAAATTTTGAAACCCTAGTTTGAGGACTGTCCGACCCTCCGATGCTCCGACAGCCATAACTTCCTCATATGGAAACATTTTGGGGTGATTCTTAAGTCCATTCTCATCAGAATTTCCCCCTCTACAATTTCTCTTTAGATCACAAATCCAAATTCCAAACGGAACTAGACTAAAAACTGATCACAAGGACAAAGTGAAAACTAAAATCACAAATCCTTGGTTTTAATTGTTCAAACTTGAATAAAATAAACTCTACACATCCAAATGACACCAACTAAGTGTTGTTGTCTTTCTAACTTCTTGTTTTACAATATTTCATGGTTCAATCACATTTTTGAAAGCGTTTTGACAATAAATTTAAGATCAAACCGTCTAGATTTTACCGGTAACTCACAAAATGAACTTTTCTTCAATTCTTTGCATACCACTCATACAAATTCATGAGATAAATATACCGAACCATGAATCTACCTATATATCATAGTTTTATACTTCTAGAGCATCAAAATAATTTTTGATCGGTTAAAAATATATTTTAACCGTTTAAAACTTATATAGACTTCAAAAAAATGAACTTAGGAATGTTAAGAATACTTTTTAACCTCTTATACATAGATGCTCTCCTTTTTCTCGACATGATCTTGGCTTGTGACTCCTCATTAACCATCCTCTAGTATTTTTCCATGGTGGATCATCAATCTCCCAAAGGTTTGCTTCACTTTCTCTTAAAGAGCTCTCACTCTTTTCTCTCTAGAGTTCTTACAAAATGACTAACCAACATAGCAAGAGAGTGGAGTACTCTATTTATAGGACTTCCCTAGACTTGCTTAACATCTCTTAATCAACCAATGCTAGTCAATTAGAAGCTTAATTCATGCTTACTATTACCTTGAATGACTAGCTTGATTGACTTCCATGAATGACATCCATCACATAACTTATCAAGCAACCATTTGTGTATAACACACTCAACCACAAAGCTAGCTAGACACCCCATTGGAGCCCCACTAAATCTCAGCAAAAATGGAATTTAATCACCCATTTTTGGTTTATTTTTATTACATTTATTATACATATATACACCAATTGATATATATACATATATATAATGTTTGACCAACATTTTGACTTCTTATTGGGCTTCATTTTGGACTTAGGAATTAATATATTGGGCTCATCCATTTAATTTGTTTGGGCTCAATATATTTATCACATTGGGCTAACATTAAATACCCTATGTCACATTTAATTAAAACAAGCATTGGGCTTGATTAATTATAACTTGAATCAATGTTAAATTAATTACAAGAATTACTAGGTTAATTTATTAGACCTAGTTCAAAACCTCATTTGGACTTATAATATAATCCAATTACCTCATTAAATAAACACATTAATCTAATTACATAATCCAATTAGATTTGCTATCTATAAATCCATTGGACCTCTAATTGACTTAGTTTACAAAACACTAACACTTAACATAGTTTGGGTTTAATTTATTAAAACCCTAATAATGCTCATACATACAAGCACTTCTATTAATTTTCAACATTCTGTTACACCGCTGCGGCAGTGAGCGGCGGTAGTTCAAATTTTACTTTCCAGAGAGTTTCACCGCTGCGGCGGTGAAATCTACCGCTGCGGCAGTAGTGCTAATTTTTAAAACTCTAAAACACATTAATACAAGTACTTTGACTTGATTAAATTAAATTCATTAACTACCTTTTATCATTAACTTGAGTTTATAATATAATTACCCATACCCATATAGTTATTCCTACATTGGGTTACACAATTAACTCATACATGGTTAATTCTCATCATCATACATATTTACCTCGAAATTAACCAATGTTTGGTTAATGCTCTCTCTCTTGTCTATCAACTAGGGTTATTCAACTTACCCTACATTAGTTAATTCTCTACACTCAATAGTATTTCCCCACACTTTGACCAACATTGGACTTTTAAAAGTTTAGGCTACATAGCTTACCTTTTATTAGGCTCTCTTATTTAATTACTCACCTTCATGCAAGTATTCTCATATTGGGCTAACACATATAATCCTTTTGGGCTAGTCCACTAGTAGTAATTAAATTACTTGGACTCATAACTAATATAATTAACCTAATTAATTATATTTTACAACATTCCTTCTTACTTTATATTAAAACTAATTACTTTATTAGTTTTGTTGAGTATTAATTACTCATCTTTTTATTTGGCTAACAAGCACACTTTAGGTATATATATGTATTCATATAATCACATTCACTTCTCAATTGAATTTATTTCCTTAATAAATTCTCTACATGCATCATTAAAAATATTCTTACATTTAATTTCTAACAAATCAATTATGTTAAAAAAAAAAAAATGTTTACCCATTTTCTACACATCTTACTTCTCAAATTCTAGGTTTTAAACATTAACCTTTAATTAAATCAATTAAGATCTTATATAAAATCTTGAAAATATCTGGGATATTACAGTTTACGTGCAATTTTTTTATTTATTTAATATAATAATAATAATAATAATAAATAATAATAATAATAATTATTATTATTATTATTACTATTACTATTAATATTATTATTATTATTAGTAGTAGTAGTAGTAGTAGTAGTAGTATTCTTATTATTATTCTTATTCTTATTCTTCTTCTTCTTATTATTATTATTATTATTATTATTATTATTACTATTATTATTATTATTATTATTATTAATTATTATTATTATTATTATTATTATTATTATTATTATTATTATTATTATTATTATTATTTAGTGTAGTGGTGAATTTAATTTGGGCGAAAAATATAAGTGGATAGATTTAAAAAAAAAATGTTGAATTGGGAGAAAAATGAGAGATAGATTAGTGATCGTTGGATGTTGAAACCCCAAATGATTTTAGACTGTTGGATGTTGAAGCCTAAATTAATTTGAGGTCGTTGGATGTTGAAGTCTTGAGATTTGAGCCGCTCTGTTTTATTATTATTATTATTATAATTATTATTGTTATTATAATTATTATTGTTATTATTATTACTATTGTTATAATTATTATTGTTATTGTTATTGTTGTTATTTATTATTATTATTATTATTTAGTGTAGTGGTGAATTTGATTTGGGCGAAAAATGTGAGTGGATAGATTTTTGAAAAAAAAATATTGAATTTGGGGGAAAATGAGAAATAGATTAGTGACCGTTGGATGTTGAAATTCCAAATAATTTTAGACTATTGGATGTTGAAGCCTAAATTGATTTGAGACCGTTGGATGTTGAAGTCATGAGATTTGAGCCGCTCTGTTTTATATTATAAATATTTAGAACCATTTTGTTGTTATTGTGTTGCATGTGTTGTGACATTATATTTTTATTTGAATGTACCTTAGAGTATACTCACCTGTGTGAGTTCCTCAAGTATATTTTTTTAGTACCGAGACATGACACCTTCTGTGTCGGTGTGATTAATCCACGGCATTTTCATTTGTGTTACAGTGGGAGTTGGTCAAATTATGATTTTGTTTTCAATTTTCGATTTTGTATGTATCTGGATTGCACTTTGATATTATTTTGACTTTTTTGTGTGACAATATATATTTATGTTCTGTTTTGAACTCGTTATGAAATAACAGCTAGTCATTTGATTTAGTCTATTATTTATTGTGTTACTTTTGTTCGTTTCGTTTCGGTTCAGTTTATTGGACATTTAGCTCATATTGTATTTTTTCTTTCAGCAAGAATTAGAGGATCAAGGACAAATATGATAAGAAATCTATTTCTAACCAAATAATTTTAAAATTTTGTTTTAAATTTTGAGCCTTTGACATATGTTTTAAAGTTATTTGATTATTTAGAGATTATAATAATTAATCTTAAATTGTAGTTGGAGTCCTTTTAACATTTATTATGATTTGATTTGTGGCATATGCCCATTAATAAAGTTACAAAGTCATTTATTTTGTGACATAAATCATTGTTTTATTCCCAAAAAAAGGGTGTTACAGTGATCTTGTTGGCAAGACTTTTCTTCATCTAGTTGATCGTAATGAGCTTTTGCGATCAATATCACATCATTGGAAATAAAAAATTTAAAACTCCTGACATATGTCAGGCTTTAACTTTTTCGAATGTCTTTTTAAAAAATAATTATTCAATGATCTTAAAATATTATCACGTAATATTTTAAATTAATCATACCTCCTTATTTTAATGAATTTAAAATTATAAATAAAAAAATACTATTAAAATAAAAAAATATAATTAATCTGTGACACCACGTAACGGTGACACATGAATAATTTTTCCTTCCTAATTCCTCACAACCAATTTCTATAGCGGCGTCCCTTTGATCCATCTAGACCCAACTGTGTTGCCTTTATTTTTTTAACCTTATTTTGTACTCTGCTATTATTCTTAAGATTAATGGTTATCTTATCGCCCCTCAAAAACTCACAAAAATGTAATTCCGATAAAATTTTGCAAAAATTGTGTCTTTTAGATTCCCAAATAAAATTTAGAGAAAAAAAAAATGCATGTTTTAGAATTATATGAGACATCAGACAAATCTCCATGTAAATTTGAATGTGCATAACTTATTTCAGTGTTACCCGTATCAACTATATAATTAAAAGTACAAATTTTAAGTTTCACAAATTTTTAGTGTAATTATTAATTAAATTTATAATAATTAAATACTATTCAAATTTGTTACAATTCAAAAGTAAACCCCAACTTGTTAGGAAAGAGGAAGATGTTTTTTGTTTTTATATCTATGATAGATAGGGAAAAAAATTAAAAGATCTTTTACTTTTTGATTTTACCAATTTTATCACAAGCTTATGTAAGATAGTATATTTAAAAAAATATGTAGGATAATTTTATTAATATATTTAGATATCGAAAAAATCTATTAATATATCACACAATCTATTATATTAATATCAGTCGTGAATTTTATTATTAAATTAATGTCCCGTCTAAAATAAATTAATTAAAACTTGAAATTTTATTGTGTCACACGATTAATTGTATTAATAATATATGTAATTTTTTAAATCATAATAACTATAAAATTAGTTAAAAATTTATAGCCAATTCATTATTAACTAATTTTCATAACTAAATTAAAACTTGAGTTTCATACTTCTATTCAGATTAGAATCTTAAACAAATTTTGTCAATATAAACATTAATATAGAATTTTATTACAAACTAAGTAAAATTAAAATATGCAATCCATTCAAATGTTTAGCTAAATAAATGTTTAATAATTTAATAACTATAACTATCTTCTAAAAATCTTAATTAAATATTTAATTATTTAATAATATAATAAATCATTATTCATGTCACTTGTATTTTGCACAAGATTGGTGAACTTGTTTAAAGAAAGAGAAAAAACAAAAAATAGTAACGCATATTGGCATCAAATTTTATTAAGTTTTAGCAGCGAAAAATTACTATACAAGGTTATTGGAAAGTCCCAAACCCTAAAATTGAGGCCAATAGCTTGTGATATTAATATCCCATATAAATTCATTTAGAATAGTCATTACATTTTGTTTCTTTTTTTTTTCCTTTTTTTTAATTTATTTTTACAATTGCTAAGAAATTAGTTACATATTTTTTAGTTGCTTTTGCAAACTATTCCCAAAGTCACTACCTCGATTGGTGTAATTTTGAAACCCTATAAGCCCAAAATGCCTTTATATATATATATATGTGTGTGTGTGAACTATATATATGTACACAACTGTGTAATGCACAATCGATTATGACAACGTTTTTTTTGGACGACGACGATTGAACCGTCGTTATAATCTAAAAAAACTATCGTCCTAACCAATTCTGCACTACACAACTATGTACATATATTTTTTCATATATATATAGTTTTGAAGACATATAACTTATATATCTCATGAAGTCACTTGTCAGAGCAACCTCTTGGTGAATTTTCTAAAGGCCCACTCACTATTCAAACTCTTCCGTGCGAGGAAGACACAATTACTGGAACCACTTGTCGGGTTTATGAAAAAATTAATTGCATCAATAATTAACAATACATACCAATGCCAAATAGGTAGTGTTGTATCCTTGATAATATTTTCTCAAGGTCTGTTATATGTGTGCAACTTCAGTATTCCACCTATCCATATAAAAAAGATCATAACTTTTACTTGCGAAAATATCAAAAAGAAAAACAAAGTTCACCATCCCATTGGAAAGGAAGGGAAACACATAAAACACCTTCCATCTTAAAAATCTAACACTACAAATTTCTCCTGAAAATTATGAAAGAGAGAAAATGTCAACCAATTGAAAGAGTTTGTATAGACCATATTTATTCTCAATGCGTAGAGGTAGACCTCAAGAGCTGTCTAAAGGCCAAATTATTGGATTGCTGTATTTTTCAAATCCTTAAATGTTCAGAAAAAATAAAAATAAATTAACAATGGCCAACTCTAGACAAAAAAAGGGGAACGGAAAAATCAAAGTAGATTCATAGCTTAGAAGTTAGAATGTAACCACATAGTCCAATCTTGATGAGCTTAATATGATTGTAAGAAGAATCTTAACCCTTGCTTTTGACACAATAAATAGCATCAACTGACGCACTCTCCACTGCTTAAAATAAACAGCACTTATCATAGACTTTGGCCATGAAATCCCCAAATTTTGTAGCACATGACAAAGCAAGCACAAGGGAGAATCAATTACTGTGTGTACAAGAAGAGGGAGGGAAATTTCCTGCTACCACTCAGTTTCTCATCTCCTCATTACTAGAGTCGCGAAATCTCAATGTTTGAAAACCCATCATAGAATGTTCAATCATTTGAAGCTATCGAAACTTCATAGAAGCACGAGACTTTGAAGCATAACTGCGACCAGTTGAATTGGAAAATGGTGGTGTTGGAGGAGATTTCCAACTATTAGTTCTTGCCTTTTTGTGGGGAAAGTCCCCAGGATCCTCAGTGATCCAACCACCTCGGCGTTTAGATTTGGATGGTGTACTGGACCTTTCATATTGGGGTTTGTCCATTTTATGAGTCTTATAAAGATCACAAGGCAAAGATCTGCCTTTGAAGTAGTTCCTGCGTTGTTTCAAGTGTTTTGATTTGGGGGTTGATAATTCACGCTTTCTCTTCATAGTCTACACAGATCGAGAAAAAGAAATCATTACATCATTACGAGGACAAGATAATCACACAAGGGTGAGAAGTGAATGCACTAAAAAGAGAAAAAGATGCATAAACATATAGAGATTTAAAAAATTTAAGCTACTAAAGATCAGAAATCAAGAGAAAGAAATTGACAAATAAGTATACCTTAGATGAAATAGTGCATTCACGAGCAAAATGTCCTTCTTCACCACACTTGTAGCATGAACTAGGCAACTCAGTATCATTTGGCTCCCAGCGCGACCTTGTGCATGCCTATGTAAATGTGAAGATCTTAGTAACCAAGTAATTACGAACACTAGGTTTTAATACCTTAACCGGGTATATTTCAACACCGGCAGCTAATTTTAGATCTCTTATTCAACAGAGCGTGATTGACTTGGCCAATGTTTACTGAATAAATAAACTTCACAAGCCATTTCATAACCTTCATAATTAGGTCAATAAACAAACTCAAAGAACTCTAAGAAGTAATTCCTAAAGACATTTTATATATATTTACACATACTTCATGATTGGATGGCGTAATAACTATTAATGCATTGCAAGTAAACTAACATTCAGATATTCAAAACATCCCAATATATTGAGCTATAACAACTAAAGACCATAATTCAAGAGAGAGAAATTGACTGCAAAATTTATACCTTAGCTGAACTAGTGCATTCACGAGCAAAATGCCCCTCTTCACCACACTTGTAGCATGAACTAGGTGACCCCATACCATTTGGCTCCCCATGCAACCTTGTGGATGCCTATGTAAATAACGTTGAATCAAGAAATTAATAAAGCATGTGAAGATCTTCCTAACCATGTAATTACTAACACTAGGTTTTTAACACCTTAACCATATATATATAAACACTGACAGATAATCAATGTTTGACACATAAATAAACTTCATAAGAAATTTCAAGCGTTCATATGGTCCATAAACAAACTCAAAGAACTCTTAAGAAATTATTCTTAAGGACATTATATATTTACAGTAAGCTTAATATTTAGATATTGAAAGCATACCAAAGAAATAACTTCAAGGGGAGCAAATATTTTTAAGATGTGCAGGGTTTTAGTCTTTTAGACCATCTAACCATAATCTGCTGAGTATGACACTGAACCCCCAATCTATTATTAAATATATATATTTTTAAAAAAGTGACAGTAAACCCCCCCTTATTGAGTATCATGCATTATTTGCAACATGTCAATACACCAGAAAAATACAAACAATATACAATTTTTGTTCTTTTCTTTATATTCCATTACACATTTCACTAACATTAACCTATAGTTTATTGGTTATCTCCAACACCAGGCAATACTATAATGGACTTTATTGTCAAAATTTAAAGTTAAGAGAGTCTGTAGACTCTGTACGAACAAATCAAATTAAAAGATAACTTGAAAATATGAATTACAGAAATCGTGAGATATAATGACTAAAGACCATAAATCAAGAAAATAAATTGACAGCACAAAGTATACCTTAGCTGAACTAGTGCATTCACGAGCAAAATGTCCTCCTTCTCCACACCTGTAGCATGAACTAGGTGACCCCGTACCATTTGGCTCCCCACACGACCTTGTGAATGCCTATGTAAGTAAGGGTGAAGATCTTCATAACCAAGTAATTACTAACACGAGGTTTTAATACCTTAATTAAATATATTTCCAACATTGACAGATAATTTGAGATCCCTTGATGAACATAGAGCAATTAACATAACCAACGTTTGATGCATAAATAAACTTCACAAGAAATTTCACGACATTCATATCTAGGTCAATAAAAAAAAACTCAAAAGATCTCTTAAGTAATGATTCTTTAGGACATATTTTACATTTTTACAGCAGAATTCCTAATTGGACAGCATAATAACGTACTGCAAGTAAACTAATTTAGATATTTAAAACATGCCAAAATAATAACTTTTTGGGGAATATATATTTCAAGATGCACAATAATCAGCTGAACGTGAACACTATAATTAGAAAAAGGGGGGAAAAGAAAGGGAAAATATATATACAATTTGTTGACGCACCAGAAAAGCTGTCGATGCATGTTGATGCACCAGAAAAGATACCAAAATATACAATTTGTTTTCTTTTTTATATTCCATTGCACATTTCACTAACATTAACTTATTTATTGGTTCAGTCAAACACTAGTATACTATAATGGGCTTTGTTGTCACAATTTAAAGATCAGAGAGTCTATTCAAACAAATCAAATCAGATGATAACTTAAACATATAAATAACTGAAATCATGACATAAAACAACTAAAGACCAGAAATCAAGAAAAGAAATTAATAGTGAAAAGTATACCTTAGCTGAACTAGTGCATTCACGAGCAAAGTGTCCTCCTTCGCCACACCTGTAGCATGAACTAGGTGACCCTGTACCATTTGGCTCCCCACGCAAACTTGTGCATGCCTATGTAAATAAGGGTGAAGATCTTCGTAACGAAGTAGTTACAAATACTAGGTTTTAATACCTTAACCAAATATATGTCAACATTGACATATAATTTTAGATCCCTTAATGAGCATAGAGCAATTAACATAACTAACGTTTGATGCATAAATAAACTTCACAAGAAATTTCACGATGTTCATATCTGGGTCAACAAGTCAAACAAATACAAAGAACTATTAAGAAATGAATAAATGATTCTCAAGGATATATTCTATATATTTGCAGCAGAATTCCTAATTGGATGGCATAATAACGCACTGCAAGTAAACTAATATTAGATAATATGAACAACCCAAAATAATAAATTTTGAGGGAATATATATTTTCACTGTGCAGTATTTTACGCTTTTAGCCCATTTGTACATAATCTGCTTAAGTGAGACACTAAACTCCCCATCTTTTGTATGAACCTAAAGTTTATTGGTTCACCCTATATCACCATGTATACTCTAATGGGCTTTACAGTCATTTAAAGAGTGAAGATACAACCAAATTAAACTGGAGGGGTTATACTATATGCACCATGAATTAAAAATAAACATTATGTTGAGTGCTAGATGATAATAAATGTCAATGAAAAGAAATAAAAAAAAATTGGGAAAGAAAATAATTCATTAAAATCCCTATCAAGGTCCCACCATCCCAGTTTGCTAAATACATGGTCTTTACAGCTATAATTTTATAAACTATGAAGCACAGATAAGTATTTCTAAAACCATGGCGGAGCCGTTTTGGGATGCATAGAATAACATTACTATTGGAAATTTTGTCTAACATGTTTCAATGCTTTCATTATTTAAAGACAGAATTCTTCAGGTAGAATGTGTATTTAATAATTATTAGCCTCTAGCTAAAAAGTGGTCAGTAAATTTTAGTGCTGATATATGACTTGTACTAAATGAAGTATTATTGTGAGACAAAAGGAGGAGTTTCCTATCAAATGAAAAATAAGATAGAGGAAAGACTTTGTTAAAGAAATATGCATGGAAATTGGAGTGTAAATATTTTATTAAAGTGAATGGGCGGGGTTTAATATGTAATACTGACGAATCCATATAGCATCGTGTTCGCATCTCAAATTAATATTCATATTTCATGCTTCTTAGTTTCTCCCTAAGGACTTAATTGAGGGATGCATCATGAGTGGACAGGCAGTAAGAATATGCGACTCTTCTGCACAAAATCATCAAGAGTTGATATATTATAATGACCTGACAAGAGCACTATTCAGATAGCAAGTATGGAAGGCACCTATATCAAAATTGGAATAGGATGCATTTTCGTGAAAACACAGACACCCATCTCTAACTAACATATACTGCTATTTGGATAGAATTTTTATGGGGGCACACACATTCTCACTCACATTTTACAATGAACACTTTATGTATCAGTAAAATACATCAAGTTCATAAGCAGAACCATGGGATACATAGAAAATAGAATGAAGCAGCAACAAGATGATGACAGCTAAGCATCTAAAAACTTACCAGACCGGTATGGCCAGATTGACCACATCTGTAACAAGAAACTTCTCCCACAGCAGGACCAGAATAGGTAACACAAGAAAGATGGCCAAAACTCTTGCAAATGTAACATTGTATTTCCTGATTAAGATTGTTGAGAATGAATAATTAATACAGAAATTGGATCTAAAAAGAAAAGTAAAATACCTCTTCCAAAAGTACCCCAAAAGTACCAATTTCTAGATACATATGGACACATATTCATATTAAGATACGTATATATGCATTAACGTAATGATAAAAGATTTTGCTGAAAGGTATTTTGGACCTTGAGATCATCCAAGGAATAATCACTTTTACATGAAAACATTTCATGTCCAGATTGCCCACATTTCAAACATATCTTGGCACTATGAGGTCCCCCAGAAAATTTCTTATCTGGGCAATCTTTTGCTCGATGACCTCCTTTTTTGCAGATAAAGCAATCTTTTCCCTGCCAAAACAAATGCGTACATAAACCCCAATAAAATAAGTTTACAGAGCCACTTTGCACGAGATATAGAGAAAATGAATATAAATCAGTCACATTTCCATACTTCATAACTTTCTATTCTAGCAACTTTTCATAAAAATTATCAAGACTAAGAAAGAATACCTCATCTCAAGTAATTAAATGGCCTTAAACAAGAACCAGTAATAACGACCATATTTAAGAATTCTAATCTGCAGTGAACCGGAAAGCATATAAATGTTCATATATTATGCCATCATTTGGAATATAGCAACACAGAGATACATTTTATTAATATTTGATGGTTCATCAATATGAATTAAGTACCGGCAATGTTTTAAAAAACGTTCACGGGGTGTGTTTAGGGGCGAAACGCAACAAAAAGGTACAAAATGCAATTACTGCAGCCGGAGGCTTGTGAGGCATTCATTTTCCCCCCGGGGCATTTTTTTTACCTCGGGCATTAATTTAAATTTAATTTTTTTTATAAAAAAACAAAAAGGAAAACAACATGGAGAAGAAGCTCATAACCCTTAAGAATTATAATTTTGACCACATAAATTGACAAAAGCTCATGTGACTCCTAATAAATACGTAAATTATAATCTTTTCTATATATATATATATATATATATATATATATATATATATATATATATATATATATATATTCAAGTAGCTAAATTTTCAATACTCGAAAAACTCAAGCCCCAGACTTCGCGACATACGCGTCATCTTGAGGGAGCTGGAACACCTCGCCTTGTGCCTTTTCCTTTTAAAACACTGAGTACTGGTAACTATTTCAAACCAATTAATTAATTGTTACGGAAGCTATACTCTCAATTGTAGCAGGTACACCCATGATCCATCTGGCCTTTCTGCTTCTTTATAGGATGATGATGCCACCTAAAGTCAAGTTTTCACATGTCATCCAGACACAATGAAAAAAGGATGTGCATTCCTATGCATGCTGCAATGTCTCAAATATTTGAAGAAAACTCAAAACTAAAATAAGAAAAGGGATGGGACCAACCTAGGATAAATCGTATACATGGACTACCTATGATATTGGAAACTGGAATCAGCCTCTAGCTAATAAATCCTTGGGCTAAACGGAAGTGCAGAGGCATAAAGATAATGACTTAATTTTCTCATTACCTACTACCAGACAAGGAGTCTTATCTAGGAAAACATTCAAAGGGATTTCACCATCCCTGTTTAAACTATGATATTAACTACTACTCCTTTAGCTTATGGTTACAAACACCAGGACATCAAACTCTAGTTATGATTACTTCCATTTATTGGCTGTAATATACATAAAAAGCCTCTCACATATAATATATGAAATTTCTTTAGCATTCATAAACAGGTCTTACATGCCCTAGTTTTGTTCACATTGTCATCAACTTTTCTTAATTTGGACACACAATTGACAGTCTAACACACAGGCTGCCAATGCCAATAAGAACTCCGCCTACTCATCACAAGAAACCTGTAATTTCCCAAATACAGAACATTAGACTAGGAATATAGAATTGAGTATGATATAAAATATATTATTATAGACTCTGGTCAACTTGTCATGTATCTCCTGTTAGTTCTACATTGCAATGTGAACATGGCCATTTCATTTCCATTATATGTAGCTGCTTCTTGATAGCAAATCAATGTAAAAGCAACTTCGGTAAGTTCATTGCCTTTGCATGTTTCTGAACTTTTGTCAATTCTATTCTACAAATGTCAGAAATACACATACACCCTTTTAGGGGAATTTTGGTCAGGTGCATGATGGTGTGTCTAACCCGCATAGCTTTTGAAAAAATAAATCATTCTCGATCAGGCAATGTGTATTTGTGTACTTTTTTCTAACAACACACAACATGGGAGGGTCTTCTTGGGAATTTGGAGAAAGAGAGGGGCAAGGGGAGAGAAGCAAGAAGACATCCTATATTCCTATGCCAGAATAAATACTATAAATAAAAGAAAAAAAAACAGGAGGAACACAAAGCAAAAGTCAATTTAACCATCTCAGCTAGGCAAAAGAGTAATCAATACTTCCATAACCGTTTTGCACAAAGTAAGTTGTCATCCAAAATGAGTGGAGAAAGAAGAGATACAGAACAAAAGAATATAAAGATTTTTCTTGTACTCCCACAAACCTTTGTGCACTGCTTCGCATTATGCTCCAAGCTCCCACAGACAAAGCAAGGCCTCCTGCGCTTAGCTGACATACAGTTCACAGTCGTATGTCCTTCTTCACCACAATTATAGCATGCTCCCCAACTGCTATCTGGAGGATCGAAGTACCTAGGCCCTCGCTGAGGGAATAATTTTACAAGGATATACCACAGTAAGCCTTTATACGGAGAAATGTTTCTCAAAATGACTTCATACATATTACTTCAACTCACAAGAAGCTTCCTCAACACAATGTTATCGGATATGTCAACTTTCCCTTCAACCAATTTATCAATCTCCAAAAATTCGGGTTCCCCTGCCTTCGCTACTTCCTCATTAACAACCACCTAATTCAATTGAAGAGTGAGACTTAAGGCTATAATATTGCTGTGAATAATAATAATTCCCACTTGGCATTTGTCTTTACATAGTACATAACAACACAATAATGCAGTCAGATAGTAATTTATGTAGACCAATGGATATGAAGTTCTGAACAAACAAATTCCGTTACTGTTCATTTTCTTTTCATTTTCCTTTATATTTCGTCATTTACCTGCCCTATTACAAGCATTTGTAGAGAAAGATTCATACTTTTTTTCAATTAGACTAATTCCAAGCATTACCAACAAAATGGGGTTTTGCTTATTTTAATGGAAAGCAATAAAATGTATACTCTCTCCATCCTGAAATATAATATTATTAAGTTTAACATTTCAAAGTCAATATGAGATATTTATAAACTCAAAATCGATGTGATCTATTTAACTTTTGACAAAAATAAATCTAGTACTTTTTAGATAGTTTACAATTGTCATATTGTCTAAATAAATTAATTCATACCAATTTAGAATATGAAAATATATCAAATTAACTTCAAAAGACCAAAATTAATCCTACATTTTGGAACTGATCAAGTAGTTAATATTAACTAACCATGTATAATTCTATTAAAAACAATTAACAAAAAATGCATTTTGTAACTTGGATTGTTTGTTTCTAGAGACCTGGGAAAACAGAAATACAAACGTGATTAATGTCAATACTATATAATGACAACTCAACATTCAAAAATCCCAAAACCAACAAATACATATATATAAACAATTCAGCTGAGGTGCTTACACTATCAAATTCAGCTACAATCCCATATTTCTTCAATTTCTCTTTCTTAACGTCCTGCACAACTTCAGCAGCTGCTTCTAGCAAAGATGACTGTGAGAGATCGAAGCGTTCATCGTTTTGATTGTTATTACAGGTGCGTAAGACTGATTTCTCCACGATTTTCAAGCTTAAGTCTTCGTTGGCCTCTTCATCCTCGTCGCTGCTCAGCAAAATTGAGGATGATTTTGATGGATTCGGCTGTTCTTCTTCCTCGTCTAATGTTAGCATACTTTCAATCTTACCCATTTTGGAAAGATAGATCGAGAGAACCTGGGTATGTTAAACCCTAACCCTAATTATACGAGAAATCCCAATCCTATTGCACATGGTACATGGTACATAATTATAATGTTGAAAAAAAGGGAAAGAAAGAGAAGAAAAAAAACAAAACAGGACACATATTAATAATAATAAAAAATAACAAAACAGCATAATATTTGATAAAAACTAATTAAATATCTGAATTGTCGATAAAAAATTATTAGAAGATAAAATGCTATTAATGATATTAATATATACACCATGATAAGTTACATATTTTCATTTTTTATGAGACATTGTTAATAGCCATTGGTGGCTATAGATTATTTTTTTATCAAGTCATCTTGAGCCGTCTGTTATAATATTAAATAACTCAGATTAAAAATACTTTATTATTATCCGCAAGAACATGTAATGAGTAATTAGTATCTGTAAAAACTTATTACAGATAATAATGAGATTTCATTTTTCATCTTTATTTATAATTTTTATGTCCATTTACAAGAACTTCTTGCGAATAGTATACCGAAAACTTTTTGCTAACTATTTACACAGTTTTTGCAGATAGTTAGTCTACCCTATATAAAACCCAACTAATCGAATGGACGAGAAGAGTTTTCACAAATACTCTATTTCTTATGTTTCAATCACAAATACAGTAGATTGTCAACTAAAAATTGACAAAATATTAAGTACCAAGTTTATAAACATCCATGGAAAAGAAAGAAGATTCCAAGCCAACAAATAGGGAATTATTATTATTTTTAAAAATGAAAAGAAATAATTGGACCGCTGGACCAGCTAATTTGAAGAATCAGTAACCGATTTCTTAGTTTATCCGGTTCAAATCGTTTTATTTTAGGATTTATTATTCTATTTATCGCACGTTAAGTTATATCTTAGGGACAACATATTTTAGCTCAGTCTCGCTTTTAATTCATGCTCTTGTGCTTGATTTATCAAATTCCATTGTTAAAATTATCAGATTTGCTCAAGACTATGACAATAGATAATAGAAGTATAAAACGTCTAATACAAAATAAGTACTTCAAGAAACTATAAAGATATGATACAAAAAATATAGCTTAAAAAAAGGAATTTATATATTTGTATTTTTTTAATGAAAATTGGTATGCTATTTTTATTTGAGAGAAGACTAGTCCACTTCTATTTTTGTGGATAAAGGGTAAGGTCTAAATTACTATTATGTTTTTTCTTTTTATTTAATTTAGACAGAATCCCTTCTCTAGTTTTATAAAAAATACTACAAATTATATAATATGGTGCAAAGAAATCTAGATAAGACTAATTATGAAATAATTTGATAGCTAACAAGTATCGAAAAAGATTTTTAAAAAATATGGTGTGCAATAATTTTGTTTCTTTCCTTAGTGACAAGTCAAGCTTAAGACTAGAATAACTCAATGTGCAAATGTATTATATTTTCTTTTTCAGAATTTTTGTTTGTGTGCGCGTGCTCTCGTGTTTAAATAAGTAAAATTATAAAAACACTCGTGTCTAATTTTTATATCCGCAGAGTTTTTTCGAGCGTTTTAACGAGGAAATAACAGTTTTTTGTTTATCTTTTTAAATGCATAAAGGGTGAACCTGTAGATTGGACCAAAAAAAGGTCGAATACCTCTGTACATGTGGCTGGCTAATCAACAAAATTGTACTGTAGTGAGTTTTATCGGACTCCCTCAAGATTGAAATAAGGAATTTTTTAATTTATCTTTACAAAATTAAAGGTTTGACACTTAAATTAGACAATTCATTATTTCTTTCTGGAAATTGATATTTTTATTTTTTTTTAATATTTTCATATAAAAAGTATCGCTATAAGTATATAACGACAGTTATAAGTCTGTAACGATAATTTACATATAAAAATATAAAAAAATCATGTAAAAATATCACTTCCCTTTCTTTAATTTTTTCTTCTAAATTAATTTATAGATTTTGTAATCTAATTAGGCAGGCTACCCTTGCATAGGAAAACTCCATTTTCCCAAACACAGTTTTTTGTTTCGTATTTTTTAGATTTCCCTGCACCATTCTTCCAAATCAAATCTCCATTCAAATCAAGAAATGAATGATTAAAATTTTGACCGAATAAAATTTTCATTAACCCTTTTCACTCCGAAAAGTTGCTCTCTAGAAAATTATTTTCCGTAAACAAAACAAAGACACTGTGCCACAGGTAAATCTGACAAAATATGATTAGGAACTAGTTTTAATTTATAAAATTTGGTTCCATTTAAGAATTAAAATTACGTTATCTATTTTTAATATGGGTTACGAGAGTTAAAATCAAATAGTATATGAATTCAATATAGGTCAAACTATTTTTTAAACTTTAAGCTTATGGTATAATAAAATAAATTATTTATTATATATTTAATTTCTATCTTCCTTTAACTTCTATCTCCAAATTTTGTTTTATACATTTTTCCTTTTTCTAAAATTTTCTATACTCTATCTAAATTTTTTATACATTTTTAGAGAGAGAAAGTTAATTTTTTTAGAGAGAGTTAAAATTATTTTTAAAAAATTGAAAAAAGGTTTTTAAAGAAGTGCTAGTTTCCATCGTTTAAAGACTAATTAGATTTGAATGAGGTCAACAATAGTTAGTTAGTTTGAGGCAAAATATAAGATTATCTCGTTGGAGTTATCCATTTTTAGTATTTGATTATTAAATTTTAAAAAAATAAAATTAGATCGTTAAACTTTTTAAAATATACGAATTATCCCATTTTGTTTTTTTTAGTATTTGGTTATTTTAGTTGCTCCTTTTTTTGCTAATGTGGCTTTAAAAAAAAGAAAAATAGCATGTAAATATCCTAGACAAAGTATGTGGCTTATTTGGATGATGTGGTTTGTCAATTGGAACCGACGTGGACTTTGAGCATTAAAGATGGGTATTTATATGAATAATTCTAGATTTACTCACAAAAAATACCCATTAAATTTATCCGTAAAAAAAATGAAAGTGTATGGTCCCACTTTATTTGTATTTTGCAAATAAAGTGGGACCATATTTCTTTGTCTTATTCATGGATAAGGCTTGTGGGTCAAAAATAAGGGTAAGTGTAGAACCACTCTATTTATATAGTCCTTCTTCATCATTTGGGAAAAAAATCAAAAAAAAAAAAAAAAATTATTATTTTTTTATGTGCCAACAAAAAAAATATAAAAAAATAAAATCATTAATTATGGGGCAAAACAATAAGTTATATATTAATAAAATTAAAATAAATATTTTAATTCATTTTATTTACAAATAAATAGAAATTTAAAAGTTTGATTGAAATTAATATACAAAAAAAAATAGTAAAAAGATATAAAAAAAAGTAATTCAAATTTATAAAGTAATTAAAGTTTTAAAATTAACTAATATTTTTAGAAAAATAATTTTTAAAATTTAAAAATTTAGTGAAATTTCATAATAAATATATTAATTTTTTTAATAAAATTAGGTAAAATAATTATAATTTAAATAAGACAAAAAAAAGCCTACATTTTTTTTTACTTTTTTCTCTCCCTAAAACAAAGCTTCCTGCTTATTTGTTAAAAAAAATACTTCTTTACGTCAATCTTTCTCTCTCTTCTTGATCTTTCAGATAAAACGGTGAACCCAACCATCGTTGAGGAACAAATAAATTAAATACAGTACAGAGAAAGAATGGGGAAGATAAACACTAAATTCTTTATGTCAATCTTTCTATCTCTTCTTCCCTATCTGGTTTGATTTTTCTCCCTTCCCATTTTGGTTTGAATCTAGGCTAGCTGTGTGATTTGAAGAGAGAGAGAGAATCGCGTGGTTTTATGAGCTTGGGAATCCGGTGGTTGGCCGTCGTCGAAGTCCTCAACGGAGATTGCCGCCTTGACCAAGCCTTAGTTCGCGTCAAACGCTTTTCTAACTTCGAATTACTCTGCATTTCCAAGCCACGATCCAAACTCCCAATGGAGTTTTCCTTCATATTTTCTCTTAGTTTATTTATATTTTTGATCTGGGTCTTCAATACATCAAAGGAACGAATCTGATTTTTGAGTTTTCAATAGTTTTTTATTGGTACAGAGCCGGTTCGGAAGTGACTTATTTTTACTGACTTAAAGTTAAAATATAAGTCGACTTAAAGTTAAAATTTAAGTCGACTTATATGTAAAAGTGTTCGGTACCAATTTGACTAATAAGTCAAAAATTAAGTTAAAACAAATTAAAAAGTGTTCGGCTGATAATGACTTATAAGTTAAAATCAAATGTAAAGATTATTAAAAATGACATTAATAAATAGATACTTTGCTTACATAATTAAACCACAATTTTATTAAATAAACCACTTAACAAATTCTCTAAACATATCAACTACAAATTTAATCCAAATTAGAGATTTGTAATGCAATATTATCTCTCACTGCTTGCATAATTAAACCATTACTAAGTGAAGATGATCCACCCCAACACCACCATCAATAGCATCGTCTCTCCTTCTCAGCGACTTGAAATGCATTGTCAAAGGTAGATTTTTTTCTTATGTAGTTGTGGATGGCCATTGATGCAATAACTATGTTTCGTTGCGTCTCGAATGAAAAAAATGGCATATTACGCAAAATAGCCCATCTTGCCTTCCACACTCCAAATGTACGTTCGATAACATTTTTTAAAGAAGAATGTAAATAGTTAAACTTCTTTTTAACCCCTTTTGGTGCACGTGTTTATCTTGTTCTACCACGATTAAAATCTGGGAGGTGATACCTTATAAATTGTCCTGTATAAAGAGGCATGTAGCCCTTTGTGTTTGGGTACCCCGCATCGACAACATAATATTTATCTATGAAAATTAAATAAACAAAATTAATCAATAAAAACTGTTAAATACAGATGAAAAAAGATAGTATAAAAGTATGACAAAATACCATCAGCTGGGTGCGGAAATTTGAGTTCTTCTCTATTAAGTGTTTGTGTGAATATACGAGTGTCATGAGCACTACCCTCCCATCCAGGCCATACAAATGTAAAACATATGTTAAAATCACATACTGCCATAATGTTTTGTGTAGGAATACATTTTCTCCCAATATATGGAATTTCTTGCCCTTTTGGAAGTCGAGCTTTTATGTATGTACCATCAATTGCTCCAATACAATCCTATTAAAGTAGGAAAAATCAAACATTTATACACCTTAACTAATTTATATATACTTTATAAAGAGAAAATGATTCATTTATACCTTAAAAAATGGAAGATATCGGTCATTCTGGGGTACATGATATTGTGCTCCACTATTATAATTGACGTCCGGTTTACTAAAGTCTGTAGAAAGTCGTAATACTGCATTTAACATCATATAAAAATGTCTACTTATAGTATCTCCAGAGTGTTGAAAAGTCTCTTGTATCAATCTATTTCCAGCCTCATGTGCTAAAGTCATCAAGAACATACCTACTTGTTCTTCCACGACAATATCATGTGTGGGCTGCAATCCATAATGATTTCTAAGATCACCACAAAATTCTAAAAATGTATTTTTATCGAGGCGAAAATCTTGAAAATATCGTGCTTCATGACCATTTAGTATCTCCATTATCAACATGTATCCAGTTCGCGAAGAATTCCAACATGGTTCCTTGCAAATAAAACTCTGATAATATATATAAATTCCTAAAGTCGCCATTTGAGACATTATTAACCATTCTTTATCTTCTTCTTGCCACTTTTGAATATCCATATCTCTATTTTTGATAAACTCTTCGTCATTGTTATGATCGCTATAAAAAAATTGGCATTAAGATTGTAGAATATCTGTTCATCCACTTCTGCTAAAATTTTGCTCATATCCATTTTAACAGCATAATATATATACTAGCAGAATTTTGCAGCAACTGGGTTGACTATTCCACCTGTCTAGTTCCAAGGAAAAAATAATCAGGATATGTACATAATATTACAGGAAATCATACAAATTTACAGGTTGCACAGTCTATTCACCATTCTTCTCCATAACCAAACAATGCATTAACAAAAATCATACATATTTACATTAACATATGCTGCATTAACAGAAATCAAAATGTCTTACAATCATTAAAAGATGGTGTTACAGGCATCCTAGTTCAATCCAAAGCAAAATGTCTTACAAATTTATATAAAAACATCTCATTAACAGAAATAGATAAAATAAGTGTATCGACTAAGTGGGGGGACTCTTAGAGTTCTTCAAGTCCACCATTGTCTTCATCAACCCATAGCGTGCCTCAATATCTGATTGAGCTGCAAATATTTCTCGTGCATCTTTGTTCATTAAAATAATACATGCATTATTCCAAAATGGAGTATTGGGCCGCACATTTGGAATCTCACTCAATAACTTGATACATTCAGTTGAACAAGGCACGGATGACTCTCGTACAGGAAATGTCATTGTGGATGCACTTTTGTTTTGCATGAGATTTATCATTGAATCAATTTGATTGGATAAATGATCCCGAGATGTTTCCTTTTTCTTTTTTTTCACGTTACTAAGATTCTCATTTGATGGCCTCTTTGATGGCCCATCAAACACCTCACGAACACCACTACCCTAACCACCGTTACCTCCCAATACTAGATCATCACTATCACCACTACCCTCACCACCGTTACCGCCACCATACAAATCTCCTTCAATATATACACCAAAGAAATCATCATGACCAACTCCTGATCTCTGTGTACACACTAATGGAGGGGCAAAACCTTGACTTGGTGCATATGCACTCTCACCCGTAGCAACCACACTTGCAAATAACTCATGATACTCATTGTTGTACATCCCACAATTTTTGTTATGAAATTTGGCAAATTCTTTGTTCATCTGCATATTGTAAGAAGAAAATAAAATTAAGAGACTTACTAAACACTGACCAATTAATAAAGTGTAACTTACAATATAATAATTTTGTAAAGTTTATTAAGGATACCTTAATTTTATTTTGCCACCATTCATCAGATGCACATACATTCTGTTTGGCTTCATCCCAACCCAATCATGTTTCCTTGCTCAATAACTGTTGCCACAACGACCAATCTCCTCTCATTTGAGTCCAATGATTTTTAATTTGTTTCAAATTGTAATTTTTATTCGTCTCTGTATTGAAATTTAACAAGAGATAATTCCAACCTACTTTGTTGAAATGATTACCATCTCTATTTCCTTTTCTTATCTCGTCCACACATAACTTAACAAATATTTGACAGACATATTCATCCCACTTAGCAGATCCTTGGCTTGCGCTTCCATCAATGTATTTATTTCCCCGACCCTTTCCCTCCCTACCCCTTATTGGAATTTTTTTAGATCCCCAAATACCTTCACCTTCCATCTAATTCATAAACACCAAACAATAACATCAGACCAATAATACAAAAAAGTTGGTCTCTAAAGTTCCTTATTTATGCATACATAAATTGTTTTTAGAGCAAAGAATAACTCGTAAATCAAATCTTACAAGTTATTAATATCTACATATATTTGAATCAAAACTACATTCAATGTAATGAAAATCATAACAGGAAAGGAAAAATGCAAGATTGTTTGTTAAGTCATACTGTGCTTTAATATCTTTGTCAATGTGATTAGGATGCAATAAACTGTCATAAAAGGGAAAAGGAAGTGAACAGATCTTCGTTAATACTGTAGATCTTCCACTACATTCTGTTTGGGTCCTTAGGTTAGTTAAAGCACAAGTTAAAAAAGATTTTATAAATAAACCATGAGGATAATCATTTTGAATTTTGGGTTTGGTATATATCCATAAGACTCCAAAGCAATAAAGCATACAACAACATTAAACAATCTCTATTCCAAAATATAAGATCATTTACCTTTGTATTATATTTGGAATGGAGGGAGTATAAAAATATGCTTTGTTCTATGCAGCTTCATATTAAAGTAACATTTTAACAGAAATTTGAACTTTGATCAATTGTTAGAAATACATGAGAAGAGAAAATGAGGCACAGTACAATTAGTGGCAATACAATATTTCATAAATAGGTTCTTAAACCTACTTATGGTTCAACATGTTGCCTAATTAAGAAAAAAAGTAACCAAATTTATATCAATAACCAGATAGGGGCACAAGTAACGTATATGATATCCATATTCTAGTGTACTTTTAACCCATTTGTAGAAAATTCCTTTTTCCTATTGTGCCAGAGTATCTCTTACATAAGTGGAAACATCTTAAAAGAGAAGAGATAGAATCAATTAGATGAACTACAGTTAGAAAAACAAATGAAAAATCATGTTTGAAATAAATATTAACTAATAGCAAAAAATGGGAGAAGAAACATTTTAATAAGCAAACCCTTAATATGCAAACTTGTTTATCAACACAAACAACATCGAAGTGTGAGACACACTCCAGAACCTCAGTTGCAAGGCCCACAAATTATTGAGACAATTGACGAAATAGGTAGACATATCCCTATGTACATGATGGCAAAAAGTATCACCCAACAATTGTATCTACTATCAATATTTCCAGATTTATGAAGCAGAAAATTAATTCTTTTCACAGTGTTAGCGGTGCGGGAAAAAAGGGACTAATTTGTAATTCCCAAGTTGCTGAAGAGATTGACATACTAATAATCCTAATCAATCAAAAACAATGTTGGTTCCAGGGTAAGCATGAAATTCTGGATTACCTACACATTACATAACATCTTTAAAAATGAAAAAAGAACAAAAAAATCCTGATCAGCCACAATCCCCTATAGCACACTTCCCTATAGCACACTTGCAATATCAATTTTCTCCAACTATAGATTTCTCCTACTGATAATATATTCATAAAAATTCTTAGTCAGAACAAAACATTTTTCAAGTCAGAAAATCAAAACCCACATAAAGATCACAAACAAGATCAAAAACTTCAGATTGCAAACAAGATCAGAAAATTTTCAAAATTTCACAAGGACAAACAATCCATTGATTTCTACGAATCTTTCAACTTAGCAGTACACAAGAAGAATGAAAGTGGAAATGTACCTGGATTTGCTGGGATTTCACGATCACAACAGACACCTTCTCAGATCAAGCGCAGAAAATGGAGCTGAAGAAGTGCAAAAGAAAGAGCAGAACAAGAGGAGGCTGCCTCTCTACCGTTATAAACTGATAAGTTAACATGAAGGGTAAAATACGTAATTTAGCATCACATATTAGGGGCATGTTGGACATTTTATATACTTTGACCAACTTAAAAAATATGACTTATAAGTCATTCTAAAATAAGCAACATATTGTTACTTATTTTTATTGACTTATAATCCAACTTATGAGTCAAAATAAAAGTCACAACCAAACACTTTTTTCTTGAAAATGACTTATAAGTTGGTCAACTGACTTATAAGGAGCTCCTGAACAGGCTCATAATCAGATTTTGAGAAATGTCCCATTTTGATTTGTTTTGTTGACTGCTGTTTTCTCATGGTGTTGTTTATGCTCGGTAGTTCTCTCTTTGATTATTTCTATTAGGGTTTTGAATTTATACCGAAATTGGGATTGATTGAACCCAAATTTGCCTAAAATATTTGAGGCTTTTGCTGGGAATTTTGCTGGGCAATTCATCCCTTTGGTTTAGGGTTTATTGTTTCTTGATGAAGGTAGAAGAAGAAGAAACAGAGGCAGCAGAAACACATATAAAATATACATTTGTATGTATATGTGTCTATATATAAGTACCAAAAAAATGATTTTGTTTTATTTAAATTTTACTTATTCACTGAATTTTCAAATTTAAAAAATTATTTTTCTAGAATTTTCTAAAAATAATAGTTAATTTTTAAACTTTAATTATTTTTATAAATAGGAAAATAACTGATAAGTCACATCATCCATATAAGAATTTTCATGTCATTTTTTTTTAAAGTCACATACGAAAAAACTCAAGCAAATTAGATGGACGTTACTGAAATTTGACGGAATGGGGTTATTTATAATTTTTAAAAAGTTTAGTGACCCAATTTTATTTTTTTAAAACTTAATAACTAAATGCTGAAAATGGAATAACCCCAATAAGGGTAATCCTATGTTTTGCCGTTAGTTTAAACTTATATTTATCATATAATTCTAAACCCAATCTAACCCATAGTATATAAAATAAGTAATCAACCCATAAAAAATTAGATGGGTAGTTGAGTCGGTCTGATAATTTGTAACATATTTTGTTAGGTCTAATCACATGGTTATCAGAAATCTCTTATTATTCTGTGTTTTATATATTGGGTAATTGTCGTTTTGAATTGTGGTACGAAAAATTAACCGTCTTGTACATCCTATTATCACTAGTGTTTCTTGTACCCGATTTTATTCACGCACTTTGGCCGATCAGTGATAACCATAAGTTGTGCCTCCAATGAAGCTACACCAGATAAGTCGAAACTAAACAACAACAAAAAACCTAATTTAACATAAACAACCAAGTTTTATTGCAAGAAAAGTGAAGTTTCTATCCCTTAGTTGGAATTCTCTGTTATGAATTTCTTGATGACCAGCATCAACTCTTTTGCAGGTAGTGAATCTGGATTGATGGTAAAGAAGCCATGCTGCTGGCCTTCAAACTCTACGTACTCAATCTTCTTTCCCCAGCTTTTAAGTTTCTTGGCATAATCTTGAGCTCTATCTTTCAGCAGATCACTTCCACCAACCACCACAAGAATTGGATCTAAAGCCATTGGTTCAAGACTAGGGCTAACAGGTCCAAATGGGTTCACAAGAGGGTGGTCTGTGGTATCTCCAACAGGTATTGACAGCCTCCAGAACCTGTAGCCGTTAACCCAATTGTAAACACAACTTGAATATTTTTAAAATAGAACGATACAAATAACAGAAAAAAAAAACATTGAATATATTGTTAGTGCATAATTGTTTTATAATGAGTGGCATTATTTACGCTCAATATTACTGTTTATTTTATAAAAAGAATTTCATTTATAAAATTTATAATAAAATACAATGACACTCATTTAGACAAGTATAATAATAATCATTTCCCCTCTAATTTTTTAAGTAACAACTAGTACTCTTGCAAGTTTTTAGAGTTGGCCAAGTAGATAACGTTACATATTTATCCTCGTGTGTTATCAAATTATAATTTATAATTAACATATATATTTCCAATGACAAAATTATTCTATTTTAATTCAATACACATTAATTATAGTTTTGTTTGTATTTGACATCATCTCATTCAAATTGTTGATAAATTATAAAAAAGAATTTATTAGTTTAATTAACATGTATACTTTTGGGTAAATAATACAATAGTAGGAATTTCAAAATTAAATTATTAGTGAAATTGTTGTAATTAGAGTGAAATAGGTATATGTTGATAGTTTAGATTTTGGTCTTTAACAAAAAAATTTTGGGGTTACATATTATGAGTTTCATATGTTAAATTTATCTTGAGTATATTTCAAAATTTGTGATATTTATAATTTTGATTATATTTTTTAGGGTATAGTGTTGATTTTATAGTAATGTTGAATAAAAGAAAATGTAATACTTATTCTCTCCAATTTTACTTGTACTAGTTTAAAACAGACCTATTAAGAAAGAAAAAAATTCTTTTAAAAAGATTTTGTTTGTTTAAGTTTTTCCCCTTTTTGTGAGTATCAACATTTTCTCATTTATTTAAAAAATTATGCGTAAGTGTGACTTATGTTTATTTTAACATTTGAGAAAATTAATTACCATAATTTTTAATAATTTTTTTTTATGAATAATAAGATTCTTTTTGTAACAAACTTTACCCAATTTTTTTTATATAAATTTTAATATTTGTAAAAAGTAATTATAATGTTGTTGTTAATTTGCAGCTTTGATGGGTATTAAGATTTCATTTTTTAATTACAAAAACTTTTGTCCAAATGTGTATTAAGTAAATTTTATTTTTTGATAAATATAATTAGCAAAGAGTGTATGACTTTATTTTCTTGATAAAATAAATATTTGTTATTTTTAGACATTTATGTTATTTAATACACAAGTTCATAATTTAATAATTGCATCAAATTAAATGAAAATATAAAACTTTATATTTAGTTGGTATATTACTCATTATAATTTGAAGGGTTTTTTGGACATTGTATTTAAAATATTAGTGGATATTAGTTGGTCAACCATATAAGGGTAGTGAATGTTACATTTTGTTAACTACAGAAGTACTGTTTCTTACATAAAAAAATTAGAGGCGTCGTGAGTGTTATTATGATTATTTACATACGATGTTAGTGTATGTTACTCTAAAATTTATAAAGTTTAATGATATATGTTGTTTATATCATATTTCTCCTTACATTTACAAAATTTATAAAGTTTACGGACATGTTTATTCCATATTTATCCTTAAATTTACTAAGTGTTATTCTTTTTATTCCAGAAAAAGATTTTTTATATACAAAATTTGCAGATATTAATAATGTAATTTTGATCAATGCTTACCTCTAAAAGTAATAAGTTGTTACCTTAGTGGTAGAGAATTATAGTGCTTTACTATATCCAGAAGAAGAGAAACTCATCTCAAGTTTATGATTAATATTTTAAATTTTCAAAATTTTGATTTTTTAAGGGTAAAACAATTTAATTATAAAACTATATAGATAGAAATAGGTATATACAATCTTAATAAAAAAAAATGAAATATTTATAAATAAATAAAAAATTAAAAATTGTGCACAAACCTGTCAATAAGCTCCCAATTTAAGAATGCATCTTTTGGTCCCTCAGCCTCAGACTTGCTTAATACAGTCCCACCAAAGAAAGGTGCCAGATAAACATAACCCCTCACTCGAACCGGGCTTAGCTCAGGTGAACCGGCCCCTAAACGAACCGCCAAATTATGAGCAATATTACCACCTGCCGAGTCACCAGATATAAACACACGGCTAAAATCAGCCACGTCATTAAGCCAAGCATCCGGTTCCTCCGCAACGGCTTGGCCTCGTAGCCACTCCACAGCCGAAAACCCATCCTCAATAGCCGCCGGAAGCCGATTCTCCGGAGCCAGCCGATAATCAGGAGAAATGATCACAGCATGTAGTTGCGAAGCCAACTTAAAACAATAATTCTGGCAATTTGGCCACCCGCGTGAGCCGATGCAAAAGCCTCCACCATGAATGTAATAGAAGATAGGAAGCTTCGCGGACGTAGATGAAGCCGCCGGCTTATAGAGCCGAAGCTGAAGGTTATTTACGGCATCAAAGACAACGTCCTTGAAAATAACGGAGCCGTCATCGTGAACCGGAACCTCAAAGCTCGGCTTAGTGGACCGGACGATTGAGCCGTCGCTATAAATCCGCAGTACACCTCGAACTTCCTCCACCTCATAAATACTAGCAGACATCTTTTTATAAAGCTTTCTCTCTCTAAATTTATTTCACCTGTTGGGAAGTGTTTAGGTTGTATATATACATGGAATTGATATTTTTACATATTTTTGTTTTTATATTTTCACAACAGTAAAATTTACATTTAGAGTTATAGCGATGATTTACTGTCGTTATATATTTATAATCGTCGTTATAAATTTAAAGTATGAATCTTATCATGTAAAAATATTAAAAAATAGTGAAAATATCACTTTCCTATATAGTAGCTATATTGATGAAGATGAAGGGGAATATAATATCAGGTGGGGTCTTAATTTGTCCCAAATTGTTGGCCATTTTGTGGAAGTGGTGTTTGTGTAAAGGTTATTAGGAAGGACAAAATGGGTGGGTTCAACTGCTTTACCATATTACATTAGTGACAAAGTGATGACCTACTCCATGTTAACATTTTGTGAATGGAATTTGAATCATTTGAGCAATTAGGTAGATGGACGGATGGTATCCCATTAATGAAAAGACCAGGATGATCATTAGGTGACTCAAGTCGTATCCAAATTCTCAAATGCAACCAAAAGCAATTGACAAGCACAAATGCACAATAGTGCTACTTATTACAATTCATTCATTTGATTCTATTTGATTTTTGTGGAGTAATTATCATATTATTAAATTATATTTTCCCATTCTAAATTATATATAAGATTATTATCGACTTTTAAAAATTAATTTGAGATATTTTAAATTTCAAAATTAAAAGAAACATTAAAAGTTATGAAAAAATAAATCTTTATCATTAATTATATTTTTAGATAATTTACAATTAATATCGATTGGATTAAAATTAAAGGAATTAATTCATGTCAATTTGAATTAAAAATGTCTTAAGTTTACTCGAAAAAAGTGAATAATAATCTTATGTCAAGGGAAGGGACGGGACGGGAAAAAGTAGAAGAGGCAGATGTGGTGTACAACCAGACTGTGACATTGCTACTAGTGACGGGCAACAGGTTGGTAGTGAGTACTAACCACATGTCAAATTGAGCATCAAGCTGCTAATGAGCATCAGCCACATGATGAACACCAAACAATGCATAAATTTAATTACTTTGAATGGACTGAGTAAGTCAAGGAGATCAACCAAGGAGCCAAGGTGGATGCAAGGCTTTGTCAGGGGCAGAAAGAGAAAAGGCAGAGCCAAGAAATAGTCTAGCTAATTAGATCAGTTAAGATGAGTGATCCTATAGTCAATAAATGCTATTATGCTTAATTAATTGTATGACGATTTTATTTTATTTTTGAGAACCTACACTATTACAATATAACAAATTGAAGACTATATTTCAATTGTATGGGTTTAAGGAAAAGTTTGTGGAAGGGCCAGGAAACTGACTTGGCTATCACTGTGACGCCCCCAAATCCAGGTCACCTCATCCTCGGATCTGGTGCTCACGATACTACTCATTCATCAATTCTAACTACCTATTAATAATGCGGAATAACAAAATAATATAATAATAAAACAGTCTTACATCGTTCCCAGGTTGTCTAACCTTAAATACAACACATATCTTTCAAAAAGGTTTACACTATTAAGTAAACCAAAACAACACAAATACATAATCAACACTACACGTTCAATTTTTCCTTGCCCTTGTCCTTTGAGGTTTTCTCGGTCTGCTCTGGCTTAGCTGAAATAATATATTTTATGCAAGAGTGAGCAATTTGAGTTGCTCAGCAAGTATAAGTCAATTTATGGCAGAATATCTCAAGAACAGAATAATGATTTAGAATAGCCTTCAACAATTGACTCGAAGATAATTCAACATCAGTAATACAATAAGCTCAAATATAAGCGATTCAATACGAAGAATAAATTGGAAGGTAAATGTTTCAGTAGAAGAATTATGCTCAAGTACAAATGTTTCGATATCCGAAATTAAGTTCTGGAATTTCACACTGAGTGGTCTTTAAGGACCGTGAACACATAGAGGAATTATCAGTAAACTACTGACTACCTCAAGAGTATAAGTCAACCTTAAAGATTAAGTTATACTCTTCTGCAAGTACTTAGATGATCAGTCTATTGTACCCTATGTTATGCATAACACTCAGACATAGCGCGCAAGGTCGGTTTCCCGACATAAACGTTACCCTTACTGAGAGGGCTTGTTCAACTCAGTCTCGTTATAGAGGCCGCACCAACAATTTGGTTTGGATTGATTTTCAACACTATACTACTTCATTTGGTCTAGCTGAATCTAAATAGCATAGACATTCATCAATAAAACCGTTCATATAAGAATGGAACTGTAAGTTCAACCAATTCAACGAAAGAACAATGTTATTTTTGAATTGCACATTAGTGCGATCATGGTATATGAAAACTAACAATAAATAGTTTGAAAAGGAAACTACTCAACAGAATTGGTTAGAAAACTTGCTCAAAAAAAAAAATTTGAGTAAAGTTAAGGAACTTGCCTCGTTCGTCGATTACGTTTACCTTTGATACCTCGTCACGTTTATAGCCTACATATATAATAATATCGACCCACAAATTAGTGATCATTATAATCCGTCACACATTCGCTATTACGCGCACCGCGTCCTAGTTTAAGGTACAAGTCGTTCAATTAATACCATATATAGTGTTGACATACATCACATTGGTTCCTTACTTTAGTAGTGTATTCTTACACTAGTTGTATTTCTCATACCAACATGTATATTAACACACACTACGTTGATTAGTGAGTAAATAATCACATTTGTGCACACTACACTATGTTTCAATCACTTTATAACTATGTTAATATTATGCACATAGTATCACATGTTAATGGTTTTAATGTTTCTCAAATTAGTTTAGTATACTAATTTATTTTACACCATATCCATGTTGACTTAATCAAATTCTTTTATTTGAAAACATAACAATTACTAGTTATTTAACTTTATGCAAGAACACAATTAGCACATACCATCTTTGGTTTCATTATGTCATAACCATGTTCACATAATATTAATTATGCACAATAACATCACACTTTTATTGCACTCAACAATTATCAACTTAGTTTCTTACACTAACTTTATTAAAGTTTAAATTTAATATTACAAAATTCCATGTTGGTTAATCATATCCTCGATCTCTATTATGGGTCATATCTCAATATTTATCCCACATTGGTTTAACATTCTAGGTTTTCAGGTAACATAATCTTATTCCCAAATCATGTTACTAGTTTCATTCTTTATACATATACATGTATATTATATTGACTATGAAGTTCCACAACATACGTAACATACACATTACCTTAATTCCATATACATTTCACAATACACTATTTTATGTAGGTTAGTCAATCCATTTTGATTGTTTTATATCATATTAGGTTTTAAACACATTAATTTAGTCATACAATTGCACCACATGTGTAGAAATAACCAAAAACAAAATCTGGCAGAAAACACTTCTGCAGATTTTGATTTTCCTAGCTACCTTGACAATTTTTAATATTTATTCCACCACTCTAATTAATATACCTCTTGTACATAACTCTAGCTCATATATCAAAGTATTTATTCATGCCAAGAGTTGGGTAAAAATAGTTCATCAAGACCTGAAAACGATGGCCTAAAATGGGCTGTTCATAACAGAATTCTGCAGAATTTTTGCAGAACTTCTGATTTTCGAAGCAACTTTGGTGATTTTTATCATTTATTGTACAACTCAGATTACTACAATTTTTGGACTCCAACTAGACCTTACTTCCTAGTATTTTATTCCAGCAAGAGGTTGTTAAAAACATTACGTTAGAGCCTCTCAACAAAGGCATGAAAATGTCAGTTCATCACAATTTTCTTTGTTGTTTTGAGACATTTCCTTCCAAAAATTCTTACCAGATTAATTTGGGTTCTAAATCAGTCCAGATACTTGTAAGCACATCATGAGACTTGTATATCACATAACAATTACACTTTGGTTCCTATTTCAGAAAATAAGGTTCTGCAGCAAACATGATTTTCTAAGCATTTTTGGTGATTTTTATCTTTTAATCCGTAACTCAGATTGTTACAAATCTTCGACAGTAGTCTAGACCTTGCTACAAGGTATTTATTTCAACAATTAGTTGATCAAAATCAGTTTATGAAGTCATGGAAACAAGGAGCTGAAATGACCTGCCCAAAACAGTTAGCATACATGACTGTTTTGGTTTTAAAATTTCTTAAGCTCTCATTTTGGCTTCTAATCATTCCATCCAATTGGAATGTCATTAAAACTCATCGGTGTACATTATTTGACTCATGGATCATAGAAACATATCACACATAAGAAATAATTTTGTTTAAAACTTACTTGTGACAAACTAGAAATTTAGTTTATTATTCATTTGACAATATAGTTCATATATGGTTTGAAACTATTTTCTTCAAGACTGAACTCATCATAGGATCCTATACATATACATCCTTAGATTCACAATACATAGAAATCTCTTTTGATTTGAAAGTCAACACTTTAAATAATTAAGTTTTTAGTTTAGTTTTGATCCTTAAAAATACACACTTCATTTTTGTCCTACCATTCCGGATTCAACCAAAAGGTTTCATTCCTTCCAAAACACTTCACACAAGATTTGTAGATCAAAACCATGTCCACATGCCTATTTATCTTATACGTGTAGCTTCCTAGTTTCGCATAAAAACTTAACAGCCCCTAATTGTCTTAAAAACTACAGCAACCTTTTGAAACATAGCAGCCCCTTTATTAAAAAAAAGAAATCAACACATAGCAGCCCTTAAAAACAAAGACATTGCATTCATTTTATTGCACAACTAGCAGCCATATAGCAGCCTCAAAATAGCAGTTTTATTTCACATATATCAGCCACAAAACAGATATTTTAGATGAACAATAACAACCATTTATTTGATACACAGCAGCCTTTATATTAAAAATAATAGCAGCCCCTTTAGTTTAAAATATAGTAGTTCCTTGTTTGGTTTATAGAACCCGAACAACCCTTATTTTAATTTGAAATACATAACAGCCCCCTTTTCTATTTATTTGAAAACAATCCTTCAACTAAGTGAATCCTACATTATTGATTAACTTATACCACTAAGATGATTCTTAATACAACCCATATATTCATCTCAAGTAATCCTTATTAACTTTCACATTGAAAACAACCAATTTCATAAACTTTATTCTCTCAGGAATTATATCAAACAGTTGGTGTGCACACCTTTATTTTTCAGATTTCATGCAAGTGTTTAAGCACAAAAATCCACAAATACGCATAACTCCATACATATCCTGCCTTATACCACCCAGATCCATCTGATCCTCATCACAGCACAACAAGCCTCCCACAACAATATTGCAATGAAATGTAAAAAAAAAATACATATTACATACACCATTAATAAACGAAAGTAACTATGAGTTTTAGTGGAAGAGTGTTTATACCTTGATTGCTTGGAAGAGTTCTAGATAAATAATCTTGCTCAAGCTAATTAAGGAAATCTGCTTCTTCTTACTCCTTCTCTGTCCAACCGAAAGCTCTCTTCTCTCTCTATATGGCTGAATTTCTACACTTAGCAATTTGTGCAATGGTTTGGTTGTGAGTAATGGCTGGGTATTAGTAGGAGTATATCTCTCCTTCATCAGTCTTTGGCCCCTACGGTGACCTCTACAATAACCCCTATTACACCCTCTAACTGACCACTACTTAGCCCTTAATCCATCACTTCCCACTGCCCAAAAGACTGCCAAAGTGGCCATCTTGAGCTGTTAAAGTTGTCGCTTTTAGCTGCTGCGTACAAGCTCCCTGTCCCCTACTCTTGTCCCAAATGGAGTGCCACCTTGTGACACAATTTGTGCAATGTAAATTCAAAGTTTGGGCTGCTGAATTGGGTTTGATATTATGACTTACTTGAATCACCAAGGTTGCCGAAATGAACAACACAGAGCCACATAGATGTCCCAATTAGAAGGTTACCCACATGAACCCACGTATAAAACCAATAGGAAGATTTGGACTGCTGAGATGCTAAGGAAAACAAGGCTGGAACTTTTATGTTTGGGCTCAAGAATTGGGTCTTAGTGTATACAAGGCTTACACACCAACATTTGGGCTCAATAAATAAAATACATACATTGGGCTAGCTTAATCAATTATTTGGACTTACATCACTAAAATGTAACACACACAAATTAATTAATTTTGAGTTACCCAAAGTAATTAATTAAATATTATTGTCACACGTCAACTAATTTAAATTTGTCAGATAGCACCATATTATAACCCATTTTAATAATTACTAACAACTTCGGTCACAAAATTATAATATTATTTCTTAACACTTTAATTAAGTGACTTACTTGATTACATAAATATAATTTAGTCCATCAAGGCTAACATTAAAATCAATTAAATAGTTTAACATTACTCGGATATAATTATATTCCACATATTTCATTGTCATCCTTTATTTTAAAATTAACTGTCCATGTAGTTAATTTAAATTACAAAGCTTACCTTGTGGCTCACACATATTATAAAAAAAAATATGTTGGCTTTCCTTTTTCATTCTTAAATTAAATCCACACATATAATTATGAACATAAAAAAAAAATTATTCACAAATTTTCATTTAAAATAATAAAATATTCTCCGAAAAAATCTCGGTTATTACATTCTTCCCCCCTTATAAGGATTCCGTCCCCGGAATCACAACTACAAAGTCATTCCAGAGAGTTTGGGAGAATGTTCCTTTTCTTGTCTTAGAGTTCCCACATAGTCTTTCAACATTGTGGTTCCTCCCAACTATCCTTTCAAAAAGGTATTCGTTTCATTTATTAAGACTTGTTTTCTCTTGTCACCTATTTATACAGGATTTCTTCGTACACTACAACATACATCCATATTCTAAGACGGCTAGTAATCCTAATAATAGGATCACACAACTGACACATGTGTCACATAATGCCTTATAAGGCCACATACGAACATCCGTAGGATAACTATCGTTATAAGCGAACTCGGGTACTACCTATATCCACACTCTAAAATTATCCTAAACGAATAGGGATTGAATCTACTAACAACTTCTATGTATAAGAAATAATCTACCGCTTCTCAGGGTAAATTTAACCGCTTTAGAAATTCGTCATACACGAGGGAACAGATAGCATTCTAATCAGATAATACACACGAATTTATGTTATTGACTAGAATGATACCTGCCACCATTCCTCTTGCTGCCACTGAATCTAGCACCGTCATGTTAAAAGTGCGCGCCGTTGGTCGATTTGATTGAGTCGGTCCTCCAATCATCAATTTGTTGTTGTTGGGTCTCGTACTTCCACTCCCTCCATCGTTTCCCTTCTTTGGGCAATTTCGAATATGGTGTTCCGTAGATCCACATGCAAAACATCCTTGGATCTTTTTAGGGTTTGGACAATTAGGAGAGATATGTCCCTCCTGTCCGCAGTTATAACAAATGTTTTTGCCTTTCCGACACTCTCCTAAGTGATGCTTTCCACAGTTCCTACATGCTTCTCCCCTCTTCCTTGCTCCTTGATTATTTTCGACAATACCAATGTTGTTACTGTTACTCCATTTACGTTTGTTGGAATTGCTTCCACCACTACTCCCTTCCTTGACTCCACCTTCAAACTTTTTGTCCTTCTTGTCTTGGTGATACTTGTTTAGCGCTTCGCTTCCTCCTTCAGCTATTATTGCTTTCTCTAGTATTTCTGCAAAGTTGTTGATCTGAAGTATCGACACCTTACTATAGAGCAAGGGTTTCAGTCCCAGTTCAAATCTTCTTGCTTTTCTTGCCTCAGTGTCCACCTGATGTGGAACAAATCTAGCAAGCTCGTTGAATTTTGCCGCGTATTCAAGCACTGTCATGTTCCCCTGTTTCAGTTCCAGAAACTGAACCTCCATCCTGTCTTGTGTAGTACGAGAAAAGTAGGTCTCGAAAAATAGTTCCTTGAATCGGTCCCATGACACGACTCCCTCTCCCATTCTATTTTTGTTGGCTTGCCACCAAAAATTAGCCTCCCCTTTTAGCATGAATGTACCAAAATCAGTTTTCTGCTCCTCCGTCACTCTAGCGACGGTAAACACTTTCTCCATTTCATTGACCCAGGTTTGGGCTTCGATCGGGTTAGTGGTTCCCTTAAACTCTGGGGGTCCCACTGCCTTAAAATCTTTGAAAGTCGTAACTGGTGTTGAGGTTGGGTTCATCAGCGCACCTACCAACAGATTCACAAATTGTTGCATGGGGTCCACTGGCTCTGCTTCTGCATTAACGGGTTCCTCCGGTGGAGGTTGAACGGGTTGTCTGCGTCTAGGTGGCATTTCCTGTTTAATAAAACTTATATTATTGCCTTCATATTTACTACTATTATCTTACTGTCTCTAAAACGCTTTAAAGGTTAAGATGACAATTTAATCATACAAGGCATATAATCATAACATATTTATATTCATATACAATTGACTTGGTGCATAGCACTTTACAAAATTTAGCTTACTGCTGTAACTACTACTATCCCACTGATACATCAGAACTTGGGATTAGCATAACCCAATGGTCTGAACAAAAGATGGGTTTCAAAAATGTCATATGACCATACAAAAATTGGGATCACCTAATTCCTTCCTTATTGGCCTTGACATTATATACTGGCCTTAACTTCTCCATGATTGTCTCGAACCAATACTTATGTATACGTTGGTTCGTGATATGAAGCTTTCTAACATTCGCCTCCAATTCATGAATCCTACTATTATTATTTTTTTTTTCCTGCATTTTCGATCTCCAATTCATCCTTACGTGCCCACATTCGGACAAAGTTTCTCTTTTTTGGATTCCTTCTTGGACCCCACTTTTGACCCTATCGCTTCTTGGTTTGCTACCATTTCTCTACAGATAATAGGAATGCCAACAAGTTCACCTTCTCCAGAACTTTTTTACAAAACCATATTAATAAATTACTTGGTCTCTTAAGTTCACCTTTTTATTTTCACATAGTGCATATTTTGCAAATTTTAACTCCGATGAATTTCCGTCATTCACCACCTAATGCTCAAAATGAGTTGTACTAACTTTCTTATGGTTATATTCCTAAGGTTTTCCCCCACCTAAGGTTTATAATCTATCAGCTCTGATACCAACCTGTGACGCCCCCAAATCCAGGTCACCTCATCCTCGGATCTGGTGCTCACGATACTACTCATTCATCAATTCTAACTACCTATTAATAATGCGGAATAACAAAATAATATAATAATAAAACAGTCTTACATCGTTCCCAGGTTGTCTAACCTTAAATACAACACATATCTTTCAAAAAGGTTTACACTATTAAGTAAACCAAAACAACACAAATACATAATCAACACTACACGTTCAATTTTTCCTTGCCCTTGTCCTTTGAGGTTTTCTCGGTCTGCTCTGGCTTAGCTGAAATAATATATTTTATGCAAGAGTGAGCAATTTGAGTTGCTCAGCAAGTATAAGTCAATTTATGGCAGAATATCTCAAGAACAGAATAATGATTTAGAATAGCCTTCAACAATTGACTCGAAGATAATTCAACATCAGTAATACAATAAGCTCAAATATAAGCGATTCAATACGAAGAATAAATTGGAAGGTAAATGTTTCAGTAGAAGAATTATGCTCAAGTACAAATGTTTCGATATCCGAAATTAAGTTCTGGAATTTCACACTGAGTGGTCTTTAAGGACCGTGAACACATAGAGGAATTATCAGTAAACTACTGACTACCTCAAGAGTATAAGTCAACCTTAAAGATTAAGTTATACTCTTCTGCAAGTACTTAGATGATCAGTCTATTGTACCCTATGTTATGCATAACACTCAGACATAGCGCGCAAGGTCGGTTTCCCGACATAAACGTTACCCTTACTGAGAGGGCTTGTTCAACTCAGTCTCGTTATAGAGGCCGCACCAACAATTTGGTTTGGATTGATTTTCAACACTATACTACTTCATTTGGTCTAGCTGAATCTAAATAGCATAGACATTCATCAATAAAACCGTTCATATAAGAATGGAACTGTAAGTTCAACCAATTCAACGAAAGAACAATGTTATTTTTGAATTGCACATTAGTGCGATCATGGTATATGAAAACTAACAATAAATAGTTTGAAAAGGAAACTACTCAACAGAATTGGTTAGAAAACTTGCTCAAAAAAAAAAATTTGAGTAAAGTTAAGGAACTTGCCTCGTTCGTCGATTACGTTTACCTTTGATACCTCGTCACGTTTATAGCCTACATATATAATAATATCGACCCACAAATTAGTGATCATTATAATCCGTCACACATTCGCTATTACGCGCACCGCGTCCTAGTTTAAGGTACAAGTCGTTCAATTAATACCATATATAGTGTTGACATACATCACATTGGTTCCTTACTTTAGTAGTGTATTCTTACACTAGTTGTATTTCTCATACCAACATGTATATTAACACACACTACGTTGATTAGTGAGTAAATAATCACATTTGTGCACACTACACTATGTTTCAATCACTTTATAACTATGTTAATATTATGCACATAGTATCACATGTTAATGGTTTTAATGTTTCTCAAATTAGTTTAGTATACTAATTTATTTTACACCATATCCATGTTGACTTAATCAAATTCTTTTATTTGAAAACATAACAATTACTAGTTATTTAACTTTATGCAAGAACACAATTAGCACATACCATCTTTGGTTTCATTATGTCATAACCATGTTCACATAATATTAATTATGCACAATAACATCACACTTTTATTGCACTCAACAATTATCAACTTAGTTTCTTACACTAACTTTATTAAAGTTTAAATTTAATATTACAAAATTCCATGTTGGTTAATCATATCCTCGATCTCTATTATGGGTCATATCTCAATATTTATCCCACATTGGTTTAACATTCTAGGTTTTCAGGTAACATAATCTTATTCCCAAATCATGTTACTAGTTTCATTCTTTATACATATACATGTATATTATATTGACTATGAAGTTCCACAACATACGTAACATACACATTACCTTAATTCCATATACATTTCACAATACACTATTTTATGTAGGTTAGTCAATCCATTTTGATTGTTTTATATCATATTAGGTTTTAAACACATTAATTTAGTCATACAATTGCACCACATGTGTAGAAATAACCAAAAACAAAATCTGGCAGAAAACACTTCTGCAGATTTTGATTTTCCTAGCTACCTTGACAATTTTTAATATTTATTCCACCACTCTAATTAATATACCTCTTGTACATAACTCTAGCTCATATATCAAAGTATTTATTCATGCCAAGAGTTGGGTAAAAATAGTTCATCAAGACCTGAAAACGATGGCCTAAAATGGGCTGTTCATAACAGAATTCTGCAGAATTTTTGCAGAACTTCTGATTTTCGAAGCAACTTTGGTGATTTTTATCATTTATTGTACAACTCAGATTACTACAATTTTTGGACTCCAACTAGACCTTACTTCCTAGTATTTTATTCCAGCAAGAGGTTGTTAAAAACATTACGTTAGAGCCTCTCAACAAAGGCATGAAAATGTCAGTTCATCACAATTTTCTTTGTTGTTTTGAGACATTTCCTTCCAAAAATTCTTACCAGATTAATTTGGGTTCTAAATCAGTCCAGATACTTGTAAGCACATCATGAGACTTGTATATCACATAACAATTACACTTTGGTTCCTATTTCAGAAAATAAGGTTCTGCAGCAAACATGATTTTCTAAGCATTTTTGGTGATTTTTATCTTTTAATCCGTAACTCAGATTGTTACAAATCTTCGACAGTAGTCTAGACCTTGCTACAAGGTATTTATTTCAACAATTAGTTGATCAAAATCAGTTTATGAAGTCATGGAAACAAGGAGCTGAAATGACCTGCCCAAAACAGTTAGCATACATGACTGTTTTGGTTTTAAAATTTCTTAAGCTCTCATTTTGGCTTCTAATCATTCCATCCAATTGGAATGTCATTAAAACTCATCGGTGTACATTATTTGACTCATGGATCATAGAAACATATCACACATAAGAAATAATTTTGTTTAAAACTTACTTGTGACAAACTAGAAACTTAGTTTATTATTCATTTGACAATATAGTTCATATATGGTTTGAAACTATTTTCTTCAAGACTGAACTCATCATAGGATCCTATACATATACATCCTTAGATTCACAATACATAGAAATCTCTTTTGATTTGAAAGTCAACACTTTAAATAATTAAGTTTTTAGTTTAGTTTTGATCCTTAAAAATACACACTTCATTTTTGTCCTACCATTCCGGATTCAACCAAAAGGTTTCATTCCTTCCAAAACACTTCACACAAGATTTGTAGATCAAAACCATGTCCACATGCCTATTTATCTTATACGTGTAGCTTCCTAGTTTCGCATAAAAACTTAACAGCCCCTAATTGTCTTAAAAACTACAGCAACCTTTTGAAACATAGCAGCCCCTTTATTAAAAAAAAGAAATCAACACATAGCAGCCCTTAAAAACAAAGACATTGCATTCATTTTATTGCACAACTAGCAGCCATATAGCAGCCTCAAAATAGCAGTTTTATTTCACATATATCAGCCACAAAACAGATATTTTAGATGAACAATAACAACCATTTATTTGATACACAGCAGCCTTTATATTAAAAATAATAGCAGCCCCTTTAGTTTAAAATATAGTAGTTCCTTGTTTGGTTTATAGAACCCGAACAACCCTTATTTTAATTTGAAATACATAACAGCCCCCTTTTCTATTTATTTGAAAACAATCCTTCAACTAAGTGAATCCTACATTATTGATTAACTTATACCACTAAGATGATTCTTAATACAACCCATATATTCATCTCAAGTAATCCTTATTAACTTTCACATTGAAAACAACCAATTTCATAAACTTTATTCTCTCAGGAATTATATCAAACAGTTGGTGTGCACACCTTTATTTTTCAGATTTCATGCAAGTGTTTAAGCACAAAAATCCACAAATACGCATAACTCCATACATATCCTGCCTTATACCACCCAGATCCATCTGATCCTCATCACAGCACAACAAGCCTTCCACAACAATATTGCAATGAAATGTAAAAAAAAAATACATATTACATACACCATTAATAAACGAAAGTAACTATGAGTTTTAGTGGAAGAGTGTTTATACCTTGATTGCTTGGAAGAGTTCTAGATAAATAATCTTGCTCAAGCTAATTAAGGAAATCTGCTTCTTCTTACTCCTTCTCTGTCCAACCGAAAGCTCTCTTCTCTCTCTATATGGCTGAATTTCTACACTTAGCAATTTGTGCAATGGTTTGGTTGTGAGTAATGGCTGGGTATTAGTAGGAGTATATCTCTCCTTCATCAGTCTTTGGCCCCTACGGTGACCTCTACAATAACCCCTATTACACCCTCTAACTGACCACTACTTAGCCCCTAATCCATCACTTCCCACTGCCCAAAAGACTGCCGAAGTGGCCATCTTGAGCTGTTAAAGTTGTCGCTTTTAGCTGCTGCGTACAAGCTCCCTGTCCCCTACTCTTGTCCCAAATGGAGTGCCACCTTGTGACACAATTTGTGCAATGTAAATTCAAAGTTTGGGCTGCTGAATTGGGTTTGATATTATGACTTACTTGAATCACCAAGGTTGCCGAAATGAACAACACAGAGCCACATAGATGTCCCAATTAGAAGGTTACCCACATGAACCCACGTATAAAACCAATAGGAAGATTTGGACTGCTGAGATGCTAAGGAAAACAAGGCTGGAACTTTTATGTTTGGGCTCAAGAATTGGGTCTTAGTGTATACAAGGCTTACACACCAACATTTGGGCTCAATAAATAAAATACATACATTGGGCTAGCTTAATCAATTATTTGGACTTACTTCACTAAAATGTAACACACACAAATTAATTAATTTTGAGTTACCCAAAGTAATTAATTAAATATTATTGTCACACGTCAACTAATTTAAATTTGTCAGATAGCACCATATTATAACCCATTTTAATAATTACTAACAACTTCGGTCACAAAATTATAATATTATTTCTTAACACTTTAATTAAGTGACTTACTTGATTACATAAATATAATTTAGTCCATCAAGGCTAACATTAAAATCAATTAAATAGTTTAACATTACTCGGATATAATTATATTCCACATATTTCATTGTCATCCTTTATTTTAAAATTAACTGTCCATGTAGTTAATTTAAATTACAAAGCTTACCTTGTGGCTCACACATATTATAAAAAAAAATATGTTGGCTTTCCTTTTTCATTCTTAAATTAAATCCACACATATAATTATGAACATAAAAAAAAAATTATTCACAAATTTTCATTTAAAATAATAAAATATTCTCCGAAAAATTCTCGGTTATTACAATCACCTTTGGTCTTGTATGGTGAAGACTGATTCCATTATTTTCTGTGCACTGACATGTGCTAGATATACCTTTTTTTTCTTCTTTCTTTTTGGTAATTTGAACAGAATTTAAACATTTTGGATCCCAAGATCTCATACACTCAAAGTCTTATGAGGGGCTTGGTATTAGATATACCTTTTTGTTTGTACCTGAATCATTTTTATGCGATGAATAATTTTTTTCAAAGAATCAATACTTTAATACTTATATATAAAGACATGTCCAAGATTACGTCAGATGATATCATCAAATCAAATAAATTTGAAAAATCGTTTTCTTCAATTTGAAAAATCAGTGAGTTAAATCAATAAAAATTAACGACTTAACTTAGTTAAATTAAGAGATTGGTAGAATTTAAGACGATTGTTTTTCC
Organism: Hedera helix; assembly: GCA_947179155.2. Lineage (NCBI taxonomy): Eukaryota > Viridiplantae > Streptophyta > Magnoliopsida > Apiales > Araliaceae > Hedera > Hedera helix. The sequence continues at coordinate 32,227,903 of OX359276.1, forward strand.
TCCCTCCGCGGCTCCATTGGCCTTTCCCATTCTTTTGTGTCACTTTACTTGCACTTCTAAAACGATTCTTTTCCTCTACAGCTTCCTTTTTCAATAATTGCTATTATGCTTAATTAATTGTATGATGATTTTTTATTTTTTTTTTAGAACTTGCACTATTATAATATAACAAATTGAAGACTATATTTCAATTTTAGGGGTTTAAGGAAAAGTCTGTGGAAGGGCTAGGAAACTGACTTCGCTATCACCTTTGGTCTTGTATGGTGAAGATTGATTCCATTATTTTCTGTGCACTGACATGTGCTAGATATACCTTTCCATTTGTACCAGAATTATTTTTATGCATTGAATAAAATTTTCACATGAATAAGTATAAACACATTACAACCAAACACTATTCTAAATACTATATCCATATACACCATTAAAAAATAAGATATGACACGGATTTCAATACCATTTCTAACTTTTTAATGGTGTAGATAGATGTGTAGTATTTAGTTGTAGTATGTGTAGAGTTGTCCTTTTTTCAATTTAACTTTTATTCTCTCTTCTTTCTTTGCACGTTTATCTAGGATCCGAGTTTAGGGGTGGGGTTAATTAGGGATGTAAACGGATATAAACGTATCCGAGTACAGCAGTATCCATATTCGAAAAATCAATTTGCTATCCATATTCGTATCCGATATTCGACGAATTTTAAAAATGTTATCCGTATCCGGTATTTGAAATAATATCTTAATACGGATAATATTCATTTCCGTTTATTTTATTCGAATAAACGGATTATTCAAATATTTGGATATCCAAATTCATTTATCAATTACCTAATATAAAATTCATTCAAATTATTTACAAAAAATAAAGAATTTTTTTTTGAATAATTACTCATAGTCAATCACAATTTAAAATTTAAACCATATATATTAATTAATGAATATTGATTTATTTATTTTTAATAAATACAATAATCAATGCTCTAAATTACAATTCAAATAATTTTTTTATTATTTTTTAAATCTTAAACTCAAAATGAATGCTCTAGTTATTAATGTTTAAATGACCATTTTACGTATTAATTTGGAGTAATATTGTAGTATGTATGAATATTTATAATCTATAATTATAATATTTAAATAATATTTATAACACTTATTAAATGATGTATTTTAGATATATTGTAATACTATATATAACTAGAATAAGGGAAAAAATAATGAGTTTTAAAATATAGTTCATTAATTAATGAATGTTAATTTATTAATTTTTAATAAATACAATAATAAATGCTCTAAATTACAATTCAAATATATTTTTATTATTTTTGAAATCCTAAATTCAAAATGAATGCTTTACTTAATAATGTTTAGATGCCCATTAATAAATATATGTCCATTTTATGTGTTAATTTGGAGTAATATTGTAGTATATATGAATATTTATAATCTATAATTATAACATTTAAATGATATTTATAACACTTATTAAATGATACATTTTAGATATATTGTAACACTATATATAACTAGAGTAAGGAAAAATAATAATGAGTAGTTCGTTAATGAATGAATGTTAATTTATTTATTTTTAATAAATACAATAATCAATGCTTTAAATTACAATTCAAATAAGTTTTATTATTTTTGAAGTCCTAAATTCAAAATGAATACTCTACTTATTAATGTTTAGTTGTCCATTAATAAGTATATGTTCATTTTATGTTTTAATTTGGAGTAATACTGTTGTGTGTATGAATATTTATAATATATAATTCTAACATTTAAATGATATTTATAACACTGGTTAAATAATGCATTTTAGATATATTGTAACACTATATATAACTAAAATAAGGAAAAAAAATAATGAGTTTTAAAGTATAATTCATTAATAAATGAATATTAATTTATTTATTTTTAATAAATACAATAATCAATGTTCTAAATTATAATTCAAATTAGTTTTCATTATTTTTGAAATCCTATATTTCAAAATGAATGCTCTACTTATTAACGTTTAGATGTCCATTAATAAGTTAATGTCCATTTTATATGTTTGGATTAATATTGTAGTGTGTATGAATATTTATAATATATAATTATAACATTTAAATAATATTTATGACATTTATAACACTTGTTAAATAATTCAAAAGTTATATTGTAACACTTGTTAAATAATATTTATAACACTTGTTAAATGATACATTTTAGATAATTTAACTTTATAATAGTAAAAATCCATTAACTATACTTAAATTAATTTATTTCAATTTATTAATATTAAAATAAAAGCGTTATTTCATACTTTTTGTATGTGAAATGATGTATTTTAAAAATAATTTTAGTATGATAGTGAAAATTAATTATTATATAAGGAAGACCACTTAAAAAAAATTATTTTGCTTATTATATATATAAGTTATTTGGATACGAATTTCGAATATGAATCCGAATTCGGATATCTGCTATCTGCCAGATATATTTACGATCGGATGTTAAACGAATATGAATACGCCTATATTCGTATTCGTATCAATTTATTTGCAGATACCTTTAAACCGAATACGGGTATATCCATTTTTTGCAAATGCGAATAATATTCTTTTTTTCCAAATAAGAATGCGGATGAATACGATTTTTTCGGTTACCATTTACAGCCCTAGGGTTAATTATGTTAGATTTTATAATGATTGTCATATTGTTAGAGCATTTTCAACAGTAGTAGCAAAAAAAAAAAATCTTCAAATTGAAGTTTGTTGACCTACGTGACAATTTGAAGAACATTATTTGTTATTTTAATATTTTGTGCCTCATCAGTCTCTTCAATTTAATTAATGCAGTATTTGACTTAAAACAATAATAATTTATAACATTTAAAATAATTAATAACATTCATTTTTTTAAAAGATAACAAAATATGATTTTAGCTTTTTTCATATGTTTTTGATTCTCCCAAAAATAAAATAAATATTTTGAAGAGATAATGTTAACTTACCAATTCTGAAGAGGGAGAATGAGGTTGCACTTTTGATGATTAAGGTTGAAGAGGCTGGTGGAGATAATTTTTCTGATGTGACTCACATATTTGACTATCTCAAGGTGGTTGAAGAGGCTGTTGGAGATACTCTTACCGTTTTTTTTTTTATTCTCTATTACATTATAGATATTATGAACACAATAAAATTAATATAAGGATAAAATAGTAGTCTAAATGTTAATTTTTTTATTTATTTCCTTTATAAACTTAGTCATGATAGAAAAGTTGCAAAAATAATAATTCTATCTTGATTTAAGTTTTTCATATTTTTTTTCTCGACAAAAACTTTGAATCACACATTTGTGTTTATATGAGTTTTAAAAAGGGCGAATTTTAAAGAATTTGCGAGAAATTTGATTGTTTTCTTCGGGAGTTTTTTCCATGAGAAAAAAGGAGAGAAATCGGTGGAATTAAAATATTTTCACCCAAAAATGAAAAGCTTTGGGTAGAAATTAATCTTGACCACTTAATTTTTTTTGTATTTCTTTTGTACCCTTAAAATAACAAATATCAAATATTATCATTTTCTCTCCTTAACATGAAAATTATTAACTCTCCTTTCATTTCTCTTACCTAATGATTATAATTTTCTCTCACCTCACAAATGTTTAATCTAAAAATATATTAGGGGTGAGTAAAAAAAGTCGAAAACTAAAGAGGGAAAAAAGTGCAAAAATTAAACTACAAGAAATCATAACTAATAAAAAATTCAATAACTCAAATCAAAAAAAATTAAACTGCACATTTAGTTACAACAACGGTTACTAGGGGAAACCCCCACCAAATTAAACCGAACCAATTATATACATGTTTTTAACAGTTTAGTTGTTTATATAAATTTTCTTTTATTTGTTTAATACATGTATAACAAATTTATGGGGAATATTTATAGTTTTTTTTTATAGCATAATGTTATTTTTAAGTTCTAATAATTTCATAAATATATTAGTAGCAATATCAATAATGTATAATAATTGTGATTTGAACTTTTAAACTTATTTTATTATTAGTTTGTTTATTTTCTTATTTTAGTTTTTAAGTAACATATTAATAAAAAAAAATTATAATATCAAAATATTAGTCGAAAACATTAATAAATAAACGGTTTGGTTAATTACAATTGTAATTACTTTTATAATATTAACATTTGATTACGGTTATACTTTATAACCGTATTAAACCGCATCATGCATGCTCTTAAAAAATATCACTTGATTTTGAGAATTGATATTACCACAATAAAAATTGATAATTTTGCAAATTCTCCCTACAAAAATAATGAAAGGGACCCACAAGTCTTGTAAACATAGTTTTTCTTTTATAAACAAAATAACACATCCGTTTAATTTTCTAAGTTTAAATCTCGGGAATAGTGAACGTTATGGACATTTTCGTAATATCCAAACCAAAGAAACGGCTCCACATTTAAAAATTTTCAAATCCGAAACAAACGGTCTACTTATTTGAATTTCAACTAAAACACTCCCCCACGCTTCTTCATCCAGAACAAAAAAGCCTTTTACAGACTGTGTCTCGCAGACACAGATTCCTATATTTTCTTCTTATCATCCTTCTGAAAACCCTAAAAACTCCATAATTTTCACCTTCGAAACTTTTTCCCACTGAATTCGAACAACAATGCCGTTCATTTCGGAAGCTGCGAGCGCAATCAAGAGCCGATTTGGGTTCCACGACCGGAGTTCCGATCCAGTTCCGCCTGTCCGAAGCACTCCTGATATCTTCAAATCAGCTTCCAAAGAGAACCTGATTCAGTCCTCGGCCGTCCGGAGCATCGCCGAGAGAGGCGACGACCAGACTTTCGAGATCTCTGAAGATCCTTCGTTTTGGAAAGATCATAATGTTCAGGTACACATTCGGAATAGAATTGATTGTTCAATCTCGGAATAATGTACAGATCTTCCAGCGGAAAGTACAATGTCGTGGCGCAAGCCACACAATACTTGAATTGAGAAAGAAATTTTAAATTAAAGTGTTAATTTTCACTCTCGGAATAAAGTACAGATCTTTAAGAGCAAAGTACAATGTCGTGGCGCAATACTTAAAAATTGAGATTTTTTTTGAAATGAAAGTGTTAATTGTTAGTTTTGAATTTTGATTAGTCGACATGATATCTGATCTGGTTTTATTCTTTCCTGGCCCCAAATGTATGCTATGGTTAAAATGGAAGCTAAATGACAGATTTTATTCCAGTACAACTTTTCAAAAGCCAAGTACAATCATATTTTTGCTCTAACAATAACAATATTAGCTTCTCGTTCTATATAATGATGAGAGAATAAGGTTGATAAATGAATTTGAATTGTTAATTACTAGTTTTGATCAAGTGGGGCTATATTTATGGTAGTGATTAAGACGGAAACTAGGTTACTTACATTTCTATTAGATTTTCCTCATATAGATTTCTGTGAGTGGATATGGATTATAATGTTTATAGTAGCAATATAGCTGTCATCTGACTGATTAAGCCCATACTCATGGTCCATCATAGAACGATTGGGAACTGAACTAATGTTTAGAGTATCAATGGTTGTAATTTAGAATATTTTTATATTACCTCGCACAGAACAAGTTGGTTTACAGTTCTGGCGTGAGTAAGCTTAGGTAGTGATTTATGCACTTAAGTAGAAGTATCTTTGCTAATTTAATTAACTAATATATAGTTGACCGAATGATGAAATATGTATACATCTTTGATGAATGTCATACACTACAAAACTTGTTTATTTTGTTTTCTTTCAATTTATTTATTTAGACAATCAATTTATAAGAGTCCTCCATGAAAGGGGTTGATGGTTGACGTATTTGTTTGATATTGTTACAAAGAATGCCCCTGGTTCCTAAGTACAAGGTTCCACAATTGAAATTTGAACATTATATACACTTATAAATAGTATTTTGTTACCAGAATATCTTAATATATCCTTAAGTTTGCTTGTATTTGTATATATTGAGTTGCCAAGTATTTTTATAATTATTTTGTTTTGATCATTATACTCAGGTTATTATAAGAATACGACCTCTGAGTAGTTCTGAGGTATCTTTGCAAGGATCTAGCAAATGTGTTAGGCAAGATAGCTGTCAGACAGTAACATGGACTGGGCATCCGGAATCACGTTTTACGTTTGACATTGTTGCTGATGAAAATGTTAGCCAGGTATAGCTCAACTTGCTTCTTTTACTCACTTACATTTGTCCCTGTCATGTCATGGTATTCATTTTACACTTATTATAGGAAATGCTATTCAAAGTGGCTGGAGTTCCAATGGTGGAAAATTGTGTAGATGGCTATAATAGTTGCATGTTTGCCTATGGCCAAGTAAGTTTCTCTATTCTTACTTCAAGCTGTTATAGTTCTTCTTTCAATGGGCTTTGATATATGAGTTAAATCCTTAAGAAAACAGGGGCTGAAGTGGAAATGTTCCATCTTTGGATGATATATGATCCTTAAGAAGAAAGCAGGGGCTGAGTTGAATTCCTTAAGATCAATCTGCTTCTCTTTTTAATTCCAACCTGTAAACTTTTGGTTGCATTCTTGTGTCAGCATTTAATTGTTTATTGTTTATATGCAGACTGGAAGTGGAAAGACTCACACGATGCTTGGAGACATCGAGGGAGGCACTCGAAGACACAGTGTCAATTGTGGGATGACACCTCGAGTCTTTGAATATTTATTTTCAAGAATTCAAAAGGTATATGCTTTTAAGTGTAGGTAAATGATAATCTTGGCCAGAAGTTGGAAGATGGATATGCATCCTCTTTCACGAGTGGAAGAAATTCTTCCTATACAATGAAATTGTAAATATTCTTTCTATGCTGAGATCTAAGCGAAACATGTGCACATTGTTATAGGATTTTGCATATGAAATGGTTATTGTCTGTGGTGAAGCATGTATTTCAAGAGGCTGTGAAGACTTTAGTGGTCGTAGAGTTACTGAATTCCTTTTAACTTAATTACAAATTGAAGGTCTATGGCACATGCGCGCGCATACACAAAGTTAACATTTATGTTAAAATGGGAGCTTCTTAAGACCTGATGGTGCATATTTTTACAGTAATTAAATTTCTTAAAATTCATTATGCATTGAAGTCTATGGCATTTGTGAGTGCACAAACTAATATGTTCATGGTTTGGATTGAAAGATAACTGATTGTAAATCTTTCATTTTATAAGGGTTATTTTATTCAATATATATTGTATTTAGCTTGTGTAGATTGTGTTTGTGACTTATAAGTCAACCTCTCATGGTTTAGTTGTGGTCTCACAGGAAAGGGAGGCACGCAGAGATGAAAAAATAAGATATACATGTAAATGTTCTTTTCTGGAAATATACAATGAGCAAATTCTTGACCTTTTGGATCCTTCATCCACCAATTTACAGGTAACTGATAGAATTTTAGAATTTACATGTTATATCATCTTACTTTTGAAGTTTTTTATTTTACCTTTTAACAAAAAGCCCATCCTCCACACAAAATAAGAAACAGGCAAGACCATTCGTGTTTTAGTGATGAACAGTTTATGAACGTTTCATTTTGTCTAAATAGATCATATCAAAATATTTTGAGTCATTAACATCCTTAATTTCCTTCTACAAAAGTGACCAGTCTAATATTTGGCCGGTGTGCTGCAGATAAGAGAAGACACTAAAAAGGGGGTTTATGTAGATAATCTTTCCGAGATAGAAGTTACGAGTGCTCGAGATGTGATTCAGCAACTTGTTCAGGTATTGCAACTCCATTACCTAATTTAGTTTATGGTTCTCGATCAGAGCAAGTCAACATCATGATTCTAGCTGTTCAAATTAAATTGTGTGAAACGTTGCTTGAATTAATGTAGCATTTGTAAATTGCTATATAACCTGTAAGAATATATTTGGCATTTAATGATCATGTCTAGGTGTGAGTTTCTCATTGATTTATCTTTATCCTATTAGTTGTTTTCTTTTCAATTGTTTTTTGCATGTCACTCATATTCATCACAAACCTAACTAGATCCCCCCCCCCCAATGGCGATCTTAAGTGGGATGGTAGACAGAAATGACCAAACATTAGTTCTTTGACTGTAAGAGATGGACATAACATATCAAAATTTCTACTATACTCGTTACATCTTTCTCTCTCTGTGTCTCCCCCTCCCCTCATTCCGTGTCTCTTTTTTTTGGTTGCTGAATGTCTATCATTTATAAAATTCCAGGGTGCTGCAAATAGAAAGGTAGCTGCCACAAATATGAATCGTGCTAGCAGTCGGTCTCATAGTGTGTTTACATGCATCATAGAGAGTAAGGTAAGTAGCTATTTGTTATCTCCTTTACTAAAATTTCTCCCCCAGTCATTTATGATTGTGAAGTGAGAGCCTTATTACATCTTCTTTTATTTCCTCACTTTTTTTATAACTGACCAAGTATTTGTTTTTTAGTGGGAATCTCAAGGAGTGACTCATCATCGGTTTGCTCGGCTTAATCTTGTTGATTTAGCAGGCTCTGAAAGGTAAAATAATATTTTGGATAGAGATGTGGAGTTTTGAAACTGTTTCTTTGGAATGATCCAAAGTTTAATACCTATAGATATTTTAACCTTTTTATTATTATGATATATTTTTTTTTATCGCAGGCAGAAGAGTTCTGGTGCTGAAGGTGAACGCCTAAAGGAAGCTACCAACATCAACAAGTCCCTTTCGACTTTGGGGTTTGTTATTTCTACTTTGCATCCTCAATTTAGTAAAGTTGAAATTAAGTTTTCTGCAGTAAGTAAAATTAAACTTATTCTATTTTATTTTCCAATAAATGACATCTAACTGAATTGGTTTGAAATACAGACTTGTGATTATGAACCTTGTGAATATATCTAACGGAAAATCGCTCCACGTTCCTTACCGGGATTCAAAGCTCACATTTTTGCTTCAGGTGAATGCTCTAAAACACTAGGGACACCTTTTAATTCTTTAAGTCTATATATCAGTACCACATCTAGTGATTTCTAATGCTCCTGTCTTGTATATAATTTAGTTTGATTAAGGTTAGTACAGTTATTTTATGTCAGTGTCCAATATTGTGGAAAAGCTGTTGACTAGGCTAGTCATACTAATGCATAGGAAATGATAAAACTTCTGTGATGTTTAATGTGATTGGTCACTTCTCTTTTTCCAAATATTTTATGGCCAACTCATGCTCACATTGTTAATCATGTAGAAGATGCAATTCATCAAATATACTTACCTATTTCCTTTCTGTTTTCCTTGAGACTTCTTTTACATAGCTTGTTTTTATTGAAATTTCAGTGTCTTCAGTTTATCTTCTTGTGATTGCACAAGTCTGCTTCATATGACAAAGTGTTCACTTGGAAAAGTTGGAATCCTCTGTATAATCAATGATTTGTAACAAGTCTAGTCTTATAAATTTGCTTTTTCCTTCTTCAGGATTCACTAGGAGGGAATTCAAAAACTACAATAATTGCAAATATTAGTCCTTCTAGCTGGTCAGTGGTTCTTGCAATATGGTTTGCTTTCAGCCCTTCAGTGCAATATAGATGATCTTATACTTCTATATGTATTATTTGGACTTTGATTACCTTGGAGTATGAGTTAAACCATTCCCAAAAAAAAAAAATCATCTGTAGACAATTGTACATTTAGTGCATAACACTGATATCTTTTACATTTTTATTGTTTTTGGTAAGATAAATAATTTAATTGCTAACACAATAAAATATACAGCAAATAACTGGAAAAGGAAAAGAAAATATAGAGAAAAGAATTACAGATCTCCCGACCCTGAACTGAGCACTACACGAAGACATCTAAATCCTATAGTGCATAACTTTTTATAACTGATGATCTTTTACATTTATTGTTTGGTAAGATAAATAATTTAATTGCTAACACAACACAATAATATACAACAAATAACTAGAAATGGAAAAGAGAATATAGAGCAAATAATTACAGATCACTCGACTTCTGCACACAAGAAAATACAGCGCAAAGCACTTAAAAAAGAAAGAAAATATAGAGCAAGAAATACAGATTACCCGTCGCTGAACTAAGCACATTACACAAAGACTCCTAAATCCTATAACCAACTGGATTATGCTCTGCAAAAACACACACCTGGAGTAGGCAGACCATATGAAGACTTAATTGTGAAAACTTACGACCTTCTTCTGTTTGGAGACTTGGAAGGGAATATGGTTTTACTAGAATTTCAAGAAAAATTAGTTTTTTTTTGTGTATACACACACACACACATATTATGTCATGTGGAAATATTTGCACTTGGCTTCTGTCATTTATTTGTTTGAGATAATGTGGTTTTATACAATAATCATTTTGGGACTTGCAGCTGTTCCCTGGAGACTCTAAGCACATTGAAGTTTGCTCAACGTGCTAAGTTCATTAAGAACCATGTATGTCTTCTTTTCACTTTAGGATAGAACATGATCTCATCTCATACATGGTTGCTTTGAGAATTATACATATGAACTCCATTTCATTATTTCATTTTTTGGGTTGGGATTTTTTTTAGGGTGGGTAGGGATTGTCTTCAAAGGGATCAATATGACAACTTCCTTTTGAAGTGTCTAGATCTATTTGCTTTTCTGTCTTAGTAAATATTTGAAACATTCAGTTGATTGGATAGCATAATGCAACTTATTCAAAGCTTTTCTGCTCTTTTGGATAGCATAATGCAATTTTCCGCTCTAGATAAATTCGGTAGTCCATTGGTCTTTCTGTCCCCATTTGTACCTGCAGAAGAATTAATAACCGAGTGCTGCTTTAAATTTCCCTCAGGCTACAGTGAATGAAGATGCTTCTGGAGACGTCCTTGCCATGAGGATGCAAATTCAACAACTCAAGGTTCTTACGTACTCTTTTTACTTATTCCATTTCCAGCTAAGATTAAAATTATAAAATTTTACTGAATAGCTAGCCTTTAAATATATGCGAATTTTTTTCAGCCCTTCGGAATTTTTTTCAAGTTTCAAGAAAGAGTGGAAATTAGAATGAAACACTTCCCATCTTCTCTAAGAAATATAGATGATGTTTCACATGTAGCAAGGGCATTTAAGCGATCTTAATTTTCTACTGAATCTTGCTTGAAACTAGTAAAGTTATGATTTTTCAAGTTTCAAGAAAGAGTGGAAATTAGAATGAAACACTTCCCATCTTCTCTAAGAAATATAGATGATGTTTCACATGTAGCAAGGGCATTTAAGCGATCTTAATTTTCTACTGAATCTTGCTTCCTTTGTCTTTTCCCTTCTACTTCTACTATTGCAAATTGTCACCTGCCAATCTTTCATCTATGTTCTATAATCCTAGTTGTACTTTTAATTTGTTACATCAAGATTTCTAAAATAAAATAAAAAAGAATAGTCTTGTGTGGCACCTCACACTACATCCAGTGTGATTAACACTTGCATATTTGTGTGTAACCTAACCTAGAGTTAGGTTTGTGTAATGTGATTTTACTATTACCATACTATACTATTATTGTTTGGATAGGACATATCTCTCTCTTTTACAGATTATTCTTGTTTATCATTTTCAGTGGATACAGTTTAAAAACAAAAATGGCTTGATTGATTTCATTTGTGTTGAGTAACCATGTATCTCATACTACTAGGGTTTAGAGTGTAACTTTTGAGTTTGATTTCCCTGCTAAAGGGATGTGCATGGCTTGTTGGCAGTTGGGTTCTGCTAAACTATGCATTGTGTCAATGGGAAGATTCTTTTTAATATTTTTAAAAATATACTTATTTGTGAAAAATTATTTTTATGAGAAAATTATTTGGATTTATTGATAAAAAAGTGTTTCTAGTTCTAATAAGAAAGTGAGGCTTACATAAATAGTTTGTTGCTATACTGTTTTTGTGATTCGTCACTGTTAAAGATAATTTATTCTCACCTGCAGAAAGAAGTATCTCGGCTGCAGAACATAGTTAATGGAGGAGCTGAAACTCATGAAAGTAGTGAAAGCTGTCCAGGAACTCCAGGACCCTTCAAGTGGGCAGGGATTCAAGGATCATTCAGTCCATTTACGTCTGATAAAAGGGTGTCACAGGTGCTCTTAGTTCTTTCTGGACATTGAGAACAAAAATTGCTCACCTGGTTTAAATTCTAAGTAGTTTGGTTCCGTTTTCAGAAAAGAGAGTATGAAGTTGCCCTTGTTGGGGCTTTCAGGAGGGAAAAGGACAAAGACACGGCATTGCAGGCATTGACTGCTGAAAATGTGGCAGCTATGGAGTTGGTACATAAACACATTACTCTTCAATTTGATAGAAATGTTACAAGAAATGAAACTTTAAATGAACAGTTCGCTTCCTCCAAAAGTAGGAAATCTGTCCTCTTTTAATGACATAAATTACATACAAAGGATCATATGTATGAATGATGCAAAAAAAAAATATAATAAATTGTAAATTAGACAATATGACATGATATGGAAAAATATATGAAAAAATGAAGTATATTTGGATTAACTCAGGCCAAACAAAGAGAGAAAGAGATACAAGGACTGAAAATGAGATTACGATTCCGAGAATCTGGGATAAAGAGGTTGGAAGAGGTTACTTCTGGAATGATTTCAGCCGAGACACATTTGTTGAAAGAAAAGGAGGAATACTTGAAGGAAATTGAAGTGCTGCGCAGCCAGATTGATAGAAACCAAGATGTGACAAGATTTGCCATGGAAAATTTGCGATTAAAAGAAGAGATCAGAAGGTATGTTAAAACCGACTGTTTTAGTGTAAAACTTTACTGGTCCCTTATTTTTATTCCACCTTCCCTTTTTAGGAAGTCAAAAAATGCATGCCCACCAATTGTTTATACTACCATTTTAACTTTCATAATGATAGTTGCTTGAATATAATAATGCTGTGTGAAATTTTCTTAAACACCATGTTTTCAGCTTGGACAAACAAATTGTGACATAGGGAATATTTGTTTGGAGTGCCTATAGCTTTTTAATGGAGCGCTGATAGAACCATCCTAGTTATCTTCAAGTGTCCTCTTTATTAATTCAATTAGTTTAATTTTTAAACCTTACTGTTGTTGATTCTTCATGCTTGGAAATGCAGATTAAAACTATCTCGTGAGGAAGGCGAACCGGAAAGGATGAATGAACAGATTATGATATTACAGAATAAGGTTTAACAGGGTTACTTTTAAAGCTTTATTATGTAATAATTATGTATGTTTTTATGCTTTGTTTTGTGGTCAACAATTTAAACATAACTTTCTCTTACTGTATGCAGTTGCTTGAAGCCCTTGACTGGAAACTTATGCATGAATCAGATTCCTCAACTTTTCAGGTTCTAAGAAAGCGTAACTGAATCTGAAGGCTTCTATTGTTTGAAGATTATCTTTCTTGTAAACTCACCTTGTTGCTGTTTTAATGCTACAGAGAGGAATTTCTGAGGCCATGGATGTTCTAAATGATAGTAATCTGTTGGGGTCCAGTAAGGTAAGATATAGGTTCCCTTATACTATGTTCCCTTATAATTTCTCACATGTTTATATTTTGTTGATCTTTCATCTATAAAAACAGAGGTGGTAAATGAAATTTCTCACATGTTTATATTTTGTTGATCTTTCATCTATAAAAACAGAGGTGGTAAATGAAATGAAACTTCAATTTGAAAGGTGAACCTGTCTTTAACCTATATTATGTTGAGATTTATGACTTATGAGAAACAAAGACTTTGAACAAGATAATGCTCTTTCCTTCTGAAAGTATAGCCTCCCAAATTAAGACAGGCCTTAGAGATATATGTATTTGAAATGGGTCCCTTGGTGCCTATTTAAAATCATAAATAAATCCCTTCTATATAGATTTTAAGTCTTATCCACAATCAATGTGGGATATAGCCTTTAGAATTTTCAAAAACATGCCTTTTTGCTATATTATTCTTCTGTAATCAATGAAGGACTTCAGACCTACTTGTTTAAGATCATGTATGTATTTGAAATGGGTCCCTTGGTGCCTATTCAAAATCATGCCTAGCCCGGGCTTCCATAAATAAATCCCTTCTATATAGATTTTCAGTCTTATCCACAATCAATGTGGGATATAGCCTTTAGAATTTTCAAAAACATGCCTTTTTGCTATATTTTCAAGTTCAGTTGCCATCATGTCTTAGGTATAATTGGCATTTTATTGCCAGCCTGTAACCAAAACTTAACCCAAGCCTTATGCCATATCATACCATTTAGAGGCACTTCTCATTATACCCCAAAAGAATTTGCATTGCTATCGATATTACCCCAGAGCACATTATTTTTCGCAGTTGAATCGGTATCATATTGAGTTATGGTAGCTACCCTAGGGTGACCGTTCCTGATATCCATTAGCAGCAAGTTTTATGCTCCTCCTTTCTTGCTACAACTTGGATATGCTGCAATGTCTATTTTAGTAAGACATTGTGATTGCTTATGAAAACAATACATGTTGTCATCACAGGAATCAGCATCACCTTGGCTTGGTTCAGTCAATGAAGAGAATGAATTTCTACGTATGCAGGTATATCTGCCTTGAACAGTGTTTATTTTTAATTATAATCATCGTAACCTACTGGGGGGGTGGGGGGAGGACTCCACAGGACTTGTGTCTCCAAATTATTAAATTTTTCCACAATTGCATTACAATTAAGCTCATTTGGTCACAGGCTATTCAAAACCAATCAGAAATGGATACACTACGCAAGAAACTTGACTTCTGCATAGAAGAGAAAAACAAATTGGAGAGGTAAATTGTTCCCTTTTTCTTGGATTTTCTCTCTACTATTTATGAACTTTGTCTAGTTACTAAAAATCTTTCTAGCCTTTAGTTAATAGTTTTCTCTTTCCCTAGCTAATAGTTAATCGAGAGGCTAGTTAATACCTTAGTCATCCAGTGATTCTTCTCTTTTATTATGTTTTGGTTTTTAAAGAATATTGTTACATCACTTTGCAACCATCTGTTCTACTATCATCTGTCATTTGTAAATATATTATTTGAAATGGATGATGATTCGTAGCCACACCATAATGATTTCACATACTTGCAGGCATGTTAATGATTTGGTAGCAGAATTAGAAGCAGAGAGATCTTTAAAAGCAGCCATGATGGAAGAGATGCAGAAATCGCAACTTGATCTGACTCCACTAACATCTGATCACCTGACCGGTATATCTTTGAATGATCAGACGGGGCTTAAAACCATGGTGGATGCAATTGCTGCTGCAAGCCAAAGAGAAGCAAAAGCTCATGAAATTGCAGTCGTTTTGTCCAAAGAAAATGACGAACTCAGGACGAAACTTAAGGTCTTGATAGAGGACAACAATAAACTGATTGAAATATACGAACATGCAGTTGCAGAGAATAAAACCAGTGGTGGAGCTCAGAATTCTCAAGAAGAAAACACTGAAGATCAGAACAGTCACTTCACTGGATTTGCTGAAGAAAAGGAGTTAGAGAGAAAAAAGAATGTTGAGAACCTAGAACATCAACTTGTTGAAATGCATGAAGAGAATGAGAAGTTACTTGGTCTATACGAGAAAGCCATGCAAGAGAGGGATGAATTTAAAAGAATGCTCTCTTCCGATAGACAGATGCTTGTGGAAGTAAAGGCAGACTTTAGTTGCCCAGAAAAGCTTGTTATGGTGGATGAAGGGGAATCTACGAATTGTGATGAATCTTCTATATCTGGCAAGGAAGATATCAAGAGAGAGGAAGCTGATTTATTTGGATCATGTGCGCAGGATGAATCAGAAGATATCCAGATAGAGAACCCGACTACTGCTGCTAAAGAAAAAGATTTATTGGAGGAATCTTTATTTGAAGTGAATGTGCAGGATGATTATTACAGCCACAGTTATGGAAGTCCACAAACAAATGATTATCTTGATATAGATGAACATCCTAGCTTTGTGGATGCAAGAAGCGTTATAGAGTGTGATTACTTGGAGCCAGATATGCAAGAGAGAGTAAAGACTAATGAGTTAGAAGTATTAGGTGAAGGTATAATGATTTCCATGGAAAGTGGTTTTCCAGGATCGAATTGTCTTGAGAATATTCAGGTGGATGAGACGAAAAAAAATGCTAGCAATGACATGGACATGGAAGCAAAGTCATCAGATGCCACTGGGATAGAGGTGTCAAAGGATTTATTTTCAGTCAGATTGAAGCTGGACAAAGTACAAGAAATGCTTTTGCATTCAACTCGGACTATTACTGTGTTTGGGTCACTTGAGAGAGCAATCATTGAGATTGAAGAGCTCTCAAGAGAAATTGAAGCATTAGATAATAGAATTTGTGTGAAAAGGCAGGAGTACACGTCGTCCAAGCTCCTTTCCTCGGAGATGCTGGAAAAAAGAGAGCTAATTGATAAGAAGTTAACGGCACTAAAATACTCTGTATCAAGCTTCTATTCATCAGTTGGTTATTTTGAACAGCGTGAAATTCAAGCAAGGGAAAAGTTAAATGTGGTGTTGTCTAGGTTAAACCAAAAGAATCAAGAGTTGGCTCGTCTTGAAGTCCATAAAGATGAAACCGAGGAAGCTCAGAACAAGATTCAACTATCGGAAGTTGAACTAAAGAACAATATTACAGAGTTGAAAGGGAAAATAGAGCAAGAGAACAGAAGGCAAGAAAATGAAAAGGTCCTCATTGCCATAGACAATGTTGACAAAACAGAGGCCCACGTGTTGCAAAAAAACTGGCAATTGGGTGGTAAAGCTACTGATTTGCTGAAATCTGAGGAAGAGAAAACAAAGCTTCAACTTGAAATGAAGCAGGCTCGACATAAACTTGGGATCACAAGAAGGGAAGCTGAAGTGCTGAACAGCAAGTTCGAACAGGTGGCGAGTAAAATACAAGTTGTTCAAATGGAAATCATGAAAGGTTCGAAAATGGTGGAGGAGATGGACCACAAGCTTCAGAGTAACATCGAAGAGAGGAAACTTGTATTGGAAATGAAAGAAAATGGAATGACTGAATTTGAAAACCTGATTTTCGAATATCAGCAATCTTTGTTCGAATCACAATTGAAAGAGGAAGAGACAAAGATTTTGGAAGAAGAACTGCAAGTCGAATTGAGAAGAACAGAAGAGTTGCAGACTGCAAGAACTGCAGCTACAAAGAGAAAGGCTCAACTATTGGAAGAAACAATGTGCCATTCAAGCTTTTTATCTGACAAGATAGAGGAAGAGCTCCAAAATGTAAGGCAATCTTTTATGGAGTTGAAGTCATTGCTTGGAGATGGGTGCTCAAGTGAAGCTTTCTGAATTATTTAGCTCATATTACTCGTAAATAAAACTCAGCATGCATTCTCATGGTTATCATATGAGCTCTGATTTAGTAGTACTATTTTTTCGTCTGTGGGTCACATGTTGTGAATACCCAGAACAGAACAATGTAAGGAAACAAACTTGAGCAAGTTGATCTTATGCTTTCCACGAGCATGTTCTTATTTTTACGTGTAATTTGTTTGGGGCCTTTTGCGGGGTGTGTAAAGTGAGTCTAATTAGGCTGTCGGATTTTCGAAGTTGGTTTTCTACTCGTTTCTAGCTTGAAAATAGAACTCATTAGCAAGTTCATGGGCTGTTAATATTGGATGTGCAGGTAGTTTTAGTGTTCAAATGATGCAACTGTGTCAAGAATTGGATGTGTCAAATTGTTTTTATCTGCCTCTTTCCTTGATGTGAGTTTCAAATGAGAGTTGGGTTCTCTAAAACGATAAGATACAGGGCACTGGAAAAAGTTTTATGAATTGAACTCGTTTCATTTCAAAAGATGCAACATTTTCTTATACGATAAAATTGTATAGAAAAAAGTTAGATTTGTGCTATTATTTCAAGATTTCTTCTAATACTTGTAGTTTTACCCTTTCTAGGTGGTTAAATGACGAGATCTGAGTCATTTTTCTTAAATGCACAACAATAAGCCCCAAAAGAGAAGCTGCTGTAAAATTATTATAGTAGTGAGATAAAACTACTCTTTTGTACCTTTTTTTAGGACAAGTAACAAACCCCCAAAATGGGATATATTCATATATATATCAAAAAAGCTCGACAACCTAGTGCAGTATCGAAAATCAGCAAAAAAGGAAATTAAAAGTTCAGTAGTGATTTAACTACTTGTATCAACATAAAGATCTCAATAAACAACAGCTCCTAATTACTGAAGCATATAATGGAAAATACCCATTGTGGACTAACAGGAACTAGCTTTCTAAGCGGGCACAGGTCTGTCTAGCTTCTTTCTTAGTTATGGGTGGTTGTGGAGGGTGCCAAGTAAAATTCACAATTCAATATTGAATAGTTAATTAAGTTTAAAATTAATACTTATATACTTTACTGGAAGAAAGGGGGTAAAAAAAAAATTCATGAGGCACATTGTTAGGCCATTCTTTTGTGACATTCTTTTCAGAGATTTTTTTTTGCAAAAAAATGATAGCAAATATTTGAAGACTATTGAATAGGAAAGGATCCTTTACTATTACCACTACTTTCCCTGCAATTGTAGCAGTATCAACACGGACACTCGTCAACTTCAGGGAGGTATTAGCTTGCTCAAAATTATTTGACTGCTCTGTGCGTAAATCATACCCTCTCCACCTGTCGAAATAAAAATGAGCAAACCATGAAATACGAAAGATATTTGAGTAAAGAGTTCAACAATATCTATCATGTTCGCAAAATCATGAAGTAGCAATGTAGCATATTCAAAAGGTCAGTTCCCCACAATAAATATACCCTATTTAATCTTTTCAACCTATTCCTCAATTGTTGATACACCACCAGGTCCACCACATGGGAAGAAAGATACTTCTACAGCTCTCAGAGACTAAGACGGAAACTCATAATATGTTTGTACAACAGAATTTTACGTTCCAGATTATTTCAAATTAAATACAGATGTATAAAGTTGGAGTTACTTAACCAACCTCTGGGAAAGTGCTCAAAATTATTTGACTGCTCTGTGCGTAAATCATACCCTCTCCACCTGTCGAAATAAAAATGAGCAAACCATGAAATACGAAAGATATTTGAGTAAAGAGTTCAACAGTATCTATCATGTTCGCAAAATCATGAAGTAGCAATGTAGCATATTCAAAAGGTCAGTTCCCCACAATAAATATACCCTATCTAATCTTTTCAACCTATTCCTCAATTGTTGATACACCACCAGGTCCACCACATGGGAAGAAAGATACTTCTACAGCTCTCAGAGACTAAGACGGAAACTCATAATATGTTTGTACAACAGAATTTTACGTTCCAGATTATTTCAAATTAAATACAGATGTATAAAGTTGGAGTTACTTAACCAACCTCTGGGAAAGGTCATGATTTCATCAATTCCATCAACTTCTTTCATTTTTTTTTTATCAAGCCATGAAATGTAGCTCCTAATCACTTGACAGGTGCATCCACACTAAAAAATTAGATTTAAATATAATTTGTACGTTCCTATGCATCTAAAGAACAAATGTATGGGATCGGAAAATTTTTAAGGAAATATGAAATTAATATCTAATGACGGGAAAAATTAACAAAAGAAGTATTGTAGACAATAATGAATAAAATTAAGGTCTAAATTTTTTTTCTTACACCAAGCACCATAAGAGCGTCCTGTTGCTGGGAAAAAAATTCTCAGAAAGACAACATTATATTGGAACATGCTAACTCTCCCGATCAAATAATTTAATTTGATAATGCTTACCGAAAAAGATAACATAATTAGGTAATTTAAAATCATATAATTTAAATTTTACCTTTTAAGAAAATAGGCCATGGGAGGTTTACAAAATCCAATCTCAAGATACCAACTATATCCAGTCCCAATAATTTCATAAAAGTGGAGAAAGAAAATGAGTACATTAGACCTATTCTTACCTTAACTTTTTCCATCTGTTTTCTTTGTCGAACTACTTCCATAATTGTTGGCTCTCTAGTGAAATCATTGTGTAATGTCTTCGTCACTTAAAGGATCAACAATATTACAGCAAACAAAGGTACTAGGAAATAAATAGAAAATAATCAAAAAAAAGTAAAAGAAAAAACGAAGAAATATTGAAGATAAAGAGAAAGTTACGCTATCAAGTCATACAAAAAGAAAGTCAGAAAATTTACATACGGAAATAGACATTTGTCAAATTTTGAAGTAGAAAAGAGCTCACCTTCATAGGTTGCATCAACTCAAACAGCCAGGTGCATATAAAACGATTATTTTGCAGCGATTTATTTATTTTTGTAATTCTAAATGTTCAGTTTTTGGGAAAGGGACAACAGACTATCATAATTTTTTGTGATCTTTGGTAACTATATCATAATCCTAGTATTTCTAGATTAGATATTTAGAAACAAACCCTTACTTTGAGTTTCAAAAAAACAAACGAAAAAGAAAACATGCGAATAGCTTCAGAGTTGCAGTTTTTGTCAATATGGTTTTCTGTGATCACTTGCTTCAACTTGGGTATCAGGTATTATATTTTGAAAATTTATTCATTAGTTTCACTCATTTTATAAATATTTTATGTACATAATATGCACGAATTATGAAAACAGTAACCATTCTAAGCAATGAATTAAAACAAATGAATGCCTATAATGGAGGTTATAGGTTTTTCTCTCTTATTGGCATTTTATCGAACATGTTATCTGTAACATACCATAATTACCAGTTTGCACAGGACACTGTAATTCCTTGAGCCCTTTTTATACCTGAAACTTTAGGCCAAATTAGATGAGACGCAGAGATTTGGAAAATAACAAATCAATTAGAATAAACACACAAAATGTATATAATTAAAATTAATTGATATATATTAAACATCCCAAGAAAAACACAGTAAATCTGTTTGAACATCAAAATTGAAATTTCCTTCATAGAACTCAACTGAAACATACAATAAGGAATAAATTTACATGGAATTCCTTAGATTTACTGAATAGAATAAATCAAGGAGTTTCATTTTGTAAATTCGTTAATTGCGGCAGCTAAACTCAGAGAGGAAGAGATCAACTTTGAAGTAGAGTGAGAAGAGGATGCCTTGTTAATGAACACTCAAACCATGATTCAAATTCAGCGTTACAGCTCAGAACTGAAATCGAGAGAGAGATAGAGGAAACGATAAGTTATATGACTCAGACAAATCTGAACTAAAGCCAGACTAATCTGGACTAAACGTGGACGAACCTGGACGAAACCCAACAGGAACAAAATTCCTGTTGTGGTTTTATATTCTTACGTTGATTTAGCCTCTAGTTTTTCCAACATTTGAAACAAGGCAAACCTATAGAGCCTGTGATGTCTTCTGCCAACATACCTGGAGAGCCTGTGATGTCTTCTGCCAGCATCAACAGCATATGGCTTCTTTTTCAACTTTACTAATTTGCTACAATGCTTTTGCGAAGTGCACGAAAAGAATGGTTAAAAGAGCACATAGGCACTCGCTTAATATTTTGTCCTGCATATACATTATACAGACAGAAAGGCATCAAGATGACAAGCATATACTCTATTTATATATACATTTGAATGGATTATATAAAGCATGCATTGAGTTCATGATTTACCTTTGCAAAAAGCAGCAGAATGAGAGATTCTTTTAACAAGTATAAGGGAGATTGTTCGCCTGTTTTCTGGACCAGGATTGTATTAAACCAGAATATGTCTTCAAACCTATTGTTTTTGGATGCACATGTCTTCTCCTTTTTGGGTAGGTTTAGGAGGAATGTGATGCATTATGAAGCTAAAGAATCAACTTCTTGAAGAGTACACACTGGATTGGACTTGACAAAATATTTGTACTCTGGTATGAGCGGCGCCCAAGACACATGAAGGATTATGGGAAAATGTTCTACGCAATGTTAACATCCCATATAACTATGATGACAAAAATTGCTATTGATTGAATTCTCCCAAAAATCTTATCTAGTAAAGACAAGTATCTTTCATCTACCACGCAATGACAAAAGAATCAGATTTCAGTTGGCATGGTGATGAATTCAACTCATTTGTTTAGATGCAGGAGACAAGCATCTCATATCAGTTAAAAACTTCAAATCCATACCCTTAATCATAAGAATGTTCAATTATTTCTCTCCAATGCAAAACATCAAGAAAGCTAAAAGGAAAATGACATATAGGTAATAACATATTTGCAGAAGTTACAGGTATTGGACTGTTCGAAACCAAGATAAATAACTACTCTAATCGCCATGTGAGATGTAGAATACGCTAGTTATATTAGTAATGTTGGTCAAATCTTTGAAGAACCATAAACTGTTAGTAGAGCAGGTACAGAAAGAAAACAAAAATAGAAATTAACATAAAAAATATATCAGTTGTCAACTAAGAACTTGTACAAGACTATCCCTCTAGATCTCAGGAGCATTCATCGTCAAAACTGCCGTTTAGACTTCTTTTTAGAATCTAAAGATATTAGACTATCAACTTCTACACCTTACGAGCCAGAGTTCTCTGCTTTGTTTCATGCTGGACAACTTTTTCCTCCACAGGGAGGCCCTTATGCCGCCTCACACCATCAATAAGTTTTCTTGCTGTATTGGGTAGAACGCTAGAACCGTCTCCAAACTCTTCTTTCTCCTCTTCAGTTTTGGGTATGAAGAAAGGATCCTCAGGAAGTGCTTCCCAATGACTAAGAACAAGTAGAGCACTTGAAGCTCCAGAGGTCCATCTCCTCAGCTCATCTGCAAAACCAAAGCTCTCTGCAACTGGCACATATGCATGCACAGTGAACAAAGGAGACTCTTCCTGCATTTCTTCCTTTAAAACTCTGGCCCGTCTACGAGCAAGCACTGCATACAAAGGACCCAATTATTCTGTTGGGGTGTTCAATTCACAAAAATACAAGCCTTCCACAAGACGAGGTTTCCTTTGCAGTACAGCAGCCTTGCAGGCATCCTTGACAGCTGTCATAACTTGTCCACTAAAGATGCCATATTGCTCTGCTTGCTGATGAGAAGTTTCAGACTCATTTGATTGCCCAAACAATGGGGAAATGTAAGCCTAAACAATAAATGCCAAACCCCACATAGGTTCATTGCACAAAGGACCAGCCGCTGACGCAAGTTGAAAGTTGAAACCCAGACATAACACTGCTCTTGAGAGTTGAGACTCTCAGCTTCTTGACACAAGGCATTAGTTGTCACTGTTGATGCCTGGTCTGCCGCATTCCCATTGCTGTATACATCCACAAAGCCCAATCTCTCAGATACATAAGATGAACCCCGTATAAGAGCAGAAGAATCAACCTTATTTGCTTTTAAGTCAGGCGTGAGGAGGATGTTAGGACCAACCTGTCTAGGTCCCAGTGCCCAGATCCTCTTTAAAATGTTCTGCCACAATGTTTTACATTTCTCAACCAAACCCTTGTCTATTTCAGAGCCCCCATATAAATCACTCTCAACAGCATCCATTATGCATTTTTTAAGTGATTCAATTGAATTGTCATCTTCCACAAAGCTAACTTTCTGAGCTTCCAAATTTTTATATGTCTGACCAGTTTTGCCCCCAATAATATCTCCAAGTAAATCAGAATTCTCATCAAGCACCTTAGTTAGGGCTTTAGGAAGCTTCACGACCTGCACACGAACAACACACCTTCCATTGGGTGTTGTTTTCGCTATGAAGTCGGAGCTCCCAGTTAACAATTTTAGATTCTCTAATGGATTGGATCCCTCGTCTTCAATAGTCTCTCTAAAAGAGACAAGAGGTGGAGAGACTTCCAAGCCTACCTTTGCAAATCTCTCTTTCAAATCCTTGATGCATCTTTCAAGATGAACCTCACCAGCAGCAGCAAGCACATGCTCCCCTCTACCAGAAACAGTGACCTCCACAAAAGGGTCTACACGGTTTAAGAGCCTCAAGCCTTTCATTAGTGCACCTATATCAGCAGGATAAGAAGGCTCAATTGCAACTTTCAGGGTAGGTGCAACCTGGAAAACCATACTGGAGAACGGCCAACAGCTCTTTGTTGATGAAAGTGTTGCACCTTTCAATATATGCTGGCCAAGGCCTCGAATAGCAACAACATTTCCCGCCTTCACAGATGCCACTGGTTTTTCAAGCCTTGACCCATCATTAGATACAGGGAATGCAACTCAGCTTCCTGCACATGCTTATTCATTGTTTCTCCCTTCAATGGGGCATATAACGCTGAAAGGACAAATCTTCTGTCCTGAACAAAGAACCCCACTAGAAATCCTCGCAAAAGCGAGGAAGCACTCATCTGAATCACCATTTCCACTATCTTCTGTAGAATTGTTTATAATCTCCCCATGTAGGCCCCTCTGAGGTAACATCTTTAATGGAACAGCAAACATCTTCGACACAAAAGCAACACATGGCGCTTCGGGCCTTGAATCACAAGCCTCGACAGATTTCCTCACAAGCTCTGCCACAGCAAGTACATCAGAGCTAACCCTGTCATCAACAATTTCTCTCTTAGGAAGCAAGCGCAAGATCCTAAAAGACTGCGCCACCCTAGGGTCTGGCATATACTTCACCACCATAGACAAAATTGCATCCGGAAGCCAATGGCACATGACAGCTTGAAGCACTAATTTTGGGTCTTTGTTCTGTAGTTCTCGGGGAGGTACAGACAAGTTGAATTTCTCAATGACTTTTTTAAGTATTTCTTTGTCGCCATCCACTTCTAGAGAAGCCTGATAGACCTGGGTTGAGCCTTACTATTTCCAGCTACTCCCTTCTTGCCCACAATCATCTTAGTCTTGAGAATGTAATACCGAGGACCCCATAAAGCCTTTTGCAATGCGTTTGAACTTGCCCCTAGCTTAGAAGCATAAAACTCAGCAAAATCACTAATACAAATTCCCCACCCATCCAATGCACACACAAGGCAACATTCCCCTTTTGTGGCTGAAAAGTATCTTCTTCATCATCCTCAATAAACTCAAGATTCTCATCATCCAACTCATCTGATATCGCAAGAATCAAATCAATGTCAGACAAATACTTCTCCGACTTATAAGCACTCTTTATTACATTAACCTCATGAACAATTCTCTGCAGCCGATTATATGCCTCCGTAGGACTCAATTTCAATTCACAAATTAATCAATCAATCTTATTCAAAACCAAACACGGCGTAAGCTTCTCAATCCAAGCTTGACACAATACTGCGTGAGTCTGAATATGAACCCCTCAACCGCATCAACTAAAACCAAACCCCATCACTCAAACGAACTCAAATGAGCAGCAGTTGATACCTCACTACAAAAATCCACATGACCCGGAGAGTCTATAAGGTTTATTGAATGATCTTTATACTGAAGAGCAATAGAAGAGCTCTTCATCGTAATAGCCCACCTTTGTTCTTCATCAAAATAATCCATAAATCTAAGCCTACCCACTTGCTTCGGGTGTAGAACTCCCCCTCCAGAGGAGGCAATCAAGTGATCAGCAAGCGTGGTTTTACCATGATCAACATGAGCAAGAATACAAATATTTCGAATTTTCCCAGTTTCAAAATCACCCATTTCAAAACCACTATTATAAACACCCACAAGAGTTGGTTAGCACCAGCAAATTTGATAAAAACTTTAGCACTAATTCAACAACAATAAAACCCTAATAACAAAATTTCAAGAAAAGCAAAACCCCTAGAAAGATTTGTGGGAAACAAATTATTTGTGTGTGCACTTGTTCAATCCAGAGATTCTGGGTTGAATTTATATGTATGAACAGATTCTGGGTTGAATTTATATGTATGAACAGATAATGGGTTGAATTTATACACTCTAAAATTTGGTTTGATGCAAAGAAGAAAAACAAACCTATAATTTATCAACAAAAAAAACAAACCAACCTACAGGGCAAGAAGCGAGGCGTTGCACAGCCGTTTCCTCCTGTCTATCTAATGTTTCCGCACGAATTATATAGAAAAAAAATACAATACATACATATGCAAAATTTACGTACGAAATTGATATTTACGCATGAGATTTTGATATTTACATATGTAGAGTTTATAAGAATGGTTTAATTATGGTTATATATTTATGACAATATTTTTGATAGGACTTACATATAAAAATATCAAAATTCATGTAGAAATATAAATTTCTATTTACATATCATCATCATTCATAAAAGTATCCTTTATAAAAGTATCTGATTATATGAAAAATTAATTAAGGTTGTATTGATGCATACTAGACTTCGAAAAAGGGCTAGACCGGTTCAAATGGGTCGGATTATAGATAAATCGAGTTAAATTTGGGTCAAGTTAAAATAACTCAAATTTTTTTGAATTGAAAATAAGAAATTCGTAGCTTAAGTTAGGCCGGCCGGTTCGGCAGTCCAGCCGAAGGGCCATTTTTTTTTTTGTAGGCAATTGCCTCCGATTAACATTAATTATCCAGTCCCTTTAGCTTGAGTCATGTCAATTGTAGCTCACGTATTTGTCTTTTACACCTTTGAGGTGCCAGTACTAAAATATGGTTGATGTAAGAATGAAGCCACTAGCTGTCCAAGGTCCTACAAACATACGATGCATGTTCCATGCATGATATTAGAAGTTTAGAACCTTGCAGTCTTTCCTTAAATTTGGTCTCCTGGAGCTGTGGCACTCTGCATAAGTAGCTTTTTTAAGAAACCATAAGTAGCGCTTTTTTGGAAACCATAGTTTCTCCCAGGCATCCCACTGTATGGCTACTAAGTCATACAGTGGGCTATTATTGGTCTAAGTTATACTGGAACAGTTGGTAGAAATTCTGTGGGAGTAACACGTGTATACATTGCTGTTGCAAAATGGAAGGTGCGGAAATTAATAAAAGCTTACTCGCTCTGAAGGAATGCATTAGAGCTCTTGACAATGACCAGGGTCATATTCCGTTCAGAGGAAGTAAACTGACTGAAATTCTTCGAGATTCATTTGTTGGTGATTCACGCACTGTTATGATATCATGCATCTCACCAAACTCCGTGAATTCAACTACTTAAAAGAAAAAAGTTACATAACACACTTTTTTTATTTGTTCTTGTTTGACGTTGTCTTCACTTTCGATAAATAAATTATAAAAATAAAGAAAAAAAATTGACCCGTGGGTTGGGCCAAAATCGGGTCGCTCCAAAATGGTCCAAATTTTCATGGGCTAAAAAATTCAGGTCCAACCTAATTTTTGGCAAGCAGGTCCGGGTCCATTTTACAAGCTCTATACATAATTGTAGTTTTTAGAGTAAATACTTGTGTTTTTAAAGTATGGAATGGTTTTATTTGTTTTTAATAATTTGTAGAAGCCGAGATTTTTTGCTTTTTAAAATCAAAAATCGTGTGGAGTGCATTTGGATCAATTGATAAAAATTTGAATGGATGTACCAACTATTCTGAATTTTTAGTTTTAAATAAAATGACCTACGTGTGACTTCGGAAAATTGATCTGCAACTAAAATTCAAAGAGTGCAGGGCTTGTTTAAGCAGGAGAAAGTGTTAGGAACCCATACTTCCGTAAAATACGGTTACCGCTTTCCTAAAATTTAAATAAGTTGCCTTAAAAAGAGTGTAAAAGTGTGTATTTAGTCTTTTGTTTTTAGGTGGATCGTGTCATATGTGCCAAAAAATGTCTTTTTCTAAATTATCTAAGTGTGTTATTTTGAAAGCAATTTTGAGCATCTTTTCCTAAGGGCGGGAGATTTTTTATTTGAAAGTCTTTTGAAAACTACTTGTAAATGTCTTTTGAAAAGTTATTTTTTGATTGTTTCATTAAAATAACGTCTTTTAGGATTTTGTAAATTATTCTTTAAAATTTATTTTTCAAAATGGTCATATATATATATATATATATATATATATATATATATATATATATATATATATATATATATATATATATATATATATATATATATATTTGTAAGAAAATTAATGAGTTCATTTTAGTTTGAAAAATATTTTATTATATAATAAAAATAGTGATGAAAAATTAAAATTTAAATAAGGAAGATAATTTTTGGAATCTTTTTGTCAACTAGGAAATGTGACTTAAACTATTTCCGATTTTAGTCTAAAATTTATTCTAATAACCTAATTGATTCAATTTTAAAATATCTCATTAAATTTTTGTTTGAAAATTATTTTTATGTGACAAAATAAAATCAAGTATTAAAAATAGGGTTGGAGTTACCCATGAGAATGGAAGTCATAAAAGTAACCCCAAACACTTCAAAAAAATAAAAGTCCAGTATAAATGGGCCTTAAATTTATTTTTTGGGCATGAAAACCATTTAAATTGTTTTAAGGCCCAACCATAATTATAAATCACCAAATTCAAAAATTACAATCATTTTCTAAGTTCATTATGAAAATATCCTTCAATTTTTGTTTCGCTTGATTTGTTATTAGCAAATACACGTAAGTATACACGATCGACTAGCAATATAATGGCAAGAAAAAATATCGTTCTCCCAAAGAATTAATAATAATTACTACCAAATACTAGCACTTAACCAAATTAATTTTATTTATACAGTTGAATTTAAAACTAATAACTAAAACTAATTAAAATTAATGACTATGCTTGTCAGACCCCGAATTTTATGAAATATAAAATTTAATTTTTCTTCATATATATTTTTTCATGAAACAGTAAGTGGTTAAATTAACGAAATTGAAAGTTAAGGATGTTATGTACAAATTTTATTTTGTCGGACAATATTCGCTTTGTTGGGGAATATTCGTTTTGTCGGGGAATATTCGTGTCGTACGACGGCGCCGAAATAACAAATTATTGGTGGACCCCACAACGGAATATTTGTCGGATATAGAAAACGACAGAAGTAACATTTTTAATAAAAATAGTCAACGGTGCTAACTGTTAAAATACTGGTGATAAAAGAATAGTAGCATACGGTAATTTATGGTATTTTACTGTAGCATGCGATACTCTACAGTAGCACACGGTATTGCACAGTGTCTCATATTATTGACACCGTAACTGTTACGCATCATTTCATCGATAATTGTCACTGCATAATATTTTATATTATCAATTCAATTATTGTTGCTACACAGTATTTTGCATTATTGATTCAATAATTGTCATTACACTGTATTTCATATCATTGAGTCAATAATTGTTGGTGCACTGTAGTTTAAAATTATTGAATCTAATAATTGTCACAGTAGCAAATACACTATAATTTATATTATTAAATTAATAAAAATATGTAACGTGTTTCTTACATTATTGTGGTAACATTATTTTATATGTTGGACTCACAGGAAGAATAAATAAATAAATAAAAAATAAAATAATTAATTTTACTATTTGAAATAGTAACGTGAATAGTGACGTGAATAGTAACGTGAATAGTGACGTGAATAGTAAGAAACATGTGGGACCCACTGTGGGGCCCACATGAAATGTGAGAAATGTGAATTTGCTGAAGTTGGTTGGTGGAGGCTGCGTAGCAGCCTCTGCTGAATTTTTTTTCTGTTCACCTACCACGCATAGTAACTTCTTTTCTCCTATAAATAGCTTGCTCAGCTGAATAGAAAAATCACACCTAAAACATAGAATTTTTCTATAAGAATTTTATGAGTTTTTTCTGAGAATAGTAAGGTTATTTTGAGTGTTTGAAAGCCAAAAGGAGTGCATAAAATTTTTAAGTAAGTCTTTTATTAAAGAGTAGTAATTTCATAAATTCCTATTTTTCACGGTATTCATAAATCTTCCTTTAGAAGACTCTTCTTTAAGAAGATTCATTTTTAAAAGCTTTATTTGGAAGATTTATTTTGAAATATTACTTTAAAAACTATTTTAAAGTTGTTATATTATACTACAAAAATTATGTTAAATATATATAATTTTGATAGTTCATAATATATGAATTATCATACACCTTGAAATTTATATGTGGTAATTACTAATTTTATTAAAAATATATAGGTTGATCAATCTCATTTAAATCAATATCCAGTCACGTGTTAAGGTAAGGAATATTATTTTTTCACACTCTTAAATTTATTATGGTAAGGAATGTCATTCTTTTCACACTCTTAAACTTACTACGGTAAGAATGTCATTTTTTTTCTTGTAAGGAATACCATTAATTTCATACTCTTAAATTTACTGTGGTAAGGAATATTATCTTCTTTCATATTCTAACTTACTACGGTAAGGAATATCATTCTTTTCACACTCTTAAATTTATTACGGTAAGGAATATCATTCTTTTCACACTCTTAAATTTATTACGGTAAGGAATATTATTTCTTCACACTCTTAAATTTATTATGGTAAGAGATGTCATTTTCTTTCATACTCTTAAACTTACTACTGTAAGGAATATCATTCTTTTCACACTCTTAAACTTACTATGGTAAGGAATATCATTCTTTTCACACTCTTAAATTATTACGGTAAGGAATGTCATTTTATTTTTCTTACTTGTAAGGAATATTATTTTTTTCACACTCTTAAATTTATTATGGTAAGGGATGTCATTTTCTTTCATACTCTTAAATCGAAACTTATTATGGAACTATTGCTTCTATAATTCCTGAAAATATTATATGTTCCATAATAGTTGAACTTCATTATTTCAACTGAACCTTCCTATTTTCTGAACCTTTCTATTGAACTGTAACCGTTATTCTGAACGGTGGATCTTGAATATCATTTTTAAATTTCACTCCATATCATGTTGACAATTTGGACATTGTTTGAATCTGCACAAAGTAAACTTCCGATACTTATTGTTTATCTTGTTTCTTCTGTTCATCATTTATATCACTGTTATTTGTATTAACCATCAAGAATCAAGCTGTTGTGAATATCTGTGGTCGGGGGCACAGATGTGATATAATTGTTGAACAGATGATAGGTTAAAGGCGATATACTAGGTTAAAGGCGATACATCTGTTCGGTGTCTTTTATGGCACGTGGTGAATGTTCTCTTTGGCCCGTAGTGCAAATATGAACTGTTGATTGGTATGATTATGACCAAAGGCTGAATCTGGTATAATCATGACCGTTGGTATTATATTGAAAGTTCTCTTTGGCCCGTAGTGCATAGATGAACTGTTGTTTGGTATGATTATGACCAAAGGCTGAATCTGATATAATTATGACCGCTGGTGCTATATTGAATATCTTTGGCCCGTAGTGCAAATATGAACTGTTGATTTGCATGATTATGAGCAGGAACTGTGAATTTTTATTATCATGACTAATGGTATTTCAGATGATAAAAGTTGATGATGTTTTTACTAAAAAGAGAAGCGAGTGGACATTATGGTCTGCATTATTCTTCTAATAGATTACTCATTCCGCTGCTTTTATTGATCTGAACATTGTTTAAAAATTTAACTGCAGTTTTTGATATAAACCTTGTAGTCTATTGTATTCTATCAAGAACTCAACTATTGAAGGCTAATGATAATTTATTCGTCATTATCTTAGTCATGATATTTCTTATTGGGCTATTTGAGCTCACCCTTTCTTTTGTTCCATTGTTTTTCAATAGGAGATGAAAACGTAACGGGGTCTAGCCGGGGGATGGAGTGAGAGTCCGAGGAATAACTATCCTAGTCTTCACGTATTGTAAAATAGTGTGGCAATAATAGTGAAGACTTAGTTGTGTATTATTATACACTGTATTGTTGTACGTTGTGCTTTGTTGTAATAATTTTGTTGTAGTCTTTTGACGACTCAAGTTTGGGCTGTGTGGGCCCAGATTTGAGGGCGTCACAATGCTAATCTAATAACAAGGATTTAATCAGATAAAAAAAATTAAGATTACAATATCCCTCAATACTTCATTTAAATCTCTTTACTTTCTTTTTAATTATAAGGTCACGATAAATTGTTAACCGAGAATTCCAATTTATTTATAAGCCTATTCCGATTAGCATAAAAAAATATGTATTCTAATAAAAATTACTATATTCTTATGCAATTTAAATTAGAACAGATTCATTAAGATCATATTGCCTTAATGGTTACACATGATATATAGGTATATTCTTATCCTATACACAAATTATGAATTCAATCATAAGAAGAATAACATAATCACATGTCATTACATTCAAATCTAAACCTATAATCCATTTCTCAATTTCATATAGATTATCACACTAATTACTTAGCTGTTAGTAATTAAACATTATGCACAAAAATATATTGAACCAATTCATATAGTGCCAATAAAATAAAATAAAAATCAATTTAAACTATACATCAGGTTCAATTGCAATCTTAAATAAAATTTAGCTAATATCTGAAAAAGAATTCATATTCATAAAATTAAGTATCATCCCAAGAATACAAAAATTAAAGAAAATAGTTTAGAAATAAAAATATGATACTATACGTGATCTCCAATTCTTTCTTCAATCTTTGAATCCTTTACGTGAATCTACCTTCAGATCTGAATTTATTCTTTTTGTCTATCTATTCTATTCCTAACTATTCTAACTAAATCCCAACTAGCCTCTTAATGTGCCTCACATTATGTATTTTTAGGTTATATGACCAATCCCTAGCAAACTTGAAAAACCAAGCCAATTGGAACTCAAAAATCTGCAAAATCCGTGTCCAAGCTTGACTTGTCCGACCCATCGGTGTTGCGATGCCTGAAAATGAACTACATTGGGCGTTGTAGCGCCCTATCGCAGAATGCTCTGAAACCTTTAAGCACTGCTTTTATTCTTCAGTTGGGTGCTACTACGCTCATTTCCCAGTCTTGCTTCTTGCTTGCACGTGATGCCTATGGCTAAGCCTTTCCTGCATTGTGCCTTACTATTCATGCACACCAACTTGTTGCCTTGTTGTACTTCCAATATTCCATGACCAAAAATCCTACAAAACAAGATAAAAACAAATAAAAGTGCAAGAAAATCTTAACCTACAAAATAAAATAAAAAGACATAAAAGCAACATAACATACTTAAAAACTCGCAATAAATCAAGATAAAAGATATTCAATTTGTAAATAAAAAAATTACTCATCAATTTTCATTAAACATAAAATTTAGGCGATTTGAATTTATTTATAAGCTCACATAATTCTTATTCCGACCTAACAAAATATTAATGTTATAAATAGAATTTAGAGTTTAGAAAAGGAGATCCACAAACCCTAATTCCATAGATCTAACAAGATACCCACACAATCACAAATATAAAACTAATTACATCATACAAATCTGATTGCATTACCAAAAATATCAAATACCAATAGAATCTAACTATATCAATAAGATTAACCAAGGAATCTAGGATATAGGGATTAAAATTCATAAACCCTAAACTACATAGATATATCATAAATAACATCATTTAGCACATAATCACAAAAATTTAACTATAAATCAAATAATATCCAAAAGAATTTACTAGAAAGTTAGAAAAAAATTCTATTTGTGAGAAATTCTCCCAAACAACCTATAACTCAATTAGGATCCAAACACTACTAGTAATACACTACGATGCTTAAAGAGCCTTAAAATGTAGAACAAACATTAAATAATCAAATTCAAGTATGAACAATCCATAAAAGAAAAAAAGAAAGAAAATGAACCTTGAGATTGAAATAGCTTCAAATTTGATGAAAAATAAAATCTTAAAGTATACAAATAAACCCTTGGAGGTATATTGAAGGATTTTTGTAAGAAAATGGTATATTGAAGGATTTTTATAAGAAATCTAGTAAATCTAATCTAGGAAGATGTTTTCTCCATTTTGGGTTTTGTTATTTCTTTTTCTTTCTTTTTCTTCTTTTTCCGTCCAAATATAACAAAAATGGCCTTAAAAAAACAAACTGAGCTGGTGCAAACATGTAAGAGCCAGAGGCACCCCTGCGGGGCCCACTTACTCATCTTTTGATCTCATGCTCTAAAACAACCATAGCTTTCAAACTGAAAAAAAATTAGAAAACTTGTCACCCCAATTCGAAAAGCTCTTTTCGAGACCTTTGTAATGGTACCCAAATTGCTTATATTTGGATCTGTTATGAAGGAAAAAGTGAAAAAAAATATTTCCCTGCATGCATTACCCTTTCCTTTGTCCTTTTTTACACTTTGATGCCCCAAAGCATTATTGTAAGTCTTGTAATCATCCGAAGTTTTGTAAGCCTTGTCTTGATATCCTCAACTTGTTGTGATTTGACATTATAATCCTCTGTCACATAATTCAACAATGCGTACAAATTTTGGATATCTACATTATATATACTTGAGTTTAATATTTTAATCAAAAAAGTAGTCATGTCTTTTATGAAAATAGTGATCATGAATGTCTCTATAAGTAGATAAGCAACTAGGTATTAATAGAAACTATAATTTTATATTCAATTAAAGACTTTCTTGTCACATGTGTTGATTTATAATCTTCCTTATACACTTTCCCCTCTCAATATAAATTGGAGCATATCGAAAAGTCAACTTTTAAGCTTGTAATAATTTTTTTATGGTTACAATAATATTTTCAGAAAAAATTATTATATAGAATACTATTGATTACAACTAATATATATTATGAGTATTAAATATGCACGTATGATGAAAGTTATTACATGGAGTTACGATTATATATATATATATATAAATATATATATATATATATTGGGGGCAATATATAGCAACTACTTGCTATAGACAAAAATTGGAGAAACCGATCCAATCCACACATTTTTACAAGTAATGGATGAGATCAAATATGGCTAACTCGACGTCCGTTAGTCCTTTTAGCGGACAGATTAAACAAATTTTCTAGACCAAAATTGCCCATAAACGCAAAACGTCGACGTCGAAGCAAGGGTGATCCTATTAAAAATATATCAATTCGCTAGTCATTTTAGCAGATGTTGTTCTTCTTCAGAAAATTATTTTCACCTCCCTAATTTATAGCTTTGTTCCTCCTGCGAAATCATTGAAGGTTGTTCGCAAAATCAACAAAAACTCATCGATAATCAACAATCCATCCTCTCTTATGATGTTTTCTGAATACAGTGGGAGCCCTTTAAGATTAAAGCATATACCTTGGCTACTCACTTCATAGGGGATCTTGTGCCAAGCTCCATCCTAATGAGTTGGGTTCGATGCATTCAAGAGCAAGGAAGAGATCCTCTTATATGAACCATGAATATCAGATCAGGCACTTGTCAAAGTAGGTGGAAGCTTTATCTTTCCATGTTAGATCGCAAGGAGGAGATCCTCGTGGGTGTGTATAGCTTAGAGGATGAGTCATGAGGCTGTCGTGGGTAATGGGAGCAATTCTGGGCGACATCTTTATATTGTTGGTCTGAGCCATTAGCATCCGCTAGTACTTCTAGCGGAATGGGTAAAGTAATCCAAAAATTATGTTTAATCCTTCCGCTAGTATTACTAGTGGACGGTCTAATTCTCTTTAAAATTATGTCAGTTCAATATAAAAATGTACGTATTGGATCGTGTTTGCCCATTTTTTGTCTATAGCAAGTAGTTGTTATGTATATATATATATATATCGCGTCAAATCAAGTGAAATCATAATAAGTATTAAACCATACATACAAATAATAGGTGGTTTATATATTCAAAATTTATGGTTTATAAATGACAAATGAATTGCATCAATTCTAAAATATATAAAAAAACTTAAACACCCATAATTGATCCAATATTGAATAGCAAATGTATTTCTATACATTTACGATAAGAAATATAAATGTTGAACAATTTGAGATGGATAAGTTTCTTATTGTCATTTAAAAAGAAAAAAAATACATGAATAAATATATTTTTATTTTACTAGTTAAAAATATAGAATAATACAAAATTAAAGTAACTAATTTATGCCTACTAAATCCGTGCCTTACACGGGTTTAAGGGATAATATAATATTATAAAAATCAAAATATAATAAGATAAACACTGAGTCATTTTAATTGGTATTGAGTTAACTCAACAATTCAATTTTGGTGACTTGGTAGTTCAATTTTTTTTTCTTCCAACATTTCTTGTCATAAATTTTAGTATTCCTCAAAACTGACTCAACAACTCAAAAAATTATTTTTTTCACAAAATTTTAATACACCTTTATTATTGAAGATATAATGTATCGTTTATCACTACGAATTGAGAAAAAAATCTTAATATACCAATTTATGATTGACATATATATATATATGATGAACCAACTTACTCTAATTCATTAACTACACACTAAATTACACTTAAAAATCCTTTAAGTTTAATATAGATTAACAATATGTTTTCTTGAATTAATTAGATTTATGAACCTAATTACTGTAACCTATCTCATCCAAATTACTCTAATTCATTATAAATAAGATTACCTACACACTAAATTACACTTAAAAATCCTATAAGTTTAATATAGATCAACAATACATTTTCTTGAATTAATTATATCCAAAAAAATATGATTTCAATATCAAAATTATAGTCACTAAATTTTGAAATGGGAAAATTAAAAAACAAACAAGATTATCAACACCAATGCTATCCCTATTGGATGAAGAGGTAGATATATATTTTAAATCTATTAATTAATGGATTAAAAGAGCATATTATAATGATTTCATTTGAAATTAAATAAATTATTATGATTATAAATATTATCGCTCAAATATATCATATTTAAAATTTACTTGAAAAATAGTTTCTAAGGTTTTTTTATGTTTTTTAAAGAAGAGTTTATGATCACATATTTATCGTCATTCAAAGCACTAAGAGGAATTCAAAGTCGTCATCGCTTGCCTCCGGTGGCTTCTTTTACACTTTATTTATGAGTTTTAAAATGTACAGAAAAGAAAAGAAATGGACATAAAACTTAAGTTTTTTGTGTGATTCTTGTGTTTCTGAGTTTTTTTTTTTATAAATGGATAAGAAAAGAAACGGATAAAAAATTTGGCTATTTTTTTTTGCCAAAATTTTTCATCCAAAATTGGCCTGATTTGGATGGAAAAAAAAATGAGATATGTAATATTTTCATAATTTATATATTATCCGAGAACTGCAATTCAAGGACCCGTTCGAAAATGACTTATTTTTTTTTTGACTTAAAGTTAAAATTTTAGTAAATTTATAAGTAAAAGTGTTCGGCATCACTTTTACTTATAAGTAGGGAATTATAAGTCATAGTTGTGAATGTGTTTGGTTAATAATGACTTATAAGTTAAGTAAAATGTAAAAATTACTAAAATGTTCTTTAGTAAAAAGAACATTAGAAAAATAAAAGAGGACATTTCTGTCATTTCATAATAGTTGACCGACTTAAAAAAATAACTTATAAGTCAATTTTTTTAAGCACTAAAAACTTACTTATTTTTTTGACTTTTTACTAACTTATAAATAAAAAAAAAGTCATTTCCGATAACTTTTTAAATTTAAGTACTTATAAGTTGA
This sequence comes from Hedera helix, assembly GCA_947179155.2. Lineage (NCBI taxonomy): Eukaryota > Viridiplantae > Streptophyta > Magnoliopsida > Apiales > Araliaceae > Hedera > Hedera helix. The sequence goes on from OX359276.1 coordinate 32,265,343, forward strand.
TAAGTTAAATTGACGAACTTATAAGTAGTTGTCGAACATCCCCAAAGCCTCTCTCACTCGTATTAGCTTCTTAGAAAGAGCTGCCATCATCTATGGCGATGGCCCATCTATCGTGTACGATGATACAACCTTCACATGGTCGGAGACTTACTGCCGGTTCCTCCAAATCATTTCTTTTATTAAATCACTCGGCATCGGAAGAGGCAACGTCGTGTCGGTGGTGGCTCCTAATATTCCGGCGATATACGAGCTCCACTTCGCCGTACCCATGGCTGACTCCGTTCTCAACTTCAATATCCGTCTCGATGCTCGTACGATTTTCGTCCTCCCCCGTCACTATGAATCGAAGTCCGTGTTCATTGATTCTCAGTCGAGCTCTGTTATTCTCAAAGCTATTTCTCTCTTTCCAACAAATTCCAAATAGCTAATTCTAGTCCTTATTACAGACGATGAATCCCAATCTATCAGTGCAGATTTCCAGTTCAGTTATGAGGCCCTGGTGAAAAAGGGTGACTTGTTATTTAATTGGGTCCGGGCGGAGAGTGACTGGGACCCGATTGCTCTTATTTACACCTTCGACACAACTTCATCTCCGAAGGGGGTGGTTCATAGCCACCGTGGAGTATTCATCATGTCCGTTGATGCTCTGCTCGAATGGTTCGTTCTAAAACAACCGGTTTATTTATGGACTCTGCCCATGTTCCATGCCAACGGCCGGTGCATATTCAAATTTGCAGAGTTTGCTCTCAAAGAAATACTTACCTTTTTTTAGATGTGGTTCTATATACAAGGTTTAATTTTTTTGCTATGAACTGTATTGTTATGATCCAGATCATCCGAATTAAAGTTGCAGAATTCTGTTTCTAATGATCTTAGGTGAATGAAAATGAGTAGTAGAAAAAGAAAATTAAATAAATGAAGAGTTCATATGAAATATAATAGAAGGTTAAATTTATAAAATAAATTATTTATTTATTTATTGAAATTCAAAAATACAAGAAAATAATTTTTTAAAGTTTTTTATTTATTTTTATTAAAAGCTCATAAACAATATAAAAGAAAATTTTAAATTTATTATTATTATTTTTTTTTCTAATTTAAATTTATTATTATTTTTTTTCTCGTCAAAAACTCATAAACAAAGTATTAGGGAGTTCCTACTTACTCAAGAGATACGTTATATAACTTATAAGTTTATCCAATCAATTTCCTTGACCTTTCGATTGCTCACCTATCTTGAAAACAAACGAAAGAAAAAACAAAAAACGCTATTGGAAAGATGCGAGCGGGAAGATCCATCCTAGATAGAGGAGATGAGAAATGAGACCTTGAATAAAAGGTGTGTCAGTATATATATATATATACTAGTAATTACCCGTGCCTAAAGGCACGGTGTAACGAAAAAATAGATTAAAATACTACATTACATAACAATTATATATATATATTCTTTGCAGCCTATATTACCTAAAGACTCAGAAAATTCTTCAAACTATCACAAACTGCAACTCATTGAGCATAAAATTCAAACTTTTACATGATCAAGCTGCGACAAATACTTCAAGTAAGAAATTGCTAAAATGGGTACCTGATTTACATATCCAGTATCTAGCATCCAATCCATTGGAATTTGAAATCCTTTATACCGCTTGGCGGCTGATTCTCTCATTCGGGAGGGAGAGGTTGTAAACTCCATGCTATAATCTGCTCAGTCATGCAATCTTCTACATAAGTAACATGTTATAATTGAAATGATCATTCTACCAAGTCTAAAAATCAAGAATCGGTCCAAACATTAAACACAACTAATATCTTATCGTACTTTTCAAATAAGGCATGCATTTTCCCTGAAAGAGGACTCCTCGGATTCCAGCTTCTTGAGATCACAAAACCCAAATGCTGCTTATCTTAACGTATCAACTTTCTGCTCCGGCCATTGTAAGTGTTTAAGCACTGCTTCTTGATGATATACAACTCAAGGTGAGATGATATACAAATTCTCTTGCTCACATAAATCACAGATAGATATAAACAAATGAGACAGCAGCTTGCACGCAAATTAAGAAACCAAACACGTGGTACGATACAGCAAGAATATATAGAAGAAAGAAATGGTTGCTGCTGGTATAATAGTAAAAACGTGGCCGCTAAGCTTACGCAAGCGATTTGGTAATAGTAATATAATAATGGTAATAGTAATAATAATAATTATTATTATTATTATAATAGCAATAATAATAATAGTAATAATAATAATAATCATAATTAATATAATAATAGTAATAATAATAATAGTAATAATAATAAATATAATTACAACAACAACAACAATAATAATAATAGTAATAGTAATAATAATAATAGTAATAGTAATTATAAAAAAATACTAACAATAATAATATTAATAGTAATAATGATAATTATTATAATAACAATTATAATTAAATAATAATAATAATAATAATAATAATAATAGTAATAATAATAATAATAGTAGTAGTAATAATAATAATATCGATAATAATAATACAGATAATAATAATAATAATAATAGTATGCACTTTCTTAATTGGATTCTGCATTGAAATCGTATGCCAAACTCCACAAAGCAAACAGATATTAGATAAAATGCTATAATAGGCAGTATAACCAAAAGTAGAGTAGTTTATCTAATTCATACAACCCCAATCTTTCAATTAAGCATTATTATCATACTCGGATTTGTAATGGTTGTGCATAATAAAGAATTATAATATTGGCAAGTATAAAATACGGCTATAATGATGCTTAAGAAAATAGTACAAAACTAACTAAAGGAATATATTTAAGGAATCAAAAATATATTACCCAAAAAATTAGTAAAGAATAAATACACTTGACATTAGTAAATAGTGACCCTACAGGTACTTCATTACTTCATATATTTCTATCACAATCTATAAAAATACACATTCGTGAATAGTCACCTCTAATAGAATTAGGTGTCATGTAGCTTTGTAATGAAAACATATAGTAGTAGAGCTTTAGTTATCCTGTACCCATGAAATTGTAATTTGTACTTACTTCTGAATTAATTGGGGGGGGGGGGGGGGGGGGGGGGGCGTACTGTAGATAGATATGTAGCTGTTGATTTAGTAGTTTCTGGTAGAATTAGCCATCAATGACATAATAAAGGAAGAGGAGGAGGAGGTAAGCCTCTGCCTCAATAAACCTCCAAGCACAATAGTAGCCATTTTTATTCTCTGAATTCCAATCTTGAACGACATTCTTCCTATAAAACATGCACTTTCAACATGAAAAGTACTTGAAATAATGTAAACTTACAAATATATCTTCTTTGTGGCATTTTAACAAACACCTAATGCAACGCCTATGTCATCTCCATATATCCAACATCCAAAAAGTTCGTGCTCTTTCTGAGAACCAATCTTTGGAGAAAACACAAATTAGAAAGAAATAGCTATTGGGTATAATCTCAATTCACAAAACAAAAAAAAACACAAATTAGAAAGAAATAGTTATTGGGTATAATCTCAATTCACAAAACAAAAAAAAACCTAATCAAAAAGCAGAAACAAATAAACCCAATAAAATACAAAAAATGAGAATAGAAATCCTTACCCTGAAGCTGAAGATCTCTCCCCACTACAAAAATCAATTTTAAGTGTTTGATTTCGTCCCTTTTCACCTTTTCCTTTTATTTCTCTGCAAAAATGGTTAGAGTGTTTACAGAAATAGAAAATGAAAGAATACAGGAATAGAAAAAGAAAGATTACATATGAGGGAGAAGAAGAGGAAACGGAAGAGTCGATGAACGTTGAAGCCGAAAAGGAAAAGAGAAGATCGGAAGATGAAAAGGGAGGATTGAAGCCGTTGTTATATTATAGTATTGATAGCAGTGAGCCAGCCAGGTATGGAAGATCAGAAGAGGAAGAGGCGGAAGTGAATGGCTGCAAACTCGGTCAATTGAATCAGTACCAACGAAGACTAGGAATAATTTGGCTTGGGATCGGCTCTTGTCATGTTATATATTAGTATTGATTGATTTGGGCGGGATTTTTGATTGGGAGGAATTATTGTGAGCCGTTAGATTAAAAGTGAAAGATCCTGACCGTTATTGTGGTATGTCAAATGTCAAATCAAAATTTTCAAAATGGGTTGTGTTTTATTATAAAGATATATATATATATATATATATATATATATATATATGTTTGATAATTCAGTAGATATTTTTTTAGAAGAGAAAAATAAAAAGCAATGAACTTATAAAGCTCTTATTTATATAATTTAACAAGACACAAATTTGCCAGACACATACTCTATTGTCACCCTCACTTAGGGGTGTGCATTTGATTATGTATTTTTGGTTTTTTGAACTAGTTCGAACAAGTCGGTTTGGGACAAAAAAGAATTGGTTCGGTACTGATACATAAAAATCGGTATATATCGATTTTTCAGTACTGATTTCGATATTTAATTTTTATGATTCGGTATTTATCGAACGGTACCGATTATCTAATTTATTTATTATTATTAATAAATAATAATAATAATAATAATAATAATAATATTAATCTTTAATATTTATTTGATTTTTATATGTATCAAACTAACTTATCAATATTAAAATTTGACTAATCTTAATATTGGTTCGATTTGGGCCGGTATTTACCTATTGCCCCGCCTGGCCTCACCTGCCTCAACTCGTATTTTATAGGGGAATTTACATTTCCTAGTACATTTTTAGAAAAAATCACAACAAAAGTGTATCCAGAAAATATTTACAGAATTAATACATTTTTAACATTTTATTTACAATAAAAGTACATCTAGATTATATCTCTCATCTTCACTTTCTCTCTCCTCATCATCTTCTTCTTCCTCATCTATTTTTGTCATTACCCTTACTTGCTCCAAATACACCTTCGCTGGTACCTAAATGTTGCATCACTAGTTATTATACGTACTACTTATAAAAACATTTATCCAAGCATAACAAGTAATGTTAATTTTAGAGAGAGAAATACAAAGAGAAAGAATATGAGCTAGTGAATTTGTTGTATACGTATAGATGAGATCGCCGACAAGGAAGGTGTGGTTGTTGGTCCAGAGGGTGTAGTTCGCGCCGGGGTTCCATCCGCGGTTGGCTCCGACGATGTGGTCGGTGGTGGTATTCAGCTTTCCACAATGTCACTACCATGGTTGGTGCTGGTGTTCTTGGTCTCCCTTTCGCCATGTCTCAGCTTGGCTGGTACTAGTTTAGGTAACCAAACAATAGAATAGAGGTAACCAAATACTAGTATGGAGGTAACCAATTCCTAAATGTGTAGTAACTAGTTTTTTCGTTTGGTAAATCTAGGTAACCAAATACTAGTCTTCTTCCTCATTTTATTTTGTCTTTGTTAATGTGAGTTTGTTAATGTGAATTTCATAATGCAGTTGGTAACCAAACCTTCATATCAAGGTAACCAAACCTTCATACCAAGGTAACCAAAACACAATCAGCAGGTTTCTAAAACGGTGCTCTGTTTTTAAAACACAATATGCAGGTTTCTGGAGGTAACTAAACACTAGTATGGAGGTAACCAATTCCTAAATGTGTAGTAACTAGTGCAATTAAGTATGTAAACATCAAGATTTACAAGAAGAGAATGGCATCAAGAGCACTAAAATTAAAAAATTCAACATCCAAAAGATAGCGTTTGCAAGAGACAATCCAGGGTCTAAGCCAATTCAGCTTGTTAAACGAGAATCATGTTGGGATAAAGGAAGTGGCGAGAGCTATTTAGAAGGAATGGGAAAGAGGAAATCTGAAGGGGAAGTTGTGGATGACCTCTTTTCTGCGTATATGAATTTGGATAACCTTGAAACATTGAACTCTTCTGGGACTGATGACAAGCAGGGTACTGAAAATCGTGAAGATTTAGATAGTAAAACTAGTGGTACCAAGACAAGTGATATTGATTTAATAGGTTGGTTATTGTTTTCCTTGATTTAAGGGATAATAATTTAATAGGTTTATTCTTGTTACATTTTTTTTGTAATTATTTGTTTAGTGCACTATTCTTGTAATTATTTTATAAAAATTATATACTTATGTAAAGTACCCTATTTTATACGATTATGTATTTTCACAAAACGAAATACTCCATAAATCTTCTTATTTCTTTGAAAAGTCAAAGCCTTAAAAAGTTGACCAATAATATTGGGGTTAATTTCAAAGAGGCCGACGCATATTCGTCTTTTTCTTCCGAACCCTTTTTCCGAACTGTTTCCGGTCTGGTAGGTGACCAATACATATAAACATATCCAATTCCAAAGAAGAACAAACAAGCTCCTCTTTGATTCTGCAATTTATTGCTACTCCTTTGAATTCGTCTAAATTGAAGATCAAAAATTCGTACATCGATTGTTTCAGCCTTGATTTGATTTCAGTGTTTGTGTAAAGGATTTGAAAAATGTTTCCTGGTATGATGGATCCTGAGTTGATGAGACTCGCTCAAGAGCAGATGAGTCGTATGTCCCCCGCCGAATTCGCCAAGATTCAGCAACAGGTTCACATAACTTTTGTGGTTTTTTTTCTCGATGAAATTTATGCGTGAAAATTGAAGATAGACAACACTAGTGTGCAATTTGTTTGTAATTGATCTTAGTTTTTTTGGCTATTTGCTAATCTGATTATTTTTGTTTATTATTTGGTTTGAATTAGTTAAATTTTGTTGTTCTTCTTCTCTACATTTTTTTAATAGCTAAATTAGTAATTCTCAGGAGTGTTGGATTTAGAAGTGCTTCAAGTTGAATGCAGAAATACTATTAAGAGTCTTGAAAAGTTTTGTATTTGCTTTTGGGTTGGCTTAGTTTCTGTGTGAAATTGAAAAAGTTCAAATTTTTGAGTCAATGGTTTGACCAATTGCACTGTTTATTTATCAAAAGTTCATAAAGTTTGGATAGGGTTATATGATATCGAATACTCTATGAGAGTTAGGGAATTGGGTATTTCTTGAGGTTGCACAATTGTTCATTCAGATTTGATTAGGCACAATAGTATTTGTATTTTAGGAAATTAGTTTTGTATTAATAGTATTTGAGCTATCATTTATAATTGGGACGTTTTCTTGCAAGTTTTCATTGCATGCCATATTAATCATCATATACTGTAGGAAGAAATTAATAGCATGCAATGATTTTGGTCAATGTTGCACATCTATTGATCTACTTCTTCCAGTTGAATGAAATGACCCTTTACATAGAGATTATGTTCTACAATTGACATTGCAGATGATGTCTAATCCTGAATTAATAAGAATGGCTACGGAAAGCATGAAAAATATGAGGCCCGAAGATTTGAAGCATGCAGCAGAACAGCTGAAGCATACCCGTCCAGATGACATGGCTGAGATAGGTGAAAAGATGGCTAATGCAACACCTGATGAACTAGCTGCTATGCATGCTCGGGTAGATGCACAGGTCATGTATGAATTAAATGCAGCTCAGATGCTAAAGAAACAGGTACTGGCTAGCTAGTGATGCCATGAACCCTAAACATTATTATGCTTTTACTAGAAAATTATGCTCACAAATTTTTCCCATATTAGAAAATTGTGTTGTCTGATGATTTGGGGTTGAGTCAACTCATTTGTATGCACGTGCTATTATCCCATTATTTTTATCTGGTTGTTCTTTTTTGTGTATACATTTTTTTCACTGACTATCCTGAAGGGATACCATTTGAATTCCATCATCTTGACTAAAATATGGAGGTTCTATGCCATTTGTCTGATCTATTATGTTTGGTTGGTTTAGGGGGTAGGAAAGAGGAAGGAGGAGGGGGTTTAGGATTAGATTTAGCTATTAAGTTTTACAGTTTGCAATACGAATCGTTTCTGAAGCATAAAATGAAAATCTTTCTATCAAAAATTTTCTGAAGCATAAGATGAAAATCTTGGCTTGTGTAGGTGGATGACCTTTAGGTGAAGTGAAATTAAGATTTCTGTTTCGGTGGAGCTTCTACTTTTCATGTTCATGTTTCTTTTTTTTAAAAAGATTAAGTTTCTAAAATTACAGATGATAACAATTTGTTATGGATGGAATTTCAGTTGACATGATCATGAACATATAAATTTAAACACCCAAAATTCAATCAGTTTTAGTCATGAGGCTATAAACTGGTGCCCTATTCTAGATGATAGAGAACACCCGCTGAATGGCACTCGAAGCATCCAATTTCCTTGGGACGGCCAATCATGCCCACTTTATATCTAAAATGCATGCTCTAATTTTCTGTTTCATTGTAAAAGCATGACCTCAAGTGAAGAAAATTGTTTAGGTTTCTTTTTAATCAGATCTGAGTCTCTGACTTTTTAATTGATAAATCATGAAACAAACTTATTTTTAATTTATTAGTTATTTGAAAAAAAATATTTATGAAGATGTAAAGATTCTATAATGATTTGTCACATGCAACTCTGTATATTTGGGTTTTAAATTAAAAGTGATACTGTTGAATCAATTGCAAATGGGGCAAATACACATTTACTGCAGTATTTTTGGTTAATCTGATTTAGTTGATTTTTTATTCCCTTTCTCTGAAAGTCTATGATCAGTCACAAATTGCAATGATGCATCTTGCTGACATATAATACAATACTTAAGCTGTAAAGGAAATACCTGTATGAAAGTATTGGCTGAATTTCTAGTTATTAGCATCTAGCATGTATTTATGGATCCATTTACATTTTGGCAGGGTAATGACCTTCACAACCAGGGAAAGTTTAATGATGCCTTGCAAAAGTATTTGCTTGTAAGTGTATCTTTTCTGTTTGGTTCTACTCTTATGTTGAATCGAATGTGTTTCTTTCCTTGAGAAGAGTAGTATTTTCTACAGTGCCAGAACTCTAATTTTAATTTATTTTAATTTTTTCTCCATTTTCTTAAATAAGGCCAAGAAAAACCTGAGTGGCATTCCAGCATTCAAAGGTGGAAGTCTCCAGTTGGCATGCTCTCTTAATTTGATGTCATGCTACTTAAAAACAAGGCGGTATAATGAGTGCATAGAAGAAGGTAGTGAGGTATGGCAACTTAGTTTCTTTTTTCTTTCTTCTTTTTCTTTTATTTTTTCATGTATATGTCAGAGATGTGATACTGCCTTATGCGAGTGAAGGGACAACAAGACTTTTTCTTTAAAAAAAATGTAAATGCTTCCCTTGCTCATTGTTTAAAAGAAAATGAATTATATATCTGAATTGCTATAGGTCTTGGCATATGATGCGAAGAATATCAAAGCTCTGTACCGAAGGGGTCAAGCCTATAAAGAACTAGGACAACTAGAAGTGAGTGTTCATATGCATATTACTTCTTATTATCTCTGAGGATTATGTTATTATTAACATTGTTAATTATAGTCATCTATCCTGAAGCTAATTGTTAACTGATGCCCTTTCTGAAATATCTAGCAAGCAGTGTCCGACTTGAGTCAAGCACATGAAGTTTCCCCAGATGATGAAACTATTGCAGATGTCTTGAGGTATTGAATGTTTTCTGAATTTAGTCTAGTAGTCTTTACCATGCTATGCACCCAGCACAAGTATAAATTCAGCTTTTGTCTAAAGTTGGATTGATTCAAGGCATTCTATTTTAAACAATTATTCCCAGTTTTCTTTGCATAGCAACTCAAGCTTTGACTTCAAAGGTTATGGATTAATTAGCATATTCTGTATTCAGGCATATCATTTACTCCTTATAAAAAATAGCCGTCTTTGTTTTTTTTCTTTCTCTTTTGGGTTCTTTCCCCAAATGCCAAAGTTAAGTGTTTGCTATTCTTTAAATTGGCCATCATTTTTAGTTCACTAACATGTAAGTATCGCAGCTTGATGCATATTTCATAGTTAAATGTTGAATAATGTTATCCCTAATTTATACTTGATGTATTAATCGCCAGCCATGATATCTAGGGGAAAAAAAAGAAAGATAGAATTTTCATTTTCACAATGTGATATAAGTATTTTGTTGACACAGGGATGCCGAAGATATATTAACTAAAGAAGGTGGTGTGCATGTGCGGAAAGGTAGTTACTTTTTCAAAGATTTGACTTATAAAAATTGTGCTTGTTGCGTTTTTTTTTATATTTTTTGAAGTCATGTTGCGTTTCTTTACTAATTATTTTGGATCTTATAATTTTATCTTTTCCTTTTTTTTAATGGGAAAAAAAACAATAGGAGTGATTATTGAAGAAATTACTGAAGAAATACAGACTTCATCATCTAGAGATTCTCAAGGTTCACCTTCAGAATGTTCAGCATCGCAACCACAACAAACCAACAGTGGGGTTTCATCAACCAACTTAGAGAGTTTGCAAGCACTAAAAGATGACCCAGAATCTATCAGGTTTATTTACATTCATCAATGAAATGTTCAGTCCTTATTGTTTTGAGTTGTAAATATTCTCAGTTTCTCACCACATTACTAAAAGGTAAGTGAGTGTGTATATCAGTATATATATAGACAGACTTGACCCTCTTATAATTAAAATTGTGAGGAATTGTGACATCATAAATATAGAATTTTTTTTATCAATAATTAATAAAATTTCAAAATATCCCATTTTTGATAAATTAAAATATAATGAAGTTGTATTACAATATTACTAGAAGTGGTTCATTTTAATATTAAAAAATTTTGGTAGCAAAAAAATATTAAAAAACAATTTAAAACCAGTTCACTAGGTTAACTTAACTGATTTTACCCATTGAACCACCAATTTGACTAGTGGTCAACCGATTCAATCGGGTTTTTGACCAAACTTGTTCAATTGGGGCAAATCAGACCGGATATAAGATCAGTTCCCAATTCAACCGGTTGAATCAGTTGGTTCGGTCTAGTTTGGTTTTCAAAACATTGGTTCAAGTTACATATATGTGTGTGTGTGTGTACATATTTTTGATAAGAAAAATATATGAAATATATTTTTATTTATAGAAAAAAAATATTGTGTCCATACTTTTACAGTATATTGTAGATTC
>OX359276.1:32944128-32949128 GCA_947179155.2 Hedera helix
CCAAACAACAGTTCATCTTTGCACTACGGGCCAAAGAGAACATTCACCACGTGCCATAAAAGACACCGAACAGATGTATCGCCTTTAACCTATTATATCGCCTTTAACCTATCATCTGTTCAACAAATATATCACATCTGTGCCCCCGGCCACAGATATTCACAACAGCTTGATTTTTGGATGATTAGAATGATATAAATGATGAACAGAAGAAATAGGATAACAATAAGTATCGGAAGTTTACTTTGTACAGATTCAAATAATGTCCAAATTGTCAACATGATGTGGAGTGAAATTCAAGATCCACAGTTCAGAATAACGGTTACAATTCAATAGAAAGGTTCACGTAAATAGGAAGGTTCAGTTGAAATAATGAAGTTCAACTATTATGGAACATATAATATTTTCAGGAATTATAGAAGCAATAGTTCCATAATAAATTTCGATTTAGGAGTATGAAAGAAAATAATATCCCTTACCGTAGCAGGTTTGATTAACAAAAGGTGAAGGAAATTAATACAAAGGGTTATTCACCAACAGGCGGCAAACCGCTCCGTAAGGTTATTCCCACAATTTAATAGAATTTGAGTACAAAGAGTTATTCACCAAACAGGCGGCAATCCGCTCCGTAAGGTTATTCTCAGAGATTAATAATGAATGAATACGAAAGGTTATTCACCAACAGGCGGCAATCCGCTCCGTAAGGTTATTCCCACAATTTAATAGAATTTGAGTACAAAGAGTTATTCACCAAACATGCGGCAATCCGCTCCGTAAGGTTATTCTCAGAGATTAATAATGAATGAATACGAAAGGTTATTCACCAACAGGCGGCAATCCGCTCCGTAAGGTTATTCCCACAATTTAATACATGGAGATAAAAGGCACGTCTTATGAGTAAGGAAGAAACAATATTATTATCGAGAATCAAATAATGATAATCCCTTACCATAGTATGTTTGAATAATGGAAGATGAAAAAGATGGTATCCCTTACCTCAAACACGTGACTGGATATTGATTTAAATGAGGTTGATTAACCTGAACAGTACACGTATACTTATAGATCTTCACAAATACTCAAGATGACTTAATCACACTTAGAGAGAACTTTCACAAGAAGTATTTAGAGAGAGAAAGAAAGAACAAGTAAGGAAGTTTATGAAAAATCCTTAAGTTAAGGCTTCTATTTATAGCCAAAAATCTTATCATTCATTTAATCTAAACCATTCATTTAAAGATCACCTTTTAATCTACACCATCCATTTCAAATATTATATTATCTTTAATCTACACCATTCATTTCATATCACCTAATAATCACCTAACTTTATATTATAAACAAATCAATTTAATTATTCAACAATAATTCACACTTAATCTACACCATTCATTTCATATCACCTAATAATCACCTAACTTTATATTATAAACAAATCAATTCAATTATTCAACAATAATTCACACTTTAATCTACACCATTCATTTCATATCACCTAATAATCACCTAACTTTATATTATAAACAAATAACTTTATCAATTCAATTATTATGACTAATTGTTATAAATACAGTATAGTTAGCTCTTAGATATCAAGTCAATAAATTAATTGAAATACACTGTTTAAATAACATCATAATAGAGATAACAATAATGTAAAATAAAGCATACGTTACTGTGTAATGACAATTATTGATTCAATATGTGAATTACTGTGCATATGTTACTGTGACAATTATTAGGTTCAATAATTTTAAAAACAGTGCAACAACAATTATTGAATTGATAATATAAAATATTATGCAGTGACAATTATCGATGAAATGATGCATAACAGTTACGGTGTCAATTATCAGACCAATAATATGAGACACTATGCAATACCGTGTGTTACTGTAGAGTACCGTGTGCTACAGAAAATACCATAAACTACCGTATGCTACTATTCTTTTATCACCGGTATTTTAACAGTTCCGTTGACTATTTTTATTTAAAAAGGTTACTTCTGTCGTTTTCCTATATCCGACAAATATTTCCGTTGTGGGGTCCACCAATAATTTATTATTTCGGCGCCGTCGTACGGCACGAATATTCCCCGACCAAACGAATATTCCCCGACAAAGCGAATATTGTCCGACAAAATAAAATTTGCACATAACATCCTTAACTTTTAACTTTATCGATTTAACCACTTACTGTTTAAAAAAAATATCTATATGAAGAAAAATTAAATTTTGTATTTCATAAAATTCGGGGTCTTACAACCTCCCCTCCTTATGAAATTTCGTCCCCGAAATTGACGTACCGGGCATTTCATAGTTATCCTCCTGATTTTCAGATGCCATACTAAACTGTGGTCACAAAATAAATGTTAGTTCAAACAAACTGACTCATCACTTCCTGTTCCTACATTCAAATCGATTCGTTAGATAACAAAATCTAATTTAGGTAGGACATACTAGTGACTGATTCTATTCGTCTCTCCCCTCATAGTTCTACCCCAGATCTCCATTAAAGACCATATCCCTAAGCTCTGATGCCAACTGTGACTCTTATCCCACCATAGGGACAGCACCTCACAATGGTACCTATCAGTTTGCCACCTGTACTATAGGCGTCCCCTACGGAGAGTCTGGCTTCGGTGCATCCCCTTTCCCTAGGAGTCACCAGCGAGAGGCTCGGGCCTCTTCGTTATATGGCTCTGATACCAACTGTGACGCCCCCAAATCTGGGCCCACACAGCCCAAACTTGAGTCGTCAAAATACTACAAACAAAATTATTACAACAAAGCACAACGTACAACAATACAGTGTATAATAATACACAACTAAGTCTTCACTATTATTGCCACACTATTTTACAAAACGTGAAGACTATGATAACTATTCCTCGAACCCTCACTCCATTCCCCGGCTAGACCCTGTTATGTTTTCATCTCCTGTTGAAAAACAATGGAACAAAAGAAAGGGTGAGCTCAAATAGCCTAGTAAAGAATATCATGACTAAGATAATGACGAATAAATTATCATTAGTCTTCAACAGTTGAGTTCTTGATAGAATACAATAGACTACAAGGTTTATATCAAAAACTGCAGTTAAATTCTTAAACAACGTTCAGATCAATAATAGCAGCGGAATGAGTAATCTATTAGAAGAATAATGCAGACTATAATGTCCACTCGGTTCTCTTTTTAGGAAAAACATCATCAACTTTTATCATCTGAAATATCATTAGTCAAGATAATACAAATTCACAGTTCCTGATCATAATCATGCACATCAACAGTTCATCTTTGTACTATGGGCCAAAGATATTCAATATAGCACCAACGGTCATGATTATCCAGATTCAGCCTTTGGTCATAATCATACCAAACAACAGTTCATCTTTGCACTACGGGCCAAAGAGAACATTCACCACGTGCCATAAAAGACACCGAACAGATGTATCGCCTTTAACCTATTATATCGCCTTTAACCTATCATCTGTTCAACAAATATATCACATCTGTGCCCCCGGCCACAGATATTCACAACAGCTTGATTTTTGGATGATTAGAATGATATAAATGATGAACAGAAGAAATAGGATAACAATAAGTATCGGAAGTTTACTTTGTACAGATTCAAATTAATGTCCAAATTGTCAACATGATGTGGAGTGAAATTCAAGATCCACAGTTCAGAATAACGGTTACAATTCAATAGAAAGGTTCACGTAAATAGGAAGGTTCAGTTGAAATAATGAAGTTCAACTATTATGGAACATATAATATTTTCAGGAATTATAGAAGCAATAGTTCCATAATAAATTTCGATTTAGGAGTATGAAAGAAAATAATATCCCTTACCGTAGCAGGTTTGATTAACAAAAGGTGAAGGAAATTAATACAAAGGGTTATTCACCAACAGGCGGCAAACCGCTCCGTAAGGTTATTCCCACAATTTAATAGAATTTGAGTACAAAGAGTTATTCACCAAACAGGCGGCAATCCGCTCCGTAAGGTTATTCTCAGAGATTAATAATGAATGAATACGAAAGGTTATTCACCAACAGGCGGCAATCCGCTCCGTAAGGTTATTCCCACAATTTAATAGAATTTGAGTACAAAGAGTTATTCACCAAACAGGCGGCAATCCGCTCCGTAAGGTTATTCTCAGAGATTAATAATGAATGAATACGAAAGGTTATTCACCAACAGGCGGCAATCCGCTCCGTAAGGTTATTCCCACAATTTAATACATGGAGATAAAAGGCACGTCTTATGAGTAAGGAAGAAACAATATTATTATCGAGAATCAAATAATGATAATCCCTTACCATAGTATGTTTGAATAATGGAAGATGAAAAAGATGGTATCCCTTACCTCAACACGTGACTGGATATTGATTTAAATGAGGTTGATTAACCTGAACAGTACACGTATACTTATAGATCTTCACAAATACTCAAGATGACTTAATCACACTTAGAGAGAACTTTCACAAGAAGTATTTAGAGAGAGAAAGAAAGAACTAAGGAAGTTTATGAAAAATCCTTAAGTTAAGGCTTCTATTTATAGCCAAAAATCTTATCATTCATTTAATCTAAACCATTCATTTAAAGATCACCTTTTAATCTACACCATCCATTTCAAATATTATATTATCTTTAATCTACACCATTCATTTCATATCACCTAATAATCACCTAACTTTATATTATAAACAAATCAATTTAATTATTCAACAATAATTCACACTTTAATCTACACCATTCATTTCATATCACCTAATAATTACCTAACTTTATATTATAAACAAATCAATTCAATTATTCAACAATAATTCACACTTTAATCTACACCATTCATTTCATATCACCTAATAATCACCTAACTTTATATAATAAACAAATAACTTTATCAATTCAATTATTATGACTAATTGTTATAAATACAGTATAGTTAGCTCTTAGATATCAAGTCAATAAATTAATGAAATACAACTGTTTAAATA
>OX359276.1:32951628-32954128 GCA_947179155.2 Hedera helix
ACTCATGAAAACTTAGAACAACCCTTGAATATAGAAATTGCAAATAAGGAAGTGATACCTGTTAATCATGTGCATAAACATTGCCCTATGGTGATAAGGAAACATAAGTTGTATGTGGATTTAATTCCAATACGTCTTGGGGAATTTGATGTCATCCTAGGGATGGATTGGTTGTATAACCATAAAGCGATGATTGATTGTCAACGGAAGTGCGTAACTTTACAGACTCCTAAAAAGTCGAAAATAGTATTTTATGGTAGCAAATTACCAAGACAGTTTAGTTGTCTATCAGTTATGCAAGCTAGTAAGGCGTTAAGGAAGGGAGGCACGAGATACTTAGCGTATGTGATAGATACCGGAAAAGGTGAGATGAAAATGGGAGAAATACCGGTAGTGAACGAATTTCCCGATGTGTTTCCGGATGATTTACCTGGTCTTCCTCCAGATCGGGAAATCGAATTTGTGGTTGACTTAGCACCAGGAACTGCTCCCATATCTAAAGCTCCGTATAGAATGGCCCCAGCGGAAATGAAAGAATTGATGAAACAACTACAGGAGCTATTAGATAAAAAGTTTATTCAACCGAGTGTGTCTCCATGGGGAGCACCAGTGCTATTTGTTAAGAAGAAGGACGGAACTCTACGGTTATGTATTGATTATAGAGAGTTAAATAAGATGACCATCAAGAATAAATACCCGTTGCCAAGGATTGATGATCTTTTTGATCAGTTGAAGGGAGCAAAATATTTTTCAAAGATTGATCTTCGGTCAGGATATCATCAGTTGAAAATAAGAAAGGAGGATGTGCCGAAAACAGCATTCAGAACTCGTTATGGTCATTACGAGTTTCTGGTTATGCCGTTTGGACTGACAAATGCACCAGCGGCATTCATGGATATGATGAATAGGATTTTTAAACCCTATTTGGATAAATTTGTAGTGGTGTTCATAGATGATATTCTGGTATATTCTAAGTCTCAGGAAGAGCATGCTGGTCATTTAAAAATAGTGTTGGAAACTTTGAGGAAAGAAAAATTATATGCTAAATTCTCGAAGTGTGAATTCTGGTTGGAAAGAGTTCACTTTTTGGGCCATGTTATTGATAAAGATGGAATTTCTGTGGACCCTGCAAAGGTTGAAGCTGTAATTAATTGGGAACAACCAAAGACACCCACGGAGGTAAGAAGTTTCTTAGGTTTAGCGGGTTATTATCGACGATTTATTCAAGATTTCTCTAAGATAGCAACTCCGCTAACCAATTTAACTAGAAAGTCCGTGAAGTTTGTGTGGACCGATAAATGTGAAGAAAGTTTTTGTGAGTTAAAGAAAAGACTAAGTGAAGCCCCAGTGTTGACTTTGCCTGATGAAACTGGAAATTTTGTGGTATATAGTGATGCTTCTCATAAAGGATTAGGTTGTGTGCTTATGCAAAACGGAAAGGTTATTGCATATGCATCCCGGCAGTTGAAAGATTATGAGAAAGGGTATCCGACGCATGATTTGGAATTGGCAGCAGTAGTTTTTGCATTGAAAATATGGAGACATTACCTTTATGGGGGAAAATGTGAGATATATACAGATCACGAAAGTCTGAAATATATCTTCACGCAAAAGGAGTTGAACATGCGTCAAAGGAGGTGGCTGGAATTGATAAAGGATTATGATTGTGAAATCCTCTATCATCCAGGAAAAGCTAATGTAGTAGATGACGCCTTAAGTAGAAAGGAGAGAGAAAAGTTGATGAAATTAACTGTTCAAGATGAACTAATTCGAGAAATGACAAAGTTGGAAATTGAAGTAAAGTACCCCTCTGAAACAGATGAGATGTTATTTGTTGTAGAGATACAACCAACATTGTTAGATAAGGTGAAGGAGGCCCAATTAACCAATGGCGAATGTATCCAGGTAAGGAATAGGATTACTTCAGGTGATGAAGTAAAATTTCAGATAGATAATAATGAAATTTTAAGATTTGAGGCGCGAATTTGGATACCAGCAGTAGTTGAATTGAAGGAGGAGATATTACAAGAGGCACATAATTCAAAATTCTCAATTCACCCAGGAAGTACGAAAATGTACCAAGATTTACGAAAATATTTTTGGTGGCCAAATATGAAACGAGAAATTGCGGATTATGTAGGCCGATGCTTGACGTGTCAGCGTATCAAAGCTGAGCATCAGAAGCCAGGTGGACTGTTACAACCTCTTGAAATTCCAGAATGGAAATGGGAGCATATTACCATGGATTTTGTAGTAGGACTTCCGACTACTCAAAAGGGTTACGATGCTGTATGGGTGATCATGGATAGATTAACAAAGTCGGCCCATTTCTTGCCAATTAAGATCAAATACAATTTGGATCAATTGGCTAGAATCTACATTAAAGAAGTAATATCACGACACGGGGTACCAGTGTCAATTGTGTCAGATCGTGATCCGCGATTTACATCAAATTTTTGGAGAAGTCTACAAGAGAGATTAGGAACACAATTGAGATTGA